>WEDG01004114.1:0-471509 GCA_017591395.1 Schistocephalus solidus
CGCGCCGTCATCCCGTCATGAAGCTGCCCGCACAGCAGTTAGTAGTAGAATAATCAGATAAATATTGCCGGCAAAGACAAGGATGATTGGAATGGCACTGTCTGGCTTATAAGCCGTCGTCAGCCAGTCATACCCAACCCCGGCCGCATTGCCCTGCCTATACTAATCTTAAATCCTGACTATACAACTGCTTTTTGATTATTCTAACCCAAGGCCAACAAGACGTCCTTATTCCAGCCCGCACTCAAACCAACTCAGCGAACGTCATTTTCACGTATCTTGGAGTAATCTCGACCACAGCCCGTAGAATTTAGGTGTATGCGTCTTTTGGTGGAATATTAAGCCCGATGACCAACCGGATCTGAATTACAGATGCGGCAACTTCCGGCCTGATGCTGGCACACGAATTGCGTTTTCCGCGCTGGTTTCCCCATTAATTGGGAAGATGGTTTTCAGGTCAAGGTCCGAGTTGAAACAACGCCTAGTAGTGTTCGTAAGGCTTTTAACTACCGGAGTCGAGGGGGGGAGCTGTTAAGGTTGGAGGATTTTCATTACTATTAATGCTGTTATCAGAAGCTTTGAATGCATGCAAAATGTCCTTCGCCGACGAAAGTTAACTGAAGTCCGCTGAACCTTAGCTATGTCGAAGGCATTGAGCGTGTCCCAGCCTTGCCTATAATTACGTGTACTCTTTCTGGCGAAGTCCTTCAGCAAAACGTGCTATCACAACACTTTTTGTCTTGTCCTGGGGAAGATTAAAGTCGGCATTTCGAATACCTGCAGAAGAGTAGGCCATTAACAAAGCTTCGTACTCGGCAATTTTCCTTAACACTCACTCAATCGCATACAAGGACCTAGCCAAAATAGTGACTGATGGGATTTATTTGATCAATGTCACTGAAAACGGTCAAGTTCAAGGGGCATCAACTCGTAATCAACATCTCGTCCCTGGTTGTGTCACTTTTCTTGTGGGATATTTGGCTTAGTGACTTGCCTCAATCTGTATATCCACCATCGTAGAAGCATTTTTGTAGTTTCGCGTTCGTATAAGTATGAACGCTATAGGCTAAGTGATTTACTGGTGGAAGCGAAAAGGGTAGTTTAAGGAAGCAGTCCTGAAGGAGGCAATGCGGACTCTGGAACAAGAAGCTTAATTTGCTTGACCTTTCGGATCCCCGTTCAAATCCAATATCAGAGACAGGGGACTAAAACGTACCGTTCCAGCACCCATGCCACCTGATATTGTTTTAGAATGAGCATTTGGGAGGTTAAGTTTGAAGTTAATAATACATATGAAATGTGTCTAAAACTCTATGTCCTTTTACTTATAACCTTCCGTGCAACGAAGTGCAGCATTTCAAATTGCTTATCACCAGCAGTAATATATTTTCACCAACATTTGTTGACATTGTGGCACCTTCTGTAATGTCCCCAATGACATGGCACTACAGAATGACTGACGGACACATACCCCGCTAATAATCGGTTTGACATGTTGCAGTAAACATAATTCCCACGGAACAGCAGCTTTATTCGTCAGAGTGTTTACGTGAGTTAGGGATACATACCTTGGATGTCTTTTAAAATGCAGTACATCTTGCCAACGCCTGAAAGTGTTCCTTCCCGGGAGAAGTCGTCGTCAAGTTCATTTAACTATCCCGGGAACACCTCCAAAGGTTATTTTTTTAATCCTGAACTGCTTGCCAAAACCCAGCTCTGCGGCCTAGTTTCGTAAATCAGGGTTAACTGAGGTTAGAAGTTGGCAACTCTCATAAAGCGGCCTTCTGAAAGACGCACGTATAAGTGCGACCCGCGTAAGCGACGCGTTTCAGGTCATGCCATAACAGTAGCAGCAGCTGCAGTCGCCACTACGGCAGGAACGCAGACAAACCAAAGAACTTCCATATCGATCGGTGGTTAGCGCGCGCGCGCGAATATAGGCGCGAAGCGGGTAAACTGCACCCATCGTACCCGTTTCGTCACGCAATTGGTGGATTGAGCGCCGTCGCTGCAGTCGTAATAGTGTTGTCGTTCTCGTTCCGCCGCGGGTTTGTGCGCTGCCAAAGGCTTGTACAGAGTGTCAGGGCAGGGGACAGCTAAAAATGCTTTACCTATTAATTTCGGTTGCATTTAGTATTTTTCCCCATCAGAAGCCTCTATGGAATCTCAGTCAGATAAATCGTCGCATAGAAGACTAGACACCGAAGGGTTTATATATATATATATATATACGTTCAGTATGTCCCGAAGACCGTGCTACCTCTGAATATGTGGCTAGGAAGGTGAGTTCTGAGTTATGTGTACTTAGAGGTTGCTCCTGGTGGTCAGTGTGTCGTCAAAGGGGAAACGCCGCCGGCTCTGTCAGTTGGGATAAGATGTTTTCAGGATCTAGATCAGACTTACGAGGTTAAAGCGAACGCATTTATTCCTCTCCAAAATCGAGGCTGATTGGTGATTACTACTCTCAAATGGCTCCCGAGGTTGCCACCCCCTAAATAGGGTATGAGAACAGGAAATGCCAACCAAATTCCAGGGACAACAGGATTAGGTTTGTGGTTAGGATTCCGTTTACGGTTTGGTTGAAGGTAATTTAGGAGCAAGTCAAGGGTCAGGGTTAAAATTAGGGCTGCGTTGTCTTTGTCGGTTCCACACGTCGCTATGCGACCGCCTACGAGGGCTCTAAAGTGAGCTCCAGGGCACAACGGAACATACATGTTCCTTAAGCAGATCGGTGAGCCGCACACTATCATCATATTCCCGATCGCAACCGACAAAACAACGGGCCGTGACTCAATGGTAGAGCGTTCGACTCAATTACCAAAGGTCGTGGGTTCGAATCCCAGGTGGTCCACGCTTGGGATTGAGTATGAATGACTGATAACGGCTAATTAAGCAGAAATGGCCATTCCGGTCTCCCTTGTCTTTGTCGGTTCCACTTTATCATAAAGATATATATATATATATATATATATATATATATATATATATATATATATATATATATATATATACTGGCTGGAGTCCAAGACAAACGTGGCTCCGGTGTTGCATCGCTGTGTGCTGCACCTGTAAGGGGCTCGCTTATCCACTGGATCCCGAGGTGTTCCCCATGGAATGCTCTTAATGCAATCCTCCCCTGCAGTAGTAAGTCCCATCCGTACAACTTTATTTTATCCGTATAAGTAACTAAAGTCGTATATGGGCGCTCACCGATGAGGTACGGGACTCATCTGACCCGTTCTGCTTTGAGGCTCATTCTAAAGCTCCGCCAACAGCCGTATCGGCTAGTGGTATAGGCAGAATGAAATCACCGACAAAGACAAGAGAGACTGGAATGAAAATTTCCGTCTTAGTAGCCTTCACCAGCCAGCTATACCTATATAACTAGCCGCTACGGTTGCTGGCAGGGCTCTAGTGTGAGCCTCAAGGCACAATGGGACGAGTAATTCCCGTAACCGATTTGTGAGCGATCATCTACTATCGTTAATAGTCCTGATCGTAACCGGCAAGACGAGCTCGTGGCGCATTGGGTTGAGGCATTGGACTTCTAACCAACAGGTCGCGAGTTCGAGGCCTCACGTGCCACGACGTCTGGGGTTGGGTATGGCTGGTAGATGACGGCTAATAAGTTGGAAATGGCAATTCCAATCTTCCTCGTCTTTGTGAGTGATTTAATTTGACCTATAAGTAACCCCACCTGCCGAAGTTTCAGGTTTGATTGACCCAGTTTACCTCAAGTCTACTTTGGACCAGTTTGTCATACCATAACCTCAAGCGTGGCAGAGGCGACATTCAAACCGAGGGCAACCGATCTTTGAGCCCAACGCGCAATGCATCGTGCGCCTGGGCCACCGATAAGAACTCAGCCAATCGATATACTGATCGGGCAACGACATACGGAGCCCGGCGACGTCACCTCCGGACTAGCGTTAGTGATAGTTGATTGGCCTCTGCGCCTTAAAATGTTGCTTGTTTTGTTGTTGCATTTACACCTGAAGATTGATTCCAGTAGGCGTTCGAAATCTCAGATTAATAAAGAAATGATTCCAGCGATCAAACAGTCTTATTATCTCCTTATACCCACACTTGTGCACTGTTAGCTTGACTTGGGAGCAATCAGGATCTAAACTAAATCTCCGAGGGAAAACGCATGCGCTTATTCCACTCCTCAATCAAGTCTGATCGGTGACCACTACTGTCGCATGACTCGAGTTTGCATACAAAAATCCAGGTGTTCTATAATCACTCTGGAGGGCTAACCCACGAATAGTTCGTCTTGGAAAGGAATGTGAGGTACTGTTAACTTCCAGCTAGCGATGAGGACTTTCTCCAAACGCAACTACCTATAGCGGACTCATTGGAGTTTCAGTCTACGAATTAGGATGCCCTTTGTTCAGGGCTTTACTTTAACAACACACCTGTTTCAAACGAAGTGGGAGTAGCGTTCTCATATTCATCGTAGTTGGGTCGAAGGGCGATGCAGTAGGCCAATAAAATAATTTTCAAATAAACCGGTCAAGGTGACAGTGTTTGCAAGACAACACACTGCAGAAAGAGGAGCACACAAGAGGCTCAGAAGACAATAGCTGAAATTGCTCCACCGAGCTGAGTACCAAGAATTGATGCTGTTAGGCCCAGCGCGAGGTGTGTACATACAACGAGGCGTTGTCCGACTGTGGTCAATCATTGCAGATAAAAATATCGATCGGTGTTGTCAAGCCGAAGGCTAACTCACTCGCGGTGCAAGCAGTCAACCGACAAGGCAGTTCGGTCGCCGTCGCTACACCAGGTACATCACCACAGTTACAGAAAGGTGTATGGGATTTGTAAGCCTTCTAAGGTGGTCGCAGAAGTACTAGGACTCAAGTGATAAGGTCTAAACGCCTATATTCCGTCCAGCAGGCATGGTTTAGAACATTCAAGATCTCGGCAGACGGAGCCTGAGAAGAAGTATTTTAACTTCAATGACCAAAACTCACTTCCTTTCTATCTGGGGGTATGACAGTGAAGAAGTGTGCAGCACTCCAACACTCTGAACTGGTTGATGACAGTTCTCGAACAGGATTTGACTGACAGTTACACTATACATATCTAATTTTAAAAGCCTCCGAGGTACTGACTTGACCAAAGCTAACCTACACACCTTAGCAATTGTAAGCAGCGACCTTTGATTGTCAGAGCCTGTTATGCAGCTGGGCAGGCTTCATTTGAATTGAGAATACTCAGTTAAAATCGAAATAGAAGACGTCTGACCAGGGCCATCGATCACTCCCTCCACGGTGGCTGGCTGGCACGCAGAGTGGCAAAAGCCCCCGTAGCATCTACACCCCCAACTCTATTGTTCTGGGTAATCCGGTTGACTTAAAAGGCCCGAAACTCCAATACACGATCTCACAATCTTATTTCACATCCCATAAATCGGGCATCGTTGTGCCCGTTTTTCAAGAAGGGAGAAAACACAAAGTGTGATAACTATCGCGGCATAAGCCTCATCGACGTTGCTGTGAAGGTCTTTACTATTGTCCTTCTCAGATGGTTTCAGTCTATACTTGAGTCTAAAATGAGGTCCAACCAAGCCGGATTCCGATCTGGGCGTGGAAGCCTGAACCAGATGTTCAGATTGAGACATATTCTGGAATTCCGCCATGGCTACCAGCAACCTACGCCCGTCTGCTTTGGTGACTTCGCGCCGCGTTCGATTCCATTCATCGTGAGTCTCTGTGGCGAATAATCGAACTAGATGGTCTGCCAGCCGAAATCATTGCCATTATCAAGGCCTTCTATCGTTCCACCCCTACACGGGTTCTCGTCCATGAAAATCTCTTCCACCGCTTCAATAGGCGATAGGATGTTCGACAAGACTGCATCGTGTCACCCATTTTGTTCAACTACGCAAGGGCCCTAAACGAATCCGACGGTGTGGAATTTGCACCCGCATTCCGCCTGACTGACCTAGACTGCGCTGACGATATCAGCTTGCTAGCCTCAAGATTAGGTGATCTACAGTCTGTGGTGTCGCGGGTAAATGAGATCGCTACGTAGGTCGGCCAACACGGGAAAGACCAACTTGTTTTCGAGCTCCATCCCTGACCAGAAGAAAGCACCCCTCGGGATTAATGGCTGTCAAATTGAAGAAGAAGACAGTTTTAAATACCTCAGGATGAGGATGCTGCCGAGTAGACGGGGTAAGAACAACATTGTCTCCCGAATCGACAGTGCTTGCCGGGTTTTCTCGATCAAATTAAAGTGCCTATGGACCCAACGCAACATCTCCATTGCCACGAAGATCCGCGTGTACCGTTCACATGTCCGGCCAGTCCTCCTCTACGGTTGTGAATGCTTGACTTTGCGCCTGGAAGATGACCATCCTTCGAGTAAAGTACACCGATTTCGTCCCAAATGAGACAGTCCGTAGTCGCTGTGAAAATATCTTAGGAGGTCCAGCATCTTGGAGCTTCGCACAGGTTGGGTGATAAGAGGAAATCTGGATCGGCAGCGCACCTTAAACACCAGTGACCAGAGAGACTGGATTTATGACATGCGGACATAGAGTCTCACGTCCGCGATTTTAGCAAGCGGAAGGAGAACATTCCCGAGCGTCTACATTCGGAAAACTCGACATTACTATGATTGGACCTTATGACTCAAAGACCAATAAAAAGTCGGTTGAGCAACACACAGTACCCAAGCGATCAGTGCAGCGCGGACGCACTGGTCCCATCGGGCGCAAGTAAAACGTCCGCTGACCTACCTGCTTACTCCCCCGTGGAAAAATCGCGCTAGATGACGGTGTGTGGGCTCTCGCCAGCGTGCTGAACAATAATCCTTCTGGACCCTAGTGAACACCCTCCAGAACAGCCACGAACCTGGTTGTGACGGCTGGAGTACAGGAATTGCCTTAGCAACCGCAGAATGGCCCAGCGCCTAACAGACTTTGTTGGCTGGGGGATGAGACGTTGTACGTCAAACACCCCTTACGTAGGTGATGTGGAAGCTGTAAAGTCCCCATAAACATAGGCCGACCACTTTACCCCGAAGGGTTTGTGCCACTTGGCAGGATGGACCTCTAACACGCCAGCTTAATGAACCAGCCATACGTTCGGTTACCAATCGTAAAGTTGTAGAGAAATATTTATAAAAAGGACGATTATGCAGGCCTTAGTCGTCGTCACCCGGCCGCGTCCCAATTTGGGAGGGCCGGTAAACAGGTCACCCATCTGGTGGCCGAACGAGCCAACGCGACTATATCTTCAGACAATGACTGCGCCACTGTTGTTTCCATAGCAGCCGATAATTAGTTCTGTTCATGGACCGACAGTGTCTGAAAAGAAAAACCATTTTCCAAACTGAGCTAGGTCAGCTAGAATGAGTAAAATTGAACTTCGAAGCGGCTTGGTTCAGGGCTAAGGAGAGAGCAAACCCCATCACACCACTGGACAACGTTTCAATCTAGTTACCACTCAGTCATCAAACTCACCCCTGCCCCAGCTGATCCCCCTCCTGACTCATGCCCATAACTTCGGTAGTTTATCCTTCCCTCTTTTTAGTCAACGAGGCCAGTTTTCTGAGGTCGTTTTAACTCCGGCCTGTCTCCGCGCCACCCAGCCAGATTTAGGCTCTGTCAAGTCAATAACAGCTTAGTTACGTTTTGAAAGTTAGGGTGAATTGTAGCTAAGGGCGCGAGATCCACGAACAGGTCTGCAGGTGAGCAATAAGCGTCCTGGTTGCATGCAAATCCTTCAATACGAGCTGAAGATCCCTGTGGAGCACGCGACACTAGTGGTCAAGAGAAGTTCGGTGGCCTCGGTCGCCGAGACGGACGTCATATGTGCATCTCCAGTGAACTTAAGGGGTCGCAATTCACAAAACTAACGTGAGGGCAGCATTACCTGCTGCCAGAGGACACGGTCGAGCAGCGACGATCACAGGCAGAGGTCTAAACTACTTGGACAACAGGTTCCCATAAAAATCTTTCAAAAGATGGGTGTCGCTAGCATTCTCAGGGCGCTCTGGTGTACAGGTAGAAAATAAGAGTGCTAGTATGAAGACCGTGACAAATTGAGCCTGGAAGAATGCCACCAGCGTCCTTTAGAAGTCGCTATATGGCTTTACACTATCGAAAGCCTGCCTCAAGTTCCAACGAACTAAGAGAGTGATATACATCTATAAGTGACGAATTGGGGAGCAGGCTTCGATTATCGAGTAGAAGACAGGAGCCGGCCCGAAAACCTCATTAAGAGGGCGTATAGGGGCAGACTACCAGAGGATGGGTGTGAGAAGTTTGTTTGATAGCAATCAGAGGCATTAAGAGCGAGCAGATGTCATAGCCGGAGAGCTTCGAAGACAAAAAAGAGAAGTGTAAGGTCATTTTGGACCAGGCACCCGGATTCCCTTAACCTACGGCAAGGATAACTATATCCGTCTCACCTACTGTTCTCGTTTTACATTCCAGATGACCTAGGGAGACGGAGTTCAACATTACAAGCACTCGCAGGCTGAATAGAGCCCGCTAGCTGTAGCTGACTCCAGTTATTCGACAGAAAACGCAGGAAAGCAAGATGAGGCCGCGCTACGCGAAGATACGTCTGACGGGCACGGCACAGGCGAAAGAAGTTAGCTTGCAACTGCAGAAGAGAGCAGACGAACTGCGCTTGTTACAGGCCATCAGTGAACGACATGCCATGCAGACTAACAGAAGAGATTACTTATTAATACTTAATCAACACTCTGACTTCCAGCATGCAAAAAGTATTGATATTTACGAAGTGGAAGGTTGTCACCCGACCTAAGGCAGTCTTTTCAAACGCAAACCTAAGTTTGACAGTTTAACCGAACCAGTTGGTTCTCAAGTCTCAACCATATTGAAAGCTTCCAGGGCTAGGTGGAACAAGTCTCGACTATCTCCATTCATATTCAGCTCGAAAGACTTACAGGCGTCTGCTAAACCACCCACGAAGCAGCTACTGCACCCAACACCATAAAAAAACTGAAGGAACGTATACCGGAAGCGTTTTTTTCGTGACCGGCCGAGACGTTAACCTGCTGAACGAATATCACGACCGTGCATGGCAACATCTGGCGACTGGGAACGCTTGGGTTGTGGAAATATGTTCGATACAGCCTCGCTGTTGGTGGCTGCATTCTCCCAAGCCCTCCAATCTTGATTTCTGCTGGTACTGACGGACAAGTACCAACGTCCAGGAGTCTTCGGTATTTACGGTAACTATTACGCTCCTCCCACTAATGTGCTTACTTGAGCCCCCGTATGGCTGCTCTGAAGATGGGTCCGGGTAGATCCTTTAGCAGAAGTGGCCTTTGGTTAGTCGAACAATCAGCTGCACATACCACAGGCTCAGCCATATATGAAGATCTGATAGAGATTTTGTGCCCAAAACGGGCAATAGGCAAACACAGGCTGACAATGCCTCTACGCACTTATGGACAGCGCTTTCGACGAACAGTCAGGTTAACAGAAGCTAGGGTATAGCTATGCTAAAGTGCCGTCACCAGAATCCACAGACATTCATACGACAACCAGTGCTATCGAAGGCCAGTGGCAACTCCTTCGAGAGCCCGCGTACTTCGTATCCTGTTTTCGTCGCGGGATGGTTTACTTCAAGACATTCGCGAACGTATCATGTAACTAACGAAGGGCTTCGTTTCCCCTGATGATCAAGAAGAATCGAACAACAAGAGTGAGCGATCCAGAAAGTGCAGACACCTCGGCCTACGAAGCTGGAAACGCGAACTTCAGAAGTGGCAAAAAGGTAAACTTTACTCATAAATAGGGTTTAATAAAAAGGAAGCAAATTTACGAGTGAAGGATTTTGCTTCTCGTAACTGAATGCCAAACGTCTTAAGACGAACAGAACAAGAGGTTTCGCGCCACAAGTCCTAGCCAGAACTTTGAAGACTGACCTAAGAATGAAAAAGTGCGAGTTAGCGGATAAGACAAAGGAAGTTTGAGCAGTGTCCTACAAGGCTTTCCGCTGCGTGATTGCCCAGCTCTTGGTGAAGTTCGCTTTAGATTAAGGCCTTGAGTCGAAGACTACGCTTCGGCTCTATGTGGTCAAGCTAGATCCAGGATGTGGAGGACCGTTTTATGGACAAGCTAATACATTGAGTCATTTCGATGAACTTCGCACTGACCGTGAATTTTTCGGGTGAAGAGTCCGAAGTTTATCAGTTATTTTATAAGAAAGGGTTTTTCGGCATCAAAGTTTCGGGACACTGCAAACTTTGGATATCATTAATGATATCCAATTGGCGCTGGCTTGATCTGTCTCGGGCTCCATGATGTGATCGACGCACGGACGTGACTATCAAGGATTGGAGTTTGAGACTTAACAATGTTTTCGTCATACTAATTAAAATAGCGAAGAATGTCCAACAACTACGTTGAATTCAAATGATGAATTCGAAGCGTTAGTGTAAAATTATAGGATGTCACAGAAGTCGATTCAAATGGGTGAAAATACATAAATTGCCTTTGCAAATACGACCATCTTTCCTACTGGGCACTGCATTCAAAGCATAACGGGGGCACGGAATTAGTAAGAAGACAACTTGGGTGCTGGAAGTCGTAATAAAACCCAGTCCGTAATCTTACAAAAACAGGATTTTGACAAAACAGTACCCAGCTTAGACGACAGCGCCAAAAGCGTAAGCAATGCTTAGTCGAGAGGGGTCCCGATTAATGGAATGCAAAACCTACCTAATGGAAGCACTAGAAGACCTAGAGCGACAACCAGCTCAATAATAGGAACCAATGACCCTTTCGACTCTAATCGCTAAGAGCTACAAGGACCCCACCGGACAGACCACTTTATCCTCCATTCGTTGCCGATTCACCAATGATTGGAGACTCGTAACTAGAAGGCCAATATGGTTTCAATAAAAGGTTCCATTGGTCCAGTTGTTCACCACTAACATCCGTCTCACAAGAGAAGGTATAGTACTGGTGACGAACTGTCCAATTCCCTTAAAGCAGCATCGCAAGACTAGTAAAATTCATTGCCGAAGCTTCCGGTGATCGCTAACCGCCTCTCTGACGGCCTATCAACGACCGCACATGTGAGTATGGCCCAATGGGCGAGAACTTAACCAAGAATGCACCAATGATAATTTTGACATATACAACAAATCGAAATCCAAAGAATCCTCCATCATTTATTTTCGAAGAGTGACTAAGAGTCATTTGCAGCCACAATCGCTTACTGCGCGGAGGGTCACTATCGCGCGTTTGTTAAAATGAGCTGGATTTCATCTTGTGTGCAAAATTCAACTTGCCAGGAGTATTCTAATCGGAAGTTCGGGAGGCGACCCAAACGAAAGATATGTAAGTTTATGCTGCCGACTTCTTTCCAATTTTTGTGTGTAATTTTATAGTAAAATTAGAATAAACACAATCAGGGCTCATAATTTTGTATGTCGTTACGGTTTCTTGTCTCAAAGATGGCTGACGCACCGAATTTCTCGACTTAAGTCACTCTTACTTCGTATAGACGGTCATAGGCAATTTTTTCGGGCTAAAACACCCGTTTTGTTATTTAGGCCCTATTGAGACCCCAACAAACAAGCGGTTTTAAGCACACGGGAAAGTCTAGGTAATCTGCTTTTACAGGCATTTCACAACCCACAATTTCAGGCTATTTTTGAGAAAAGTTAATTGGTGGTGTTAGGGTCTGGACGTTTTTTCATTCTTAAACAGAGTTTTCATTGTTAATTTAGGCCATTGGTCCACATTTAAGGACCAAGGGTCTTATAGGTAATTCCTGCAGGCGTTTACCCTTAAGCTGAAATCAGGTTTCTTGCTATCAATCAAAGAACATGTCCCTGTGGTGTGTTTAAAGTTAGAACTAGCCTCAGTTATATGAAAGGGTGAAGCCCGTTATTTAACAACCCGTAACATTCTTCCTGGGACTCGCATTTTCGCTTGTAGTGACCATCAAAGACCAACAAGTAGGCTATCAGTAGCATTTACCTTGTAGTGTTGGTTTCTTGTGCTCAAGCTGTCACCGCACTGTTTTAGGGAAAGTTATTTGCAGGCAAGCCAAATGGTGCCTACGCAGACCCTGCTGCAGCCTCTGCAACAACAAATCGTTGTGGATCCCAACGCGGCGCAGCAGTCGACAACGTTTGCCATTCAGGCCAGCGATGGTAGCCTGATTCCCGTCCAGTTAGCCACATCTTCTAGTGGCGGTCCCTGATTATGCTAATGCCAAGTGCTCAAGCCCAGCAGACTATTTACACTTCGCAACCGCTCCCCCTCCGCTACAACCACTATCGATGGCACCCTAACGGCCCAGGGTCAGGCCACCATACTCGGGTCCACAGTTGAAGATGAGAACCAGCTTCTCCAAGCCCAGCAGTCCCAACAGCAATGTCAGGCGGCTAACCAAGTACAAATTGTACATCAACCGGCGGCCAACCAAGTTGCACAAACGGTTACTGCGGCACAAGTCCTGCAACAAACTGCTACGGCAAATAATCAAGCTGCTGCCAATGCTGCAGCCCAAGCTGCCATGAATAGTGCGTTGTCAGGCTCAGTTAGTGTTAGTGCTGAGGAGCCGCTCTATGTTAATGCCAAACAGTATAACAGGATCCTCAAGAGGCGTCAAGCTCGTGCCAAGCTGGAAGCCCAAGGTAGAATTCCGAAGGAACGGCGGAAATACCTTCATGAATCCCGACACAAACACGCCATCAATCGAGTTCGAAACGCCGGTGGGAGGTTCTTCTCCCCTTGTAAGGAGAACAATGTGAACCAGGTTGCGTCTCAATAAGCTCTTTTCTTTGGCAACTATTCATAGATAGCATATTTCAGTTTTGTTTAATGGTGACGGTAGTTTTTACAATCTAGCAGCATATAAGCTTATCGTTTCTCGGTTTGGTTATGTTTTTAGCGTAAGCTCAATATGCAAAACATGTCCGTGCTTGCCTACTGTGTGCGTCTAGCTTGAATTTTTGCCAAAGAAATAGCAGTTGAGCGATCATTTCTCTGTTAATCATCTCGTTTAACCTTTCTGTTTTTTATTTACAGCTCTCCAAAGGTCAAACTAACCCGGCGGCGTCTTAGAACATGCTATTCCCTATTTTGTGCAGTTTTTCCCCTAATGTACTTTCCAACACTTGGCGCTGTAAGCAGTAGTTTGTTTTAAGATTGGGAATGCTGGCTGTGCAACACGAGTACCTCCCGACATTAATATTTTGCTAGTTGTACTTTGTGTATGCCAACCTTGCCTAATCTTCAGTCAACCTACTAATTTTCAGCGCCGGGTATTTCCTGAGACTTGTTGACCAAGACTTTTCTTTCGTGTTCTTGCTTCTGGTGTTGTACTTGTGCGTTCCAGGGACACACCTTGTGTCCCGAATTTCCCAAGTATCATCGCTTCTGTACATTTTTTGATCATATCCCTTTGTCATTGTAAATAATTGAGTAAGCTGAACACTTTTGAGAAAAAATTTATCTGGCACTCATTTTATTCTGTTCTATCCACTGTGGCTTGCTAATTTCCGTCGAAGCAGGCTAGCAGCTCCCACTTCAAGTAAGACCACTAGGACGTGTTTCACGTGTCCACGTACCTACCTCTGACATGAGAATAAGTTGTATTCTGAGCAGCTTTTCTGACCGTGGATTTAGGCCATTGGTGTACCACAAAGAGGCCACTGAGTTCGTCCGAGTTTGACGCTGGATCAAATTTCGGTATGGGATTTTTTTGAATTGCAACCATATATTTCAGAATTCACAATCAACCGACTTGAAGATTACAGTGAAACGATAATGTTGCGCTAAAGCAGTTATTGTTCACTCTGTCACGGTCTTGATTTGGACACATGTCGGGACCACTTGTGGATGGCGGCAGAAGATTCCTCTGCAATAATGCTAAAAATGTTTTTAAAGTGACAGCCCTCGCATCTTCCGTTTTCTGGCATCAAATCATCAAGGGAAACTGAAGCTGTATGAATTTGAACGGAGAAAAGTGCAAATCAGAACCCTGTTTCTACTGGTCTCAAATATCGCACCTAGAATTGTTTGAGAACTGCTTTTACTGCACTTCTTAAGGTAGACGTTGAGAAAATAGCAGCTGATAAAGCGAGGGATAGGAGTGGCGACTGCTTGGTAATTAAACTTGAGGAGATGACTCCAATATTTTGCTGCTTCAGTTTTCACAGCATTGATGACAGTATCGCTGCCTCTATTGAAATCACGGTCTCCAACCGTGACGAGTTATCGGGATTGACTGTCTCTCAGATCTTAGGCGCTGACCAGTGTTATGGACACCTTGATCCTGCAACTTGTCAGCCAAGATTGACTATTTAGCGATATTTCAGGCGTTCGATTATTCTTAGCTCCCTCCATGGCGTTGTTCCACGCGACAAAGAATGGATTGGCTTCTATACCACGACTTAAGTCACTTGGGTTGGTTTTGGTTACGCGCAAATTTCTGCTGGATGTCTAACGAGCGCTGGAAATCGTAGGTGCAGGTCGATTTTTATCCACAATTCCTGGGCATGAGCCGTGACGACTATGCGTACGTGCTGGAGGACCTTGCTCCTGAGGAATGACATGATGGCTTCTGCGATTCGTTGGCGTTCGTGGGTCCGATAGTTTCGAATGGCTAGGCTTGTCACAAGAGGGCGTATGCTGCTTAAAGCCCCTTTTCCACCATAAAGACGTGATAGTAATCCCATTCTTAGAAGTCGATTTGAAGCTGAGAATTGCAGGTATAATTGAGTGAGCCATTATCACCATATAGGGTCAGAAACTTCCGCAGATTCTTTCGTGTGTCTTGCTTTTGAAACTTTTCATTACAAGCTGGCACGCGATTGCGGTGTCGAGAGTGCCGGGGTTTATTTTGTGTAGAAGAGCTGCAGATGATAATGCAAACAGCAGTGGGGGACGTTACTTAATCTATCCAATATTACTGTGACCCTCGCCTTAGAGGCCAAATATTTTGAGGCGAGTGCGATCTCCCTTCGGAACGTAATACTAGCTGATTCCTGTTATTAGCTTTACGTCTCTACCTATAACACTCAATCCAATACGTAATAGGCCTGGCCATGGAAGTCTCAGAATAGATCCTGTCCAGGAGAATATCAATTACACGTGTGATTCGCGTACCCACTGGTGGAAATTTTGCCTTTCTTTGTGAGCCCGAAGAACTCACGATCTTTATCCAAGTGAAAAATAGGACGGATTAGGATGAGCTGGTGATTATCTTGGCTGCAAAGCAACCTTCAGGTCAATTTCAAGTTGCAGCTATTCCACCGTAAAATTAATTCATAATCGAGTTGGTCGACTCATTTTCATCTGAACTATACTGTTTAAGTTATTTGCCGATCTAGCTTGACTTTGGGACTGAATAACAGCATAGGACCCAGTGACAAGCGACAGTGTTCGTTTTGTAAACTAATTGATCCGGGTTTCCTATCTCAGGTCTACCGGGCCTCGACTGAAAGCATAAATGGCCAAAAGTAACAAATATGCTGGAGATGGGCATTCCAGCCCCACTTGTCTTGCCCGGTTGAACCGCACAATTATTGACGACACTTTACTGCGATCTCCAGCAACAACTGTGGATGAAAGTGAAAACCGATAGAAGCGAATAAGCGAGTTCCAGGAGACAGTTGAGAAGAAGAAAATACGATCGCTGGGACAATAAATTTATTGGCCTAAAACTTTGGCTTCTCCCTCGAACCCATCGCCGGAGACATTAGACATCAGAGGCATCCTCTGCCACTGTCTTCGGTGGTTGGTTCGAGTCAAAATCCGAAACGGGAGGTCTGTAAAATTTTTATTCCAGCGATCGCATCTTCTTCCTAAACAGAAAACCAATATTCTGTTCCTGCAGACAGAGGGCTTATACTGCTCTGTTTATGCTACATGTGAAAAGCAAGTTTCAGTGAGCAATCGACGCGTGCATTGCGTTGCTGGTACAAAAAAACTATCAGTCAGTCCGATGTTTCGAATTCAGGTTTGAATCTCGATACGTACCAGCTATGTGCACGAAAATAACAGTGTAATAAGACACGCTACTAAAATAAAAACAATAGCTTAAGTTATATATTGTAATTTCACCGCCTTGCATGTAATCATGTTCGTGATCTAGATTCTTTCAAGCGCAATGTGCCCTACAAGGCATCGCTCGGTATCAACAGCAGCGGTGGGAACTGCGCTGAAGTTTCGTACCACCTACTGCGAGAAGAATACGGAGTACGCTGTTACCTGGTTCATTTCAGTCCTTAGCTTTTAAGCTTAAACTGTCTGTGCACCGGGAGGAATTTTTTGTGCTCAAGGTTCCAGCGTAAGCTGGGCAGCATTGGAAGATTCAAATTAGACCGTTATTTTCCTGTCCATAAATAAGGGGGAAAAATTTAACAGACAACCGTTTCGAGGGTTTCGGAACCCTCAATTTGGGAACCGTTTTTACGCCTCATCCCTGAATTCCCACAGTTTGTCTGTGCAGCTGTAGTCTTTAAGTAAAGGTTTGCTCAGCAGCCGAACAAAATTATGCCCAGGCTGTCAAAGGTACGTTTTATGACTCTCGTTCACAAAAAGTCCACGCATCGCTGCTTTTGAAAGTTTTTCTTCGTTTTTGAGGTCGTCACACATTTACAAATGTTTGCCTTCATAAAACTCCCTTCATTCCATTTAAGTGGACTAAAAATATCCCTTCCTCCCGAAAAATCCTCCGATTTACTAAAGTCCTCAACAAAGCCTTTGAAACAGTGCACAAGGTTCCGACCAGGACCCAGTTGGGATATCCCGTGAAGGCGACTCTGTTGTGAGACGCAGTCAAAACCGAGAACATCGACTTCGATCACTTTTATGTTACAATTAAAACAACCAACTGTTCAATAAAACGACCTATTTGTCCATCAGAAGAAGCCATCTTTAGTTCGAGTCACTTCAAGCCTCCAGTGGCAAAGGTACGTTAGGCTGAATGACTGCTTTGCCCCAACAATTCTCGGTGTCTTCGATAGTCGGCATCCTGCATCAAAGTCACATTTACAGATGCCTTTTATACACCCCAGGCCTTCGGACAACAGAAAAAATGTTGCTTTCCACAGACGGAATGCGTCGTCATCCGAACCTCGTGAAGGATCGATGGTTATTTCATTGAAATATTTGTTTCTGTTGTGTATGCGTCAGAACGTCTTGATCGGGCCTTGTCTGCATCGGCCTTGAAATTGATTGGCTGATTTGAATAGCTGCCATTGGCCGAGAAACCAGCTGTCACCGGTACGGGAGTGAAAATACGAGCTAGAGGCGCAACTTTGCAACAGGCGCCAGGCGCAGGCACACTGAAGTCACCGGGGGAATATAATTATCCTCTCGACTGGCTTCTTCATTTCTAAGTCCGCAATCGCTGACTATATTGATCTCTTCAAATGCACAGAGGATTAGCCCACATCACTAACGCATTCGCACATCTTCGAAAGAGGGCTACGCCTTTCTTTTTTTTAACCTATTTAAACCTCGGTAAATCATTTTTTTAGTAAGCACTGTCATATCGGGATGACACCGGGAGACGAAAACTTTGTAGTCCTTAGGTGATTTTGAATAAAAGGACATAATCTTGTGGCATTTTGGTCGTTGGAACAGGACAAGGGTCCCTTCTTATCCATCTCAATTTCCTTTGTTCTCAATGGGTCACTCAGCTCCATCTTTTTCGTCCTTTCGATAGAAGATAATCCAAGTAATAAACCCCGGTTCGTCCTGGAATTCCCCAAGCAAGCTATTTTCCAGCATACATTTTGAAAGTTTTCGGCCTCTCACATGGCTCTACTGCCCTTAAAAGTTCAGCAAATGAGCTTAATTGCTTTAATTAGTTAGATTTGGGGACCTAACAGGTAGTTTTGCTAACCGACTCTCCGAGACTGATTAAAAAGGACTGTGAATGGTCTATTCTGTGATAACGTGCACTCGTGTTCCAAAATATCTGTTTGTTACCAAGTAAAGTCTACGGGTTTGGTCGCGTTTCAGCTGGGCTTTCAGCGGATATATATAGGAAACAGTCCATCTTTCTAGATGTTTTTTCGTTCCCTAGTTCAGTCTGACCCTTTTCCGTACAGTAAAAGAATTTTGCACCGTATTCTCTTGGTGATTTAGATTTCTGTATGGCGATGACATTCAGCATCAGGTTTTGGTGTGAGCATGTTTTTCCAGGCTTTTCGGTGATCAATTTCAGCGTGTATAACCGGCGTCAGAGCGAGAAGCCTTCGCTATGGAGTGGCCAGTTCAAGGCAGGTGAAAACCAAGTTTGAAATAGCTCTGCCAGCATTTGCGAAAACGAAGAACTTATTAGCATCTTAATTACACTGACTGCCACGGATGCTGCGAGTAGTTAAAAAAGCCCGATTGGCTTCTGCTATAAATTTCAAAGTGTTCTATCTTAACAACTGATCAAAAACCGAGGCATTTGCTTCGATTTTAAGTGTAACTACATAACGATTGGACTTTAGTAGGTAGTTCGCCAAAAATTGAACTTTATCGGTAAATGCTAGTACAATTTGAGTTGTTTGACTAGAGTATTCGGTTAAATTCGTTTATGAGGAAGGTTACTAGGAGTTTTTTCTCCAGTAGCACCGAAAAACTCAAAAAGTTTACATTGAAGTGAAACTACTTCCATCGCCTTTCGGTTCAGTGATGAGGTCAATCCGTAACAGAACTCTGGCACCAGTGACTCACGTGACCTCATGAGTGTTCCCATAGCATTTCGACAGGTGTTCAGGGCTTACAATTGGGCGTTCACATAAAGCTTACCGACATATCTAAATATCCAATCACCACAAGTGAGACCAACCAGCGGAGGCTAACATGTACGTTTACTCCGACTTGCCTACGTGCTCCAACATAATCTGTCTAAGCAGGCGGACGATTTTGCGTCCGGACAACAGACATCTCAGGTTGAAGTACAGCATAACCTCCACTGCTGGTTTCTTTTCCGCCTTTTCTCCTAAAATGAACTGGAGTTGATTTTGTGTTAGTTAAAGTATCCTTATGATTTTTCGATGGCGGGAAAACGTCATTGTCGAACTAAACGATATCCCCGAGAAGTCGATTTAGTTGTTTCCAACGTCTGAATGTTGCAAATTCAATAGGTTAGGAGGCCGCAGTAGTTGGCGTATCTCATGAACTGTTAACTGAAACGCTGAGATGTGCTTTTGTTTAGAAATTATTCCCTAAGTGGGGTTGTAAAATTTTTTGCGTGAACAACAGACCCAGTATATTGGGCTTCCTTCTGGCTACTTCAAAAACCACACTGCATTTAGGAGATTTTTTAAGTCCGTGAAATGTTCACCCAAAAAGCACCGTATCTGTCCTTTCTTAAATGCTCCTAATGCAGCATACAACACAAAAACATTACTGAAGTAGGATTTTGGTGCTAGTTATCTGACAGCATAACCTCAAGATATTTCAATAATTTTAAGATGCCGACTTTTGAATGAATATATTTCCGGCCACCTTCAAAGATCACAAAATATGCTTTTGTGTGTTCATTTGGGTAGAAATTACGTCTTCTTCTCATTGTTTACTCGAAAGAAGGGTATTTTGCTGTTTCAAAAAATAATATTGAAACCAACCTGCCGTCACAGTTAAATTCTAGGTTTCCAAACTAGAAGGTGTATATTTTCTTTGTGAGGACAATCATACATTTCTATATACTTTTAAGATGTCATATAGTTTTCATATCATTTTGCCGTGGAGTTAGAGCCCGTTGTACACTTTATAAGCAGCATTAATAAATGAAGAGGAGGGATGCATTATGAATGGACATTTTATGTTCATAAAAATTTCAAAATTACAAGTTTTTTTAAATCGAAAGATACTCTTCCTTTACGTATCAAATTGTCAGCGAACATAATTTGCTACCTTATAATATGTGAATGCAAAAGGGCGTCGAAACTCAACGAGGAAAACGCATAGTACTTAAGTAGTCATTTGTTATAGAGCACAGGTTTTTAAAATAGCCAGAAAGAAGTTTGTTAAAAAGCTGGCCTCCTGACGTGACTAAAATGTCTTGCGGTTTATACTACTACAACCTTACTTAAGTAAACTTTTCAAAACGAAAGCACATTTTGGCATTTTTTGGTGGTAGAACATTAAACTAGGCAGCTATAAGTGTTTTTACAGGGGATATCAAGTATTCGCAGATTTCAGCTGTTTGCGGCCAGTTGTGGTCCCTCATCCGCGCGAATACTGGGAGTCAACTGTGTTCAGTCAGAAATAGCCTGAAAATACGGTCATTTAAAGAGAAACAATACAACACGTGCCTCTACCGTCTTCCCTAATGTCTGCCATCTAAACTAACTTTCCAATCATATTTTTTCCCATTGCTATGATAGCTGGGTTGTTTATGCAACATGGCATTGGACTGCGCATAAGCACGCCCTGTAACAGCTTGGCCGTGAAGGCAAAAACGATTGACTTGGGTTTTACCTTTCAGTTTACAAAAAGCAATGGGACAAAAAACAGCCAATGACTTTGTGCCTTAAAAGGATTTTAAGGGAATATGTCATAAAGAGGACGCTGACCAGGTCGTCAGAGCGGAGTGGACTTGCCAGAATACTAACCAGCCTGGATCGACAAGTAACTGCTGCACCCCTGACATCACCTACAAGCATTTTAAAGTGTATTGTGTCCTGAGGATGAAATCGGAGCTGTTAGACTGAAATAGGACCACCAACCCCAGACCACATTGTACCCCGTGAATGCAGGAACCCCAAACATCTCTTCAGCCTTATTGCTAAATGCTGGCCAGAATGTCTGCGAGAATGTAGGCAACAGAACCAACCCACAATAATGTCAGTTCATATTAACGTGCAAATTGGAAAACTGGGCACTTACCAATAAGCTACGAACTGTTTAAGGGTTGAACCTGGCCCCCATAAGCATACGCAACAGTGAAAAAATGGGGTTTTACTCGTAAAATTTCCAGCTGGTGACACAAACCCGCCATCAGATGAAATGAAAACAAAGCAGGAATTGATATTTTCACATTATGCTTACTATATAATACGTGAAGAAAATTCGCATGTGGGTTGAACTGCGCCATCAAGCGTGAAGAATCCTTTCAGCTCTCCAGTATAACAAACCTTGGATGACATCAATTCTAGTTCACTGCGCATCAAATAAGAAGGAATATGGTGAAGTATTATTTCTCGATTGAACCATGTGATTGAACCATGAAACAAAGTTCCGTGTGTCCAACAGCAGGGTTGGCGCAGAGACGATGACTTACATGATACTTACTTTATAGTCATAGTAGACTTGCGCTTCATCTACCGTAATCTCTCTGCCTCTCCCACATAGGCCCAGTGTTAAGAAAGAGTCAATAAGACCAGATGCGGTAGAGGTTTTGGGTGGCTAGGCGGGCCACCACAATTCATGGCCCATGCACAAAGAGCCAAGATTTCATCCAACAAGAAAGGAACGGTTTGGATCCCACCAAGTAGAAGTACCATCGAGGTTGCATTGAGAAGGAGTCATTGCAGTCTAACAGTCGGCCACTACAGACGAACATATTGGGCTGACTGCGAGGTTTGAGTTATCTCATCAGCTGACAGCCTACTAAGTTACGGATTTTGGCGCACCATGAAAGCTTCAAGCGCGTCAGATTGTACAAAGTGAGTGATACACTCGGAGACAGACAATCTCGCGCTCTCTTCCCTCTCGCAGTCATCAGTCCACCATCCGAACTAGTCAGTTTTCTAGTCTGGAGATTGGGTGCAGTAATTGACACACAGTAGATGACCAAACACGAGATCTCATGGATTGCACAAGAAAAGGCCTCCTGCGCGAAATCAGCTCACGCTGCTTCCCTCAACGTTTTATAACAAAACTGCATTTTTAAAACTGAATCCACCCTTGTTTTCCCGAAAAAATGAGGTTTCATTACCTGACCTCGCCTGATTTTCCTAGAAGCAAAATCAAATTTTCCGGCTTGCATTAATATTTGTTTATAGTACAACGCATAGAAACAAGAGGTTTTGATCTTTTTCTTTGAGTAGCGTAGGAAAACTCTGGGAACTCAAAAAAAAACGTACGATTTGGCCCAAGTTGGCGCCGGTTTCCCTTCAAAAACAGATCGAAAATGAACTTTTCTTTAGTAAACAGCTTTACAAATAGTTTTATTGATTGGGTACTTCAGAATGGGGATGAATGAATCTGGAAGGAATTATTAGGGTCAAGAATAGTCTTTTATGGACGTTCGAGAGTATTCATCCGACAGAGCTAGAAATGTCTGCGGTCGATTCGAAGGCATATACGCTTCCATTCAGATGTGAGCGCAGTCGATTCCGGTGTGGGGTCTGCCGACTAATTAGACTTCGTTGAACTGATCGCTTATAGAACGGAGAATGGCTCTCCATAACTCACACAGATATGTGTTTTTGTGCCGGAATACGAACCGGTGGAGAGCTGAGGACCGAATTTTGAACTTTTCTTGCCCCTTATCCACTTCCATCTTTTAACGATCAGTACAATTAAGTCCAATTTTTCGGTCGAACGCACCTCAACTCAATACAACAATCAGATTTACCAACCTCAAATGTTTGCCATACTACCACCTCAAATTTCGAGCAGGACATTTAATGAGTGTGGCAATCTACCGCAGTTATTGACTTCATCTGCCCTTCCTTCGTACATGACGTGCGCCGTCTCAGGCCAAAACGCCAATATTCCACACAAAATTGATTGAGAGACTTGGGGCTTGCATGTGTGAGAGTGCAATATACGCAACATTAAGAAGAAGCCATTGTAGCCCGACTCTTCTTCAACCAGTTGGTCTCTCCATACAGATACACATTGGGCTATCTGTAAGGTTTGAGGCAAATCGTCATTTTAAAACCTTCCAAGCCATGCTTTTTAGCCTACCGTGACAGTCTCAAGTGCGTAATATTGTTTAAAGTGAGGAATATGAGCTGAAATTTGACCTCGCTCTCTCTTCCCTTTCCCGTATATCAGCCATCTGAGTAAGTCAATCAATAGGTGGTGAGATTGTGAGAGAAGGCTGCAGAGGTAAAAACGGACCATCTGCACGTATCACACACACCAGCTGGTCCAACAGAACCCATTAGGATTTCACTCGAAGGGTACCTGAACCTTACCTGTAGTGGAAGATCTATATGGGGGTGTCGAAGGAACACTTCCCACTTACATGAGAGGTGCGCAGTTCATGCCCCTGGAGGGGGATATCGGACCTGGTCATGCGTGGTGCATGTGTTTTTGTTGCAAAATGTGGGATGTTGTGGTTTAGTCTGCCGTGGTTTATCACAGATTTTCATGGAAGCACATGTGGTCGAGTAGGCTCGTGCACGGCAGTGTATTTGAGGCAGATGCGGCACTTCTGGCACTTGTTTACCGGTTACAGTGCAATGGATTCGCAAGAGGGCAACCAGGCCGATGCGTGAAGTAACTATGCGATCGCAACAAGGAGAGGCTGGGATCGAATCCATATTGCTGATAACGGGGCGGTGATGGTGAGGCTATTGATTGACGAGGTTTCGGGAGCGATCTCGTCAGCGATGCGAGTGAGGGGTACTGTGGTGGTCGTCATCACGGGAGTTTTGGCAGAAATGGTGGAAATCATTGGGATCGCCGGCGAAAAGGGATCAGGACCGTGATTACCGCTGGTCGGGGTTTTAGTTGTCATGGGCACCCTGGGTGTTCGAGTAATGGTGTTATTGCTGCATTGGGTCGGGAGATGTTCAACGAGGTGCATATGTGAGCGGAATGTGTGCTGAGAGCGTGGCAGTGTTGGAGGAGATTTAGGTGTTGAAGCTGTGGGTTGGGGGTTGGGGGTACTTTAGACCGATGAACCGCTCTTTTGGCTTTCGCAGCTGCTATCCCGTTGCCCTCATATACTGCTGCTCTAGTCTTAACAGCTCTTCTCAAGGTCTTTCGAGCCTATGCGAGGACCTCCCATGTCTCCGGGTTGATTTATAGGTGACTGGGAGAGAGGTCTGCAAACTGTCCCTTTAGCCTCTTTTTTATTCTCCCTTTCGGCAAGCAGCCATAACGACATCGCCGTATGAAAGTCACTTAGATAGGCGCTCGTTATTCATTCTCACAAAATGGCCGCTCCAACAAGATTGAATTTGTCTGAAAAGGGTGTGAATGCTGCGGATTCCATCCCGTTCAGTTCAGTTTATTTGAAGATAAATAGACTTACGCCTTTAAACTCCTTATTTGCCACATAAAACCTCACGAATTAGAAACAATATAAATAAATTACATTCGAGTGAATGAATACAGGGCACAAAGTACACTGGTGTCGTAAGATTAGGTAGACCCAAGTCCACGTGGTGCTGCAGCATATGTGGGTTAAACCGACATTTAAATGCCTCCACAGATTGAGATATTAAAACCACGTCGGGTAGGTTATTCCACAGTTCCACGACACGGTTGGAGAAAAAATGCTTACTCACATCCAATCTTCCTTGAGGCACACTTAGTTTGAAGGGATGCCCAGGAGAATAGTTATTGTGGCGAGTTGGGAAAAGTTATCACACCTGAGGGTACAGTCCAAGCCACGCAGGATACGGAAAGTTTGTATCAAGTCTCCGTGCAACTGCCTTTAACTCAGAGGATAAAGATTTAGTTTATTTAGGTGGAACTCATATGGTAGAACACGTTGATCCCCCACTGATTTAGTGACTCGACGATGTACCTTTTTAGAGCAGGTTGTAATCTTGCTGCATCCACGGTATCCAGGCCTGGATCGCATATTCTAGTTACGGCCTCACAAACTTACCGAAGACGTTCGATAAGTAATCTCGTTGAAATGTAAATGCCTGCTTGATGGCATTGAGCACTGAATTTGTGGCTTTAGCGCATTGTACCATTGCGTAGAAGGCTTTATGTTTCTGTAACCCAAACGCCGGGATCTTTCGATGTTTCTGTGTTGCATGACTTCCGGGTTCGTAATCTTGCCTTGCCATCTCATTTGCAGCATTCCGCAAAGTCAGCTTAGGTATAGGTCTGGGCCCTAAGTCTCTGAACTCTGCCTCCATTTTTAAGGTAGGAGTTTTTTTAACTGCCTTTTTTTCCTAGTTCACCATAAATTTCAAAACATCGCTAACTGTTGACCTAGCAGGAAAGTTCTGTCTACATTATTAAGTATTTGTACATTTTATCTGCACACATTGTCATAACTTTATTTCGTTACAAATGTTTGTTTAGACAGTGCCTTGCCGGGGATAACCAACGATAAATTCTAAATTCTAAAAGGTGGTTGAAATTTCTCGCTCGTGGCTCGTTGAATGTCCAGGTCTTCGGTTAATTTACCCGGACGGTCCTCCATATCTTCGGATTTATGTTGAGAGGAAGGCCATGACGATTTCACAAGGAAGCTTGCGGCTGGCCGAAGGATTGAGTAACTATTCAGATTCAATGTACAATTTCGTCCTCGATTTCGGTGCTGTGTGCGAATGTGATGTCTAGAAAGGCAAATTTGTTCATGATTCTAAGTTGGGTGCCTTTGAAATCGATTTGGGAGATATTTTATTTATTTTTGACTAAAGGTTGGTTCACGGCCACTGTCTGGTCCGTATCAACAGGATGGAACGCATCTCCACCTAGAATTTGCACTTCCCCTCATCGGAGTTGGTTGTTGGGAGTGAGGTGGGGGCGTGAATATTGTTGATGGTGGTAAACTGGGCCCCTGAAATGGAGGGTGCAAGGTCGTCGGTCGGTCACTGATGCCTTGCGGTAGGCAAGGTAGCGGGCCAACGATGTCCTTCTGTGTGGAAATGATGACGCAGGCATCGCATTGCTCTTCTTTTCGGCAGCCGCTCCAGAAGAAACTGCAGCTGGCGCCCAAAGTATCTAGTTGACTCTATTCAGAGAATCGAGTCTCGCTAAGAGCAGCCATGTCAACCTTGTAGCGCACGAGGTCATCAGCGACTAGCATCGTCCTCGTTTCCAGCCGATTTCTCCTCAGATTTTTCAAAAGAAAATAAAATTTCCAGACTGTCAGAGTGGGCATTGGGATATGGCAGAGAGAATGGGACCAGAGTTTTTGTTTTTCTTCATTGTTTTGTTTCAAGTGTGCGTTTCGCGTCTCTGACTTATGGTATAATTGCAGATGGCATGGTTTCCCACTGATGGTTTATGACACCCTTCCCCACGAAGAGGTAAGTAGTGCTATCTTTAGATAAGATTGCTTAGATATCCAAACGGCTGTCAAACTCCACTAGGCATCAAGGCTTTGTTTAATGAAAGGCAACCCAGAAATCGTATGTCCTCCTCTTCATAGGAATTCTGAAGCGAAAAAGAGTACGGGGGAAGGAAGGGGTCTGGGGACACCCACAACACCGGATAACCTCATCTGGTTTAAGACCCTGGTTGAGACGAGTACCGGACTATGGTCGTTTGGAAGAGTCTAGTTTAAGATACCCACAGATGAGCAACAGATGATAAATACACGGTAAAGCAACAAGCGGACTTTAATATTTAAACAACGCGCAATAAACGCTAAAGATTTTGACACCGATGATCGGTTTGAAAAATTTAAGAGCGAAAGGTTCGCATAATTTCCTAGAATCCGGACTATTAACGTTGAAAAAATATGTTTCTCATAGAGAATGTCACATTTCCAACGATAACCAAAGAGGCTCGAATGCTGAATTGTTTGTACAGCGTTCGTTCGACATAACAGGTTAGTGCTGATGCACAGAATTACATCGCACCACTTGGTAAGAGTGACCATGTCGTACAGATAAACCAAGCATATGGAGATAACTGAGGTCAGGCGCAATTTCTGGTGAGGGAAATTCTTTGTGATAAGAAATGAATACTGAGTAGTAACCTGGCAGGACGTTCTTACCGAAAATGCAGCTGTCGATTGGAACATTTTCAGAGGAGGTATAAGCAACCGTAGGTAGTTAAACTGCGCAATAAAACCAGTCCAAAAGATCAGACGCCCTGTTTGGTTAACGCAAAACAGGAAGAGAAATATCTAAACAAAAAGAAAGAACGCTGGAGAAGGTATGTAGCCATAGCAATCCTTGGACTTTGAAAAATTTCGCTGAAAGCAGGACGAGATAAAGTCAAGTGTCCACAAATAGCGGAAAGGACGTAAAACGCGAATTATAGAATGTGTCGTAGAAAAGGCAGTTGCATTCCTCAGGTACCTCAACAGCTGGTCAAAGAATAAAGAGCCAATCGCAGTGTTGGTATGTGAAACCCATAATGGTATTACTGAAAATAAAGTTAAGACAGAACAAATTAGTCAGTTTTCACATCTATTTTACCGTGGAACTTGATTTTGATCAGGCACACTTACCGGCAGTGAGTAACGCTGCAGTCATGGAAGAACTCAAATTAACCGAATAAGATGGAGAAAAAATAACTTCCAACGTTTAAAGAATCTGAGCCTGGATTAAAGAGGGCAAAAGTACTGCAGGAGTAAGCCTGCGAACTCCCCAGAAGCTTTTGCATATTTTCCAGTCGTCGTTTGATCGGGGTCTTCTCTGCTCTGATTGGAATGGGGCGAATATCTACTTAACTCACAAGGTTTGGTCCAGATCAAGTGCTAAGCTCGATCGACCTGTGAGCGTAAGATAAACTTGTCACAAATGTTGTTTGTGCTTGCAAGACGGGATGTACAAATCCACAAGCCTTGACTCTTAAGCTTTTTGGTGACCCTTCTTTAAAGCAGTTCGAAACGCTTTTAATCTAGGATTGTTTAAAGCTCGCCAGGTTTGTACAACGTATTCCAAAGTTGCCTTATAAGTGTTCTGCAGATTTTTGCAAAACATTTTTCGGCCAAATCAGCATAGGATCTACTGATGGCGTGCAGTACAGACACTACACTTTCACCATCATCGAAAAATGAATTCGCAGTTTTGTTGAGCCGGACATCAAGATATCTAGTCCACTGTTAGCTTGTCTATCTTGTTAAGCTGTTCAGTCAATAAAATTGCGTCTTCAATCTGTCTATCTGACTGAGTTGCCTAGACTACGTAGGATACACTTAATGACACTGAACTGCAGTCAAAGTCTTGACCAGTCCTTCAACTGAGGTAAGTGGGTCAATGGCGCTAGGAATTTTAACCAGTCTTCAAATTTTCAGCTTGCTCTATGTTTAAGTTCTGCAAAACTTCGTATGCTTCAACTGAAAAATTAGTTGGCAAGCACGTGTTTTAAGTAGTTCGTAATCAGGCCGTTACAGTTACATGGGAAATGGAGTCGTGAGCTATGCAAAGAGTTTATATGTATCTTTTTTTTTTTTTGGGGGGGGGGGGGTGGGGGAGTGTTGGTGGTTAGTCATACTCCTCGTTCACATGTCACCTGCATGACGGAGTTGGTGTGTTGAGGACGTTGGAGAGGGGAGCGGAGGGGGGAGGGAGGAGAGAGATTCGCTGTGATCGGTTTCTGTTCGTCAAATACGTGGAATACGTGTGACCGTTGTCAAGGGGTTAAGGCGGCGTGCTAGTACCACTTGGAATTGACCAGGGAAGACAGACTGCGTGTATCAATGAACAACCGTTCGCTAAGCCTGTAGAGTAATGTGGTAACGCCCGTTATATAATTAAAAAGGATTCTTTGGCGCCCATCTAGTGGTTACTATCGATTAAATGTGCGAGAATTGAACTCGAAATTGATCAATTTTCTCTTTTACCTAACCAGGCCGGTATAGGTTCGCATACTCTTTTCTCCAGATGCCTCGTTGTTTGGCCAATATATCCCGATACCCAGTAGCAGGGGAATGAATAAATGCACATCGATGTGGCCTGCAACGGTAGTCGGTCTTTAAACTCCAATCGAACGAGCTGGGAGTTTGTAAAGAATGCACGCAAATTCGCCGCTGGGAAAGCACTAGTGATAGCCGTCCTTAGACGTAGTCTTACTAATTTGCTTGCTACGTCTCCTGGAAAAGGTAGTCTTTTGAATAAGTGCTTATTTTCTGCAGTGGCGACGGAAAGCTTTGTGGTACGTTCCTTCATATCCTCCTTTATATTCCGTAGGATGAATCTATCTGGATAAACGTTTTCGCGGAGTTTATTATGCGGCTGCGGTTATGCACTTCTTGCAACGTTCTTACGTCAGTAGTGCATTGATCGCTTGCCCAAATTATCTATCGCCTTCAAACATGACTCCCATACAGTTCAGTCCGTTCATACAGTCATAGATATAGATTACGTTCCATACTGGCCAAACAGAGCCCTGAGTTACATCACTCACGAATGACACTGACATTGATTTTTAATAAATAAAAAAATTGTATATTTTTGTAAACTTTGCATCATCAATGCATGCAGAAAGCAATCTGCTGATCAGAACTCCCTATTCAATTTACTACGTTCCATTTGGCCCGTTTTGTCGAACCTTGTAGAGTAACCGTCGGTGTGGAACATTATCGAAGGTTTTCTTCAAGCCGATTTAAATTATATTAACGCTTTTGTCTTCATCTAATGACCTGGACCACTGTTCCACTTAATAAAGTATATTGTTCAAACGCGGGTGGTTTCGTCGAAATTCAAGTTGGGCACTGTTGAGGAATTCTTCTTCTTCTTCTTCTTCTTCTTCTTCTTCTTCTTCTTCTTCTTCGAGTCAATTCATGTTAACTTATTGATGATTATTTGAATGTCAGCACCTGATCCAGTTTGACGACGATGAAGGTATCATCCACATATAAAACCTAGAAATTGATCTGTGGTGTCGGAAGACCAGGGAATCGCAAGACCGCCTCGGCTATGAGTCAAGAAATCGGCTAACTCATTGGGGTGCCCTTCACCTGCCCGTAAGTTGTTCCGTCAAACGTAGAGTACGTCCTGAGACAGAACGTTAGCAGTTGGAGGATTAAGGCCTGTCAAAGGCAATTTTCATTTTCATCGTATTTATCTCATAGGAGTATTTCAATAGTCTCGACTGCCAGGTGTTGTGGAATGCAAGTTAAAAGAGACGTGACATCAAAAGATACTATTTAGCAGCCACATCTCATGCCCCCTTCTTTTTCAGCTCAATTTATTAGGGAAAAAGATAGGTAAATGCATTTGAACTCCCTATTTTTTACAAGGTGGCTAAGAAAAATCTTCGATCTATAAAGGAAATTCAAAAAGGAGATGGTTTACATATTTGCATGCAGAAAGCAAGCAGCAGTCGGCTAGCAGAAAAGAGTACACATAAATGACTTCTCACATACCAAGAGTAGTATAAGCACAAAATAATTTTGTAGGTTAGCAAGCAGCTGGTGAATGAGTGTTGATGTCAGTAAGCATATGTGAGGAATTTGATGTAAAGATCCGTTAAAACGCTACTGAAATATAGCAAGTAGTATTGTACAAATAAGAAAAGTTTAAACTGGGGCAAGACAAAATTTTTAGGAGGGCATCATAGTGGACACTGCTATACCGATTCAGTTTCTTCTTAAAGACCTCATCGGAAGCAGACATAACAAAATTCAGAGGAAGATCATTCAAAGATTCGACCACACAGTTGGAGAAGAAGAACTTTCATGTGTCCAGTCTGGCCCCAGTCACACGTAGTTTAAATGGATGACCACTCAAGTTCATGGTTTTCGCTAACTGGAAGAAATCTCCATGTTCGAGTCAGCAGTCCGGATCGCGCATGATACGAAAAGTTTTTATCAGGTCACCTCGTAGCTGCCTGGCGTCCCTTTCCTCAGTCGACAGCCGCAAATGGCGTACTAACCCGCGGACGCACCACCAACGCACGACCAGGACACAGGCTTGACTTAGCCTAATCATGGCGACATCCACACCTGCAGTAATCCTACGCGCGTCCACCAGCCTGCTCTGTCATCCATGGGCTCTTGCGCTCACGCAACCCAGCCTCAGCCCTTGAACCAACCAGTCACATGTCCGACACACAGACAGACACTCCCTCATGCACCAGAAAAACGCCTAAATCACCGCCAACTATTGACACACTCTCGAACGGACGGGTTGTTCTGCCACACAAGCAAACAGCCATCTCACGGCAACCTGCCCTGTGTATCGAAGAAAGTGTTCCTTATATCCTACTGACTTATCCTGTAGACGGAACGAACTAAGTTTGTGTGTTTATAGTCGATCTCACATCCTTGACCACCACATATTGGTGACCTCTGATATTATAAACACTGAAATTTCGGTAAAATGCCGTCCACAGCAACAGTATCCCCTCAATTTTCACCATGAAGTCTCAAGCAACGTTACTCACCAACTCAATTTCTGCGGGATCCAGCATACGTTTGGATCGACTCGAGCAGTTATTTACACCCCTGACAGCTCATATCTGTGAATTTAGCACTTTAGAAAAGTGTCAACACTCGACTTCCCCAGTTTCTCAGAGCCGCAGCCTGCAGTCACCGAGTGACATATGGTCACATCACCAAAAATCCGAAGCAGCAGCGTGACGATGTCTTCGGCCCTGCCCTTTCAAGTCATCGCCCAGGACCTCCAGGAATCAACCCCACCAGACAGTAGAGGCGGTAACTGCTGGGAGCGCTTCCAATATTCACTCTCGCCGCATGTTTCTCTGGGATCGTATCACTGGCACCCAATTTCTGATCGACTCTGGTGCATAGGTTAGTGTGATCCCACCAACACCGGCTGACCGCAAGCAATGCAGATCTTTGTGTCTCACAGCTGCCAACAATTCTAGCATTCCAACCTTTTGATCGGCGCTCCATCACACTAAAATTGGGCTTTCGACGGATTTTTCGATGGGTTTTCATAATTGCCGACGTTTCTGTCTCCCTCGTAGAGACCGAATCCCTAACTCATTTCGACCTGCTAGTCAATTTGAAGAATCTCCGACTCCTCAAAAGCCTAATGAACCTTCGTTCCCGCTGCCAGATTGAAGCGAATTTGTGCCTCAACCACCTTACCGTTATGCCTATTTCTGACTGTCCTTAAAACTCACTCCTAAGGCAGTTTCCGTGCCTAACCAACTCTTTATTTTGAGACGTGAACATCAAACACACAGTTACCCACCACATTTCCACGACCGGACCTCCCAAGTCTTGCCAACCACGTCATCTTGCGCCGGAACTTTTAAAGATTGCCAAGACAGAGTTCTAACACATGCTCAAGCTTGGAATCACTAGATGATCCGACAGTTGTATATTGTATATTTTGAAGGGTAACAGGCATTGCCATTGATGACTCTTTTAATGTAAACTTATCATTGCATATGTACAGTCAGTATAAAATTGTGGACATTTAAAATGTTTTCCAATCAAAGCATAACATTACTAAGAATGCGCTTTCAAGGTTACAGGCGAAACATTGCACAAGAAAGATAGAGCCCGAAAGCTTTTAAAAGGCTGGTTTTAAGCAATCCTGTTGTGATAGTCCTCTTTTGTCAAAGATTATGTCATCAAGCCTTCTTTTAAAATCAGAAATGCTCTCGGTGGTAAACGTCTCCCTTGGTAACGACATCCAAAATCGTACCACTCGTTGGCTGAAGAAAAAACTTTCTGAGATTAAATCACATGCGTTCGCTATTGACCTTGTAAAGATGACCACGCAGATGAGTTGTGCAGGCAAACTCAAAGAAATCCTAAGCTCTCAGGGAGGAATCACGGCCCCAGATAATCCAGAATGTCCAGAGCAGTCTACACCGCAACTACCTGTAAGAAAGAGAAAATAAGTCAAGCTTTTTCAATCTGTCTTGGTACGGTTAATCACTAAGACCGTCGACCAACTTCTTTGCTCTCCATTTCACCTGTTCGAGGAGGTCACCATCTTTCTTCCTTCACGGTATCCAGGCCGGCATTCCATGATCTAAATGTGGCCTCACGGAGATGCCAAAGACTTTCCCGTAGAGATCAAGGGGGAAATATTTTAAACACACGTGTAATACAATGCAGCGTACATGTTGCCTTCTTGACTGCTTTCTTACTGTGTTCTGAGGGCATCAAATTTACAGCTGTCCACATGCCCAGATCTTTGTGCGGTTCCACCTCTTTTCATGTAGTGCAATTAATAAAGTATTGGTGTTTCTGAAATTCTTTTCAACCGGCGCTTATGTGTAGGATCGCATACTTGGATACATTAAAAGTAAGAAGCCACCTGGCCAACCAGGCCCTTTGTTTGTCAATATTCGAGTTTAATCCTTTTGCGTCGTCAGCTCAGCTGACTTCAGTCCATATTTTTATGTCCTCTGCAAATATGAAAGCTTCCCAATCTAAGTTAGACATTTGTTCACGTAGATTAGGAAGACTAGCGACCCAAAACAGAACCCTATGAGACACCACATTCTACTTTTGCCCATTCCGAGCGGAAATTTCCAACAACAACTCTCTGTTCTCTAAAAGACAAGAAACTCTTGATCCACTTGAAAAGTTTTCCTTGAATTCCTACGTCTCAAATCTTCTGCAAAAGAAGCCTGTGTGGTACGCAATCAATGGCCTTATTGAAGTCAAAAATAGGACATATACTGGATAACCCTTATCTGTGGCCTTTGTCCATTTCTCGTGCGACTGCAGAGCACTCGTGATACAGGAAAGTCATGGACTAAAGCCATGTTGGACATCGCATGATATTTGATTGTTTTCCGGATAGCGCATTAAACGTCTCTTGATAATACGCTCCATTATTTTACATGCTATGCAAGTTTAACGCACAAGGCATTGTTTTTCACAGTCCAGTAATGGACCTCATTTATAGATCAGGGCGATGAATGCTCACTTACATTCTTCCGGAAGTTCACTTTCTTCAAACGGCTTTTGGAATATAATGGACAGTGGTTCACACAGTTCTTCAGTAAGTTCTCTGAGTGCTAATGCAGGAATTCTATCCAGCCCAGGCGATTTGGCAGGCTCTATACGGAGTAATTCCGCCGTAACTATGGTCAGTGAAAAGTCTAGTTCACGGTCCTCTGTTGTGGTGGTGGAGGAAGAGGAGTAGGAAGGGAAAGGAGGGGAAAACATTGGTTGACAAACGGGTGGAATAGCAGCAAAAGAATTAGGCTCTCAGGTGAAGATGGTCAAAAAGAATTTGGAAAGATGAGATGCTTTAACCTGATCGTCAGTCTCCAGTTTTCCGTCTGCAGCCCTAAGGGCAGGAATCATTTCCTGAGTTCTCTTTGCACTCCATATGTAGCCATACAGTATTCTGGGGTGTTCCAACGATTTTTGTAGTATGCGCAGTTACAACTTACATCACAGCCTCATAGCCTCGCTTTTACAAACTTTGCGTTGCTGCTCATATTCCCGTAAGTGAGCATCGGTGCCGGTTTGTCTGTAACGCATCCAGAAGCGATTTCTTAGTTTTAAAGAGGCCTGCAAGTTTGAGTTTATCCAGTTTGGGCGGCTTGGGGTTTTCTTTCTTCTGAGAGGGCAGTTGAGGTAAAAAATACTTTTCAATAACGCGCCAGAAGTCGTACAATAGGTATTGGTTCCACTATGTAGTTCTGTTTCCCAGGATATCTCTAAAATTTGTTTACTCATAAGTGAGTACTCCCCCTTCCAAATATTTCTTTCCCACCTTTCGGGCAAATTTAGTTCGGAAAACTGTGAGTAATCGAAGTACAGCGTAATGTGATCGCTTGACCCTAATGGCGTTCGATCGTGTAGGTCTAGCAGATTCCCCTAATCTCGGGTAAAAATCAGGTCAATACAGTTTGACTGTTGACCTTCTCTCGTCCGTGTTCCAAAGGTGACGTTATGACAGAGAAGTTTGTCTATTTCCCATTGTAGTAGTTTGTGGTTGAATTTATCTGGCATTCCCTGCGCAGCCCATGTTTTCCAGTCAATACCAGGAGCGTTAAAATCCCCAACAATGAGCATATCTTTCTTCTCGCTGGCTTTGTACAAATCCGTTATGAGAATGAGATCCTGATCGGAAGTCTTATAAGGCCAACGGTACATAACCGATATCGTCAGTGGTCTGGAATCCTTAGCAGATATAGTAATGCTTAAGAGTTCCACACCACGTAATGTAATATGTACGTCAGCCATAGCGGTCAGCTTGCGAGCGTCATAAACTATGACTCCTCCTCCTCCTCCTCCTCCTCCTCCTCCTCTTCCTCCTCGAATTGGTCTATCTCTCCTGAAATGCTGATATCTCCTAAATGATATTTCGGAATCAGCAATGCCAGCAGAAAGCCCCGTTTCAGTGTAAGCCATAATGTCTGGTTTAATTTCATCCACTACGTTTAAAGATTCGGTTAGCTTGTTGACTAAGCTTTGTAAATTTGCAGAGAGGACTTTCAATGATCGATTAGTCGGGGTGACCCAGCCCTCATTATTACAGATTTTGGTCACAGGAAAGACATCTTAATCTGGACTATTGGACCATCTTTGATTTTTCAGCCCTTTCTCTCTTCTGCCAATTCTCTCCCTTAATTCTCTCCTTAGTCCCCTCATTTTCCTGCATTCCCTCAGCTCGTAGTCCGGCTGAAAAAAACATTTGTTTATGCGATCTCTGCAAGATAATTCTTCCTTCTAACAAAAGCGCTGCCTGGGTTTCTTTTTCTAAAATAATTTTTAGAGGCCTTGGGGATGTTCTCAAGTCGCGGCTCCGGTTTGCTTTGCGTAGTCGGAAAGATTTTTGTACAGTGAAAATTTCCCCGTTCTTGAGGGCTGAACTGGCACATTCATGAAGAAGATCTAGATCTTGTGTCACTCATTTCTTTGGAATGCATGATGCGGATTCTGGAACACCCCGTATTACGATATTTCGCTTACGATTTATGGGCGAGCTCCTGATTTCCCCACCTTTGCTAGGGTAGTTGTTCAGTTCAGTTCAGTTCAGTGTATTTGAGGAAAATAGGCTTACGCATTTGAACTCCCTATTTGTTACATAAAAATAGCAAGAATAAGAAGCAAAGTAAATAAGTTACAGTCAAGTGAATGCAGGCAGATTTACGTGGTACACTGATATTGTTAAGGTTAAGTAGTCACATAGTCTTCGTGGTGCCGCAAAATATGTATGTCAAGCCGATGTTTGAATGTATCCACAGACTGGGACATAACAATCGCCTCAGGTAGGTTATTCCACGGTTCCACGACACGGTTGGTGAAAAAATACTTCCTCACATCCAATCTTACTTGGGGCACACTTAGTTTGAATGGATGACCTCGGAGATTATTCGTAGTGGCAAGTTGGAAAAAGTCATCACATAGGAGGGCGCAATCCAAGCCACGCACGATACGGAAGGTTTGTATCAAGTCTCCGCGCAACTGCCTATAACTCAGAGGATAGAGCTTTAGGTTATTTAGAGGAATCTCATATGGCAGTTACCCTTGACCTCTTACTAGTTTTGTGGCTCACCGCTGCACCCTTTCGAGCATGTTGTAGTCCTGTTGGGTCCACGGTCGCCAGGCTTTGATCGCATATTCAAGATGTGGCCTTACAAACGTACCAAAGACTTAAGAAAAGCAGTCTTCATCGAAAACTTTAAATGCCCGCTTGATATCGTGCAGCATTGAATTGGCGGATTAAGCTGCCTTGCATTATTGCGTAGAAGGCTTCAGGTTGTCTTTTATCCAAACTCCAAGATCCTTCTGGGTGTGTGCTTCACAGAGGTGACGTTTCTCATAGATTTTCATCCCACATTGGGGTTCTTGTACTTACATTTTTGAAGGACATACTTCCTTCGTCTTTTGAAACTCGTTCCTTGGGAGTGGTTGCATTTGATTCAGGGAGCCCTTGAATATTGAGACATTTATCTCTATCGGTTTCGTTTGTACTTTCTACTGGTGTGTGGTGCTTTACTTGATGAAGCAGTCTGCAACTGATTGCTGGCGATGCAGATGCAGATATATTACATATTTTTGTGCATAATACCACTCTTTGATCGGTTGTGACCTTCGATAGCACGGTCTTTGCTTGGCATTTGCTTAGGTTTGGCCCACTCGGACTGACACTCTGGCTTAATCAGTCTTTTTGGGATGCCATGATAAGTTTCTTCATTTTCTGTTATCCCACCCGGTTGCCCTCTTTCCATACTGGAGGCTGTTTACGGCTACACCGAGCCCTGTACACGCAGCGTCATCTTCCTTATTGGATTTGATGGCTGAGGAAACGGTGTATGTGTATGTGCGTTTGCACCCCTCATGTTCCATCGTTATGGACTGCTTCTATTCGGGTAAAATGTGAGGAAGTTTCTTCGATTTCTCTATTTCCATCTTCAGCCCCTGCATATCCTTTTCAATCTCTGAAAATTTTGAAGAAGTTTAAAGCATGTCGCACACGCTTCGTCCTCGTAATTGATATCCAACAAACTTATTAAACTCTTGGCCCATTTGGCGGGAGGTGAATTTAAGGAACCATGTCCGGTAGTGTAGTCATTCCTATTGTAACCAGTGTTTATTCCATCCTTTAAATTTAAATCAACGAGTTCGTCATGCGACGATAGCTCGGTTGTGTCACCATCCTTTCCCACACACTGGTGCTCTCGTTCGAACCTCGGCAGTGCCACGTATTTTGCACTATTTACAAAGGGTATATTTTTGACTTCCATGATCGCAAAAACGATAAAGGTTGTTAAAGTAATGGGACGAAGTTTTGAGCGGGAGAGATTTTATGAAAAAAATATCGAAATGACTTAGCCCTTTGTAGACTGCAAGATCTCGTAGAGCTGCTGGCGAGAAGTGCACAGGAGGAGGATATTCGTCGTTTCCACTGCTATCCTGAAAAAAGCTTATGAGGATAAAGAGTATGTCGAATGGAATCCAAATCTTAATAAATAAATTCCACAACCGTGACCAGTAGACCAAAATCTCGAAAGAAGTAAATTCATCGGTCAAAAAATTTAAACCAAATTCGAAGGGCCCGCGCAAGTTGCTGCGCATTACCCTGTAGCGGCCGAGGACTTTGAGGTTGGCACACACATGAGCGAGTAACGCACCTGTAGTCGCTATTAGTTGATGCGCGTATTGAACAGGGTCTCTAAGCACCGTGCCGATCAATGTAGATATGTCCTGTATGGAGTGGAGGAATTCTGTCATATCCGTTGGCTAACTGACGGGGAGTGCAATGCTGTGGGCAAATGCAGGGTCGGGATGAGGGGATGCTGAAATTGAGCAGGGGATAACGATACGATATGCAGCGATGGTAACCTGGGGACGGGGGTCAGCGTTTAAGAGTGGAAGGGGGCACCGGCATCTTCACCGACATTAAATCACTCCATTCCCATCTGGGATCCGCGCAAAAAGTGCTCCCAGTTCATTCAAACAATTCTGTCGGAACTGTGGTCCCTCTGAAATGCAGCACTGTCCTCAGTGCTGTGCGGGTTGGCTTGGTGCGTGTGGAAGTGTTTGCTTCTCAGCATCCCACTGCTGTTACCAATGTAGCGGTCGAGGACATCAGGTTGGCACACACATGGGTGAGTAACGCACCTGTGGTCCATATTAGTTCATATGCGTACTGAACAGGGTCTCTAAGCCCCATGCCGATCAATGTAGATACATCCCGTATGAAGTGGGGGAATTCTGTCATGTCCGTTGGCTAATTGGCGGGGAGTGCAACGCTGTGGGCAACTGCAGGGTCAGGATGAGGGGATACTGACATTGAGCAGGGGATAACGATACGATATGTAGCGACGGTAAACTGGGGACAGGGGTCAGCGTTTGAGAGTTGAAGGGGGCACCGGCATCTTCGCTGACATTCAATCACTCGATTCCCATTCAGAATCCGCGCGAAAAGTGCTCCCAGTTCATTCAAACAATTCTGTAGGAACTGTGGTCCTTTAGACCCTTCCATCTTGGTCCCAAGCAGACGGCTGGTGATTGGCAACCATGTGGCGATTACCGGACTTTGAAATCAGTGACCATCCCTGATCAATATCTCGTCCCTTATATCCAAGACTTTAATCTCTCGCTCTATGGTAGGCGCATATTTTCTAAATGCGATCTTGTTTGTGCTTACTACCAAATACCAATCTAGGTCAGTGTCCTGTCCAAAACCGCAGTTACCACTCCCTTTGGATTACACAAATTCACTCGAATGCCCTTCGATCTGAGGAATGCCACTCAAACATTCCAGCGTTTCATCAATCAGGTGCTGCGAGCTCTAGACTTCGTCTAAGCTTACATATATGATTCAGTGGTGGCTAGTTCGGACGCTTCAGAACCCGAAGTCCATCTTCAAAATTTTTTAAAATGAGTAGAATCCTATGGCGTTATCATAAATGCTGCTTAGTGTGAGTTTGGAGTCCTCAGCATAGTTTTCTTGGGTCACGTCGTGGACTCTTTTGTGGGTTCAACCTGTCCTGAAGAGGTTTCTGTCATTGCAAACCTTTTAGTCTCAACTACGATCAATCAATTACGCCGATTTTTGTGTATGGTGAATAAATACCACCGTTTTCTCCCCCTGGTGCCATCATCCTTCAGCCACCCAAAAGCCTCTTGGCTCGCTCGAAGAAGACGCGGATTATGACCTAGGAGGCTGTAAAGTCCTTCAATGACGTCCAGGCCACTCCTCGCTCATCCCCAAACAGATGATCACCTAACCCTCACAACAGATGCTTCTAACAACGCCGTTGGTGCAACGCCCCAGCAAACTGTTGGCAATGTTCCACAGCCTCTGGCTTTCTTTTCAAAGAAGCTTAGCCCAGCAGAGGCCCGCTACAGTGTTTTCAGCCAATAACTTATTGTCCTTTACCAAGCCATCAGAAATTTCCGACAGCTTCTCGAGGGTCACGAATTCATAGTACTTACAGATCAAAAGTCTCGTGTATTTTCTCTAAGATCCCCTCCTGATCGATACTCACATCACGAGATTCATCACCTGGACTTCATCTCTCAGTTTTCCTGTGACATCCAAAACGTGCACGGAAATGAAAACGTGGTTGCTGACGCAACATCAAATATCGAGCTGAACTCCGTCATGACGCACCCCATTGACTTCATGCTCATGGCTGAAATTTAAAGATCTGACAACGAACTTCCCAGATTTCACCGTGACAAATCCTCTTTACTTCTTAAGGATGTTCCTCTTCCCACTGGAATTGACACCATCACTTGAGACATTTCGACCGGACACGAACGTCCCTTTATCCCAGCATCTATACGCCAACAGGTCTTCAATTTCCTTCACGACCTATTCCACCCTGGAGTTCGGGCGACCGGCAAACTCATAACTGACCGATTCATCTGGCCTAAGATCAACCGGGATGTGCGACTTTGGATCCAATCTTCAGTCCCCTGTCAACCGTCCAAACTTCATCGACATACCGCTTCCCCGGTGGGCACCTTCGCCACTCCTGATGCGCGTTTCGGTCATATCCACTTTGACCTGGTACGTCCTCTCACACCTTCTAACAGTTCTATCAACTTGCTGACTTATGTGAATCGATTTAATCGGTGACCGGCTGCTATTTCCATTATCGACATCAGTGCTGAGTTAGTTGTGAAGGCATTTCTGACGCACTGGTTATCAAATTTTTGGGTTCCTGTGACTGTCACTACCGAACACCGATCCCAATTCGAGTCCCCGTTGTTTCACGAGCTCCCTTCACTTCTCGGCACGAAACCGGATTCACACGATGACATAACATTCCCAGGCAAATGGCCTTCTGGAATGTTTCCATAGACAGCAGAAGATAGCAGTTATGTCCCAGTTCGAACCCTCCCGATGGTCCGATAACCTTCCTCTAATGATGTTGTCCATCTGCTCGACTCTCAAGGTGAACGTCGGTTAGATTGCAGTCGATATTGTCTTCGGAACTCCTCTACAACTGCCCGGTGAGTTATTGTCCCTTTCAAATGCGTTAAAATCTCTTGATCTTAGCGGTGATGTGGAGCGACTACGCAGTGCCATGCAAAATCTTCACGCAGTGCCACCTCGAGCGTCACCGGCCAATTCCCTTCACCACTTCAGGCCAGGACACATGCGAATTTGTCCTGGTCGGACACGAAACTATCCGCCGCCCACTCCAACCTCCCCATGAAGGGACGTAACAATTTGTCGACTATCTGACAAGCATTTTCTCATCGATCATAACGGCAATTCTGACACAGTCAGCATTAACCGTGTCAAACCGGTATACGTTGAGGAGGTTGAACCAACCTCACCCCAGCCGGCGCTTAGCCGTAGATGGTGTCATCACCACCACCTACTGGCAACAACCCACTTCTGTTTCGACGAGCCAAATTCGGCAGTCGCGTGCACTGGCTCGACAGATTTGTGGCTGACTAGGATATCAACGCCTTCAAATCGTTTGGCATCAGCCATTGAGCCAAACAATCACATGCCCGACACACAAACAGACACTCCCTCATGCACCAGACAAACATATTAACAGCACATCGCTGCTGACAGGCTACCGAACGGACGGTTTGTTCTGCCACACAAGCAAACAACCATTTCAGGCAACCTGTCCGGTGTACCGAATAAATTGTTCCTTATATTCTACTGAATTATCCTGCAGAAAGAACTAACTTAGTGTGTGTATGTCTTGGTTCTTTCCAACGGTCACGCCCCAGGCAACCATAATGACCGGGCTGGCTAAACCAGGTGAGGTCTCCGGTGTTGTGTGTGCGTCCACACCCGGTATGTCTGACTCCCGAAATTCCCACCTCTCCCTTCTCAAAAAGTCCTACGGTGGGGGCGACAGCAACCCCGTAGGCGGCCCAGGCTAACTCGGGTAGCTCTCCCACTAAAACGAAACCATGACACATAGTGGAGTTTGGCAGCGGTCTGGGATGTCCGAGCAGCCCTGTCCCCATCCCCCACGCCAAACCCACCGGGCTGCTCGGGTAAGTCCTCTAAAAATAGCAGCCTGGAATGTTCGTACCTTTTTAGACAATCCTAGGAGCAACCGGCCGGAACGGAGGACGGCACTTGTCGCTCGGGAATTGGCGCGCTACAAGGTGGACATGGTGGCTCTCAGCGAGACCCGATTCTCTGAACAGGTCAGCTGGAGGAGATGGGTGCTGGCTACACCTTTTTCTGGAGCAGCCGGCCAAAGGCGGAGCGACGCGACGCTGATGTTGACTTTGCCATCCGGAACGATATCGTGGGCCGTCTGCCCTGTCTGCCACAGGGTATCAATGATCGTCTGATGAGCCTCCGCCTGTCTCTTTGAGGAGTCAAGTTTGCCACCATCATCAGCGCCTACGCTCTCCCAATGATGAGCTCTGATGCGGCGAAGGAAAAATTCTATGAGGACCTGCCCGCCCTGCTTGCGAAAGGGCCGAAGGTGTATAAGTTAATCGTCCTTGGTGACCTTAATGCCCGCGTCGGGACAGACCATGCCTCGTGGAGAGGAGTGCTGGGTCCCCACTGTCTTGGTAGCTGTAATGACAACGGCCTCCTTCTTCTGCGAACGTGTGCGGAAAACCGTCTCCTGCTGACCAACACCTTCTTCCACCTCACGATGCGGCAAAAGGCGACCTGGGTACACCCCCGGTCAACACGCTGGCACCTTTTGGACTATGTTCTCGTCCGGAGGCGATATCGACAGAATGTGCTGGTAACCAAGGCGATACGCGATGCCCATGGCTGAACGGACCTCCGCCTCATCATGTCCAAAATCAGGGTTCGTCTTCAACCCCGACGAAGGCCCTAAGGTAACCAACCGTTATGCCCTTGAAACTATCACGGTGCGCTAAAATTCGTTGCTTAGACGGTTGCCAACCTGCGAATCCATCGTACAGAGACTGGTGAACTAGTGCCTGGAGCACCAACACAGGGCCGAGACCACCGCCTCTAATGCCCTTACTTCCCGCGCGCATTCACTCATCGCTTAGGCCTTCTCGGTCACATGCGCATCCACGTAAGCGGAATCCACCACGATGCCAACACATCTTGTGCACCCATCCACCATTCCCATTGTCCTCCCATGATCTCCAATACCAGTACCAGAAGCAGAGCCCCGCAGACTCAGCACCTTCCAACCTATCTTGTCATCCTTGTCACTGCACATGCACATCACGCATCGGCCTGGTCGGTCACTCGCAAATCCATCGCATAGGGACCGGCGAACCAGTGCCTGGAGCCTTAACATACACCCGACGCACCCGACTCAATTTTCCGCATTGCACACGCACATTCACAAATTAGGTCACATGCGCCTCCATAAACACCTGCGGTAAAACACCGCCAGCTATACCACAACATTTCATCTCTCCCCATCAGTGCCTGTGAGCCGGCATTAAATACGACTATTATTATTATTATTATTATCAGCCTCTACACTTCACATGATCACACGTTACACCACAAAAAAACATGCTCCAGTTTGCATAGCTGATTGAGAGGTAAGTATGATCCTCGGCTCCTTCTCTATGTGATTCCTCTGTTGCATGTGTCATCTGAGCTTGAGAATATCACGGGGCGATAAGCGCCGTGGGTTAGAAGGTTGTCAACTGACAATTACACTAAGACCTCGCAGTCAGTCCAATGTGTGTTGTGTGGAGTGGCTGACTGGTGGTCTGCGAGCCAGACTGCGATGACTTCTTCTTAACGTGACCTCTGGCTATCTCACGCATGTGAGATGTGCGTTTTTCAACCCCATGGTGTGTGAAATCCTGGTGCTTGCGTTTGGGGACCCAGGTCCTGTACTAAGTACATGTCGACAAGATCACCAGCAGCTGCGCCCACTTCCGCATCAGACAACTGACAGGTCAGGTCGGTTGTCTGATTGTAGGGGTGGGGGAGAGAGTGAGGTCTACGGCTTAGCGCATTTTCCTCACTATAAACAATCTGAAGCGCTTGAAACTATCACGGTGCGCTAAAAGCTGTGACTTGGAAGTTTGCCAACTGACGGGATCACTTGGACCGCGAGGGCAGCTAAGTGCGTGTTTTGTGTGTAGTGACTGACTGGCGGACTGAGAGTCAGGCTGCAATGGCTCCTTCTTAATGGGGCCTTTATGGCACTCCCACTCCGTGGGATCCGAGCCAGGTGCGATGGCACGCCCATGGGCGGCTTCGGCCGCGCGAGCCACCTGCAGCCTCTCCCAACTCCGGTCTTCTTGACTCTGTCATGACACCGGGCTCAGGTGGAGGAGGAGGAGTGAGTGCAGTAATTGTAGTGCAAGGCTACTAACAATTTAAACTAAATTACGCGCAAGTCACCGTCCCTGCACCCCATGGTGTGGAGCATACGGAGGACATCTTCGGACTACGACGGTCAAACTGGTATGTCGTGTCGTTTGTCATACTCGAACTCACCTCCTCGATCGCCAAACCATGACGTCGTTTGACAAGAGGCTTACTACGATAATTTTGTCAAAGAATTGTGTCGATGAGTTGACTCGGGTGTCTTAGTAATCGGTCAGAAATTTGAGACGTAAAAACAGCTACCTAGTTAATCCGTAGGTTCGAATTCATTTGAGTGATACGATTTTTCGGAGAGGCACGCCCTCTTTATGAAATTTTGGGAGACCTTGGAATCAGGCAATGGTCATTTCTTACGCTCTTGCCAAGTGCCTGTCGCTCGGTGATATTTAACCGGAGGTCTCCATTGCCAACAGCGTCATGGTTCGGTTTTATGGTCTGTACTGAATTATGAAGAGTGGATACTTTTATCTTATCTGTTACCATTACACTCAATACAATGATATTTGTATATAATTCCTATCTTTCGAAATAGCCCACACACTTCTGCTTCGTCTTTTCGAGGACGTTGATATATTTTAAATTCTAGATGAGGATCCTGCTATTGTGTTCGATTCTTTCACGCAAACAGTTACGTGCATTGCAAAATAAAATTTGGCTGGTCACTGCATATTTTTCTGAGAGTTATAATTTTTACTCTCACAATCTACTTCTATTACATAGATACTCAATAAGAAACTGATCTCAAATTAGAGTAAGAATCACATATTCAGTTTAGAGTTCAAAGGTGTGAGCTTTGGGATCCTTTGCAGAAATACTCACCAGACAATGGAATAGACAAAAGGTAGGAGTCATCTATATACCCATCAGTTAGTAAATGTGCGGCCCTTGAGACCCAGGAATCCACAAGCGGACAGCAATATGGGATAACAATAGTCATTGACCAAATTTTTCATTAATAAAAACGACCTTTGAGTAATTTTTTCTGGTATATCTCGATATGTGAGCATACAATTTGCATTACCGGACAATAAGGCGTTCCGATATTAATACAAGTCTTCATACTTTTCGGAGTTTAGAAAACTGATTATTTTTAAGCGGAAACTAGTTGTGACATTTTGGTCAAGTGGAACGGAAATGCAAAGAAATGACCTTCTCGAATACATATGCAAGGCAACAACGGATTTCCTAACTCTCCATGGCAGCCTGGGAGATGGCAAAGCGGATTCTAGGCGAGAACACAATAAAAATGTTTTGTGTTCCAATACATATGTACTCGCTCAGTGTAAATATTTAGCTACCCATATTTCTGCCAGCGAAATATATCGAACAGACCTGAGTAGCCCTATGGAATTTGTTATTAAAGGATGCGCCTACGATTCTTGGCATATTTGTCAGAGCACTTTCGTACTAGGTCTCCCTCGGATCACTAAGAATTTTTTAGCATACCAATAACCAAAGAAGGTACTCCATGGATTAAAAATTTGTGTATTCGAGGGGAACCATCACCACCTAAAAGAACATGCGTAGTTGCTATGCTTTACAAATCGTCCTGATGACCTAGGCACTTCTCCAACCCCTCTTCTATGAAAAGTTTGAATTCCACCTAGTTATAAATGGAATAAATAAGGTATCTTCTACGTAATCAAAACATCTTTATGCCATATATCTGAATGCATGTGGTACACAAGAGTCTGAAAGACCTATTTTGTTCTACTTCAATTCAATTCAATTCAATTCAATTTATTGAGGGAAATAGGCATGGGCCTTTGAGTACCCTATTTGTAACGTAAAATTAAGTGCGGTATACAGAGAAACCGTGTGGGTTGCAAAGGTACAAAAGGCGGTCATAAAATATGACAAGCGGTGCACGACTCTCGAGGGTTAAGATAAATTCCTCATCGCTCAGGCTCGTTGCGGAACAGTAAACTGTCAAGGTTCCTTTTAAAGCTTTCCAGCGATGGTGACATCACAACGTCTTCAGGGAGGGCATTCCATGGTTTAACCACTCTGACAGAGAAGGAGAACTTGCGCACATCCAGTCTCGCCTGCTGGACACGCAGTTTCAATGGGTGACCTCGGAGATGGGTCGTGGTGGCAAATTCAAATAAGTCCGAGAATTCCAGGCAACAATCCATTCCCTTCACAATGCGGAATGTCTGCAGGAGATCACCACGCATTTGCCTATAACTCAAAGGGAACAGATAAAGATTCATTAGGCGGGTTGGATATGGCAAGGAGCTTTGACTTCTAACCATTTTGGTGGCTTTCCTCTGTACTCTTTCGAGGCAGTTCTGATCTTGAACTGTCCAGGGTTTCCAGGCGTGCATAGCATATTCCAAATGCGGCCTAATGAATGTTCCAAAGGTCTTAGCGAAAAGATCTTCATCGAAATCCAAAAAGGCTCGTCTGATGGCATGCAACACCGAAATTGCCCTTTTCGTCACTTTCGAGCAGTGAGACGATGGTTTTAAGGTGGTGGTCGTCAGCACACCAAGGTCCTTTTGGGTTTCCACGTCTTTTAAGGCTTCACCGTTGAGAAAGTAACTTCGACTTTCGGCAGATCCAGACGGGTTGCCTAAGCGAAGTATTTTACACTTATCGACGTTGAACCGCAAAAGCCAATAATTCGACCACTCCTCCAACCGAGTTAGGTTGATCTGCAGTTTATCTTCGTCAGCAGGCCTCTGGATTACATTCCAGATTTTAATGTCGTCGGCAAACATTGCTGCTTCACAGTCGAGATTCCTGACACAATCGTTCACGTATATTAAAAACAGTATTGGCCCTAGTACTGAACCCTGAGGAATCCCACTCTCGACCGCAGCAGAACTTGACCTCCCTTGGCCGATGCACACAACCTGGCGCCGACCCACGAGGAAGGTTAGATTTGTGTGTTTCGTCACGGTGATGCTTTGCTTAAATTTCAACTTTGATAGTCGAAACATAAAAAGACATATCTCAAACAGAACAGAGATTATCCTAAGCTCTCAATTAAATAAAGGGAGGTCGTACCATTATCTTGTTCTACTGTACTGGAACGCGATTTTTTACAGATGATTATCTGAGCGCTGCCGATGAAATGGTAACTTCTTGTCCTCGTTGTTGGCGTTTCGAGTTAAGGTTGGTTGAACTCGTTTTTGAACATTTGATTTCGGAATGGAGACTTCACCATTTAATTATATTAGAATTCATTTGTTTAATTTTGACATAGTACTGTGGTATCATTCACCGAGAGCCTGTTAACCCCTTTTGTCATCTTGTTGGAATGAATTCCTTTTTCGGTCAGTTGTTACAGACACCCGTAATTTTACTACATTTTAAGCCTTCTAACCCACAGGCATAAAAAGTTAACCTGGATTTCTTCGGTTACTTCTAGCGCTTACACGTATTTTCTTCTAACAACACGCTTCTCTTTCAACGGTATACGTTTCTCGTTTTGAATTCCTTTGTGTTATTTTGCCTACTGTGTCGGGTTTAGCCACAAATTCCCTTTGCAAACTTATGGTTGGAAACTTCGGATGTATTTTTTTGTAATGAACCATCGACATTGTATGTGTCGCCTTATAGAAGCCGTTATCATTCTGGAAAGCACACTTCCTGGTCATCCCCACTTATATCTCTTCACGCAAGGTACACATATCTCCTCGACGCATAGCGTCTATCGTAAAAGTTTAGAGCGGAGCTTTTTTGCAGGTTATACCTGTCCATCCGCATGAAAAATGAACTCTTGTTTTTTTATTGGGTTTCCTAGTGAGTTCTCTTTCTTATAATGAGTGTGCTAAGCCTAATACTTTCTTCAATTTTCACGTTTATGAATGCCAACCGATGATTTTTCCCAGATATTGTCGTTCATTGTCCTCGTCTTCATATCAGCTAATAAGAATGACATTTCTCAGCCGCTAGAGGCTACGCTTCCGATCCACAAAGCCCATTTATCGGGTGCTAGTTTGATCGTAACTCGAGTATTTTGCTGAAAAAAGGCTGGATGCTTGAGTCGATCTGCTTTAAGTACATTGAACATCGCAAGTTACTGGGCCAACTTTCGGTTTTTTGCCATCCTGTTAAACACGACGAACCCCTACTATGCATACACCTTTATTGTAATTCAGCTACCGCGCCATAATCAAAGTTGGACTCTACTCTAGCCCAACGCTAAGCGGTCCAGTTTTGGTTACAATGACGGTGACGCAAAATTTCGTGGACTGCGCACTATCGCTTGCCAATTCCGTATTTTGTTCTGAAAATATGTGTTTTCGACCCATTAAAAGAGGCTGAGTTCTTGTGTTACGTAAGCGTTGCACACATATGCGTGTTTTACGCAGTTATTAAAGGCATTACACTAAATAAACCACGACACCTAATCTTATTTGAAGACAGCATGACCCGGACGTCCTACTGGTACATGCCAGCATAGGACCGGAAAGGGGGTTGAGGCAGCCCGTGTTCAGCACTTCGTGCTTTGTGGTTCGAAGTATGACGTTACGCTAAAAGTAATTGTTTCGGCGGCTGTTGACCAACGATTTACCTTTGTCCGCCAGACTGAGGGTCAGACTAGAGTAACCTCTTCTTGATTAGGTCATTTTGGTGAGTCTTCGATGAGATGTTCCAGTTTTTGAAAGGTTGACCCGCGTGTTTTAAGCACCACCGTATATAACATGCGTAAACGTGAATAAACCCTCGCATAACAATAGCCTACGTCCATTTTTAGTTGTCGGGACTTTGAACAGAGTGGGTGTTGGAACAGACGGTGTATCACATGACGCGCAAGTCTCAGGGGGTGAGGATGCGATCGCTAGACCAAAGAAGTTTACTGGCCTGATGTTTAGAACTGTCACTCGAACAGAAAGTGACAGATAAGGGTGAAAGAGGCACAAGGTGCGCAGTATTTATAGTACATAGCGGCCACGCGATCACATACGTACTTCAATTAACAGCTCTGACGATCACCGCTGAGAGTCGCATGTGAGGTGGTTATGGCTTGACCGTCCGCGTCCGGGGGGTTAATTGCCGTGATTTCATAATTAATGTTTGATGTTGGCGTGATAATTACCCCGCAACTCGGTTCACTGTCATTATACATGTTGGTCACACTTGCTCGCCCCACGTGGCCGATTCCCCTGCTCAGACGGTGCCTCAGTGCAGAACATGGGAACGGAAGGTCATTACGCTTGTTGATGGACTGCAGCCTGAGAACCATGACTTGAGTAGCTCGTGGCTCACGCGATTGTCACCTCTTGCGAGGATTTCAGCCTCGCGAAAATATGGCTGGGTCCCGTTGAGTGATCTGCCACCTGAAAGCTGGAGTCTTTCCTCTTCACGGCAGCTGCGTGCTCGGTTATTCGCGTCCAGAGTAATCTCCCGGCTTCTCCGATGTAGTCGCTTTGTGCAAAACTGCACCAGATCCGGTAAATGACGTGCAATGACCTCCCGTTCCCACATTATGTTCTGAGACATTGCTCAGCATGAGAATCAGTCACACGGGGAGGGCTCGGATGCCAACACTTCCTGGTAATTATGACGCCAAAATCCAACATTGGTGATGAAATCACAACAATTAACGACTCGGACGTGGACAGCTAAGTCATCATCGGATCAATTACGATCCCCAGCGGTGATCGCGAGAGCTGCTAATTGTAGTACGCATGTGATCTCATGGCTACTACGTACTATAAATACTGCGCACATTGTGTCTCTATCACCCTTATCTGCCACTGTCTCTGATGGGTTCGAGTGAAACTTCGAAACGTCAGATCAATAAGCTTCTTGTTCCAGCGATCGCATCTTCTGCTCCTGAACTGCTTTCTGTGCTCTTCTATCATGCACAAGTCTCCTTCACTGTACGTTAACTCACATGCCAGCCATCCTGTAAACGCAAACGGTGTTGATCCTTGGTCTTTAAAAACTCCTCGTTGAGAGATCAGCGTCTTTTTAATGTTTGGTCATGTTCACACAGAATCACGACGTGTTTTGCGCGGGGGGGCGGGCTATTTTTCATCACCAACCGTCGAAAACACGCCTTTCTTGACTTTCACTTGCCATTAGACCCTGGCGTCTGTGGAAAGAGACAGAAAAAGATAAATTCTGCTCAAGACTCCCTCAATTAACCAATAAACTCAATTTACTGTTAAGCAACATGCAATGTCACTTGTCACTGATGAAAAATAGACTATTGTGTGGGGTTTGAGACAATGATGTAACAAAATTAGCTATTTTGATATATTTAAGTAATTAGAGGGTTTTGACAGATTTAAATAATTCATTTGATCCAATTGCAAAAATGGCGGTTTCGATGGGATTGGAACCAACGAAAGCAAGGGAATTCTTTATTGCAGCCAACGCTCTAGCCGCTTGAGCTACGAGGCCCCACTGGGAGCCGTGAGTTTAATCACACTTAGGTCAACTTACCCATCCAGCCTACTGCAACGTATGGAATCCACCAATTCTGATACAGTAAGCTGATTGTCCAAGCAGGATTTCGTAGGCAATCAATCTAGAATCAAACAGATAACTACCAGGCTCAATTAAATAATTAGGTGGTTTTGATGGATTTGAATAATTCGTTTGACCCAATTATGAAAAATTTGGTGGTTTCGCTTGGGCCTCGTAGCTCTAGTGGCTAGAGCGTTAGCTTTACCAAAGCCTTTTCCTTGCTGTCATGGGTTCGAATCCCACCGAGGCCGCCGAGTTTTCCACAATAGGGTCAAATGGATTCGTAGAAGGCCCTTTTGCGCTTTTGACGGTGCCGAGTTTACCTCCTGGCGCCGACTGACTGATCTCAACCTCTGATGATATCGCTCTGCTAGCCGCACGCGTTGGATGTGGCGATCTCTGCTGTGGAGTGGTGCTCCAGACACTGGTGCACCAGTCTGTACGATAGATTTGCAAGTGACCGACCAGTCCGATACGTGAGGTGAATGTACTGTCGCAATAAGGACAGTTTAGGAATGAGCCCCAATCGTTGGTGGTGGTGGAGGTAACAGGTGATGAGTATTGCGATGTTGTCGCTATGATGGTGGCAGTAGGGGAATTGGTGTCAGGGGTGACCGTCTTGGGCTCCAAAGGAGGGTTGGTAGAAGTTGAAGTTATCGGATTTTTGTTGCAGGTGCGTTGACCGCGCGGGCACTTTGATAGGGCTTGGACATTCGCGTCTGTGGTCCGCTGCCTTGAACACTGTTAATGGATCTCCTCCCCGTGTTGTTATCCGCGTCTCGTCTCGTTGGTACTTGTTTTGCCTTCTTACCATTTTCTCCGTCGTCTTATGTCGTTCCATTTTTTTGCGGTTGCACTGCTAACGCTTATGTGCGTTTGCTCGCTCGTTGTCGACTTTTGAACGTCAACAGTGCTAGTATCTCGCACGGCAACTCTCATCATAACACCTTTCAGTGTGAATTTGTCACCTCCCTCCCAACGGGCTACGCCGTTGTTGCCCTGGAAAATTAATTATTTGTGGCATGCGTTAGTCAGGCTGCACTGACTTCGCACAAGTCCTGAAATATTACCTTACATACCCGTGGCACACGTTAGCCGGCTGTCAATCAACTAAAAAGCTGGGATGAACCATCGTTAAATGAGATAGGATAGAGAGCGAGATACCAGTGCAGCTCGAATCTAGCGCACTAGAAGTTGAAAATTGACGAGATAAGTTGGTTCTCCTGTAAACAAAGGGTCAGACTACAATGACTTCATTTTAAAGGTTCCTCTATGACACCCTCCTCGTGAGGGAGATCAGAACGTGTGTGGCACGCGCAGGCGGATTGTTTAGCTCTGTCACCTCGCATGTCCACTCAAATCTCCTGTCGATCGGTACTTTTCATCGAAGCATAGCGATCGCGGAAAAATTAAGGTTAGATAGACGCTGAAAAAATGCTGCTTCACGCAAAAGTCACCATTACTTCTTCTCGGTGTTCGTGCAGTATCTCGTCACTTTTGATAAACGAAATCCTCTGCGCGTACGTGTGCTGTTCCTTGAAGCCATTCGTACATTTTTTACTCAATTTTCGCTTGTGTCCCCTTCCTTCCCTGCATCCTCCAGGATGGAAAGTGATCATGTACGTGCCATTTGGTCGACCCTATTTCTTTTACTGAACTCTCCGTGTATTGTTTTGCTGATATTTGGGCTGTACGACTGCGTGCTCCGGTAAACCTGCGTACTTGTCATTTTCTGGATAACCGTGAAAGTAAACTTTCATTCATGTACACCCCGTTACTTGTACCCTGCCCAAGCACCTAGTTTCTCACTACCAGCAATTCCTACTGACGTCCACCCACGAACTTTCTAGCTTGCTGGGTTAGGATCTTGGAAGTGTGAGCCAGTGATAGATGGTGAGGCTGTATCCAGGTCAGGACGAGAAAAGAGTGGGCCAGAGTGTGCTTTTGCAAGCATTCCTAGTAAGGACAGCTGGGGCTGGAGTGGGATTTAAATTGATAATCCCTTTCAGTCACTAAATGTTTGTCGCTGCGCGGCTACAAGTAGCAAGTAGCTCAGGTCTTGCACGTATGTTTCCACACTCTCCTCTGCATTTGGCAAGGATTCGTGTTGTAACTAGAGTGGGAGGGGCAGGCCGTGCATGTGGCGCGTGCAGATGAGGCCACTAGATAGGTCAGACACTGCGCACACCCCCCCACCAGACAAACGAGTGACTCCGGCAGTGGCTGGGGTTTGGGAATGGGAATATAGAGCGTGAGGTCGACGTTTCAGCGCAATTTCCTCACCATAAACAATCTGACGTGATTGAAGGTATCACAGTGCGCTAAAAGCCCTGGCCAACTGAAGACATAACTCAAACCTCGCAGTCAACCCAGTGCGTGTGTGAAGTGACTGACTGGCGGATTGAGAGTCGGGCTGCAATAGCTCCTTCTTAGTGTGGCCTCTATGGTACTCCCACTGCATTGGATTCGAGCCAAGTGTGGCGGCACGCCTATGGCGGTTCCGGCTCCACCAAACACTTGCACCATCTCCAGCCTCCGGTCTTCTTGACTTTGTTCTGACACTAGATCCAAGCGAGGGAAGGGGAGAGAGTGCGGTAGTTGCGGTGAAAGTCTACACTCCCTATAGTCTGATCTACGCGCACGTCACCGTCCCTGCGCCCCCCACGCTGTTGTGCACACGGTGCACCTCGTCAGACTCGGCGGTCAAACTGTGGAATTGCGAGCCGTAATTTGATTAGCAAATAATTTCAAGATTGGGACGTAACTGGCCGTAGGTTGGTTGGACTTGGAATCCTACCATGTGCACGTACCGTAACTTTAAGTGCTTTGATTGGCTAATCAAGTTTCATACGAATTTGGCCACGAAAAAATACCAGAACTCGATGCGAATTCGATTGTTATTAGGTATGTCGTAGATTCACGATAGTAGAGTACGCCAATAAACCTGAACTGCCTGAGTTCTACCTCCCTCAGTAAAACAGCCACATTATATTACTCTTCTTGGTGCCACTAGTACTTACAAAGTGTAGATAGAACGCGCAATATGTAGGCCACCGACCGTCCAAAAACCTGATCAAGTCGTGTTGCGTTGGACAACGTTTTTGCGAGGTGGTTTCGTCCAGCGATGGCTGCCCCTGGTTTCGTGATTTGAAGGCAAAAGTTTGCATCTACCCCTTCCGAAACACCAGCTCAAGGTTCAAGGACTGTGCTGGACGTCGATTTAAGCCTTTCGGATGGCATGAACTACTCACAGTGTCGTAATGCTACTATAAACTGCGACCTTTGTCTAGGTCATCGATTCACCAGATTCATGGCCAGCTCCTGCGTGCCATGCGTGAAGGGCCTTTTCGGTGCGTTGCACTGCTGTTCTATTCTGGCTGAAAAAGGCACGAATGTGGGGTTTACAGAGTGGAGGATTTTGGGGTAACGTAGTGCACCTGATGGGCAATTTCATTCGCGGGCTTTAGACTTGGAGCCATGTTGCCCTCAGGGTCTGCACGGACCACGCGTGGTCTTGCACCCACCAGGCTGACTGACATAACAAAACTATTGTAGCCTATGTTGTTGCCAGCAAGCGCTCTCGTTGTGAATTCCGGTAATTCGGCTGCCCAAGAGGTTTCCTTAACTCCCACGCCTTTGCCGGTCTTCAAGTAGCCCTTCCCTGGTCGCCCTGGCAGATGCTTTCGTACTATTTTTTTAGCAAAGGTTCACCCGTTCGACCAGAACAATAGGACCGGCAGATGCGCATTAAGTGAGTCTTTTCTAGTCCGTTGTGAGCCTGGTTGTGTCATCTTGGAAGGCTAATTTAACAGGGAATTGCCTTCTGCTGGACTATCTTGGCTTTATCGTCTGTTTTAACCTTTGGCGCCTTGGTAAATAATAGGTCCGGTTGTCATCACTGTGTGTGTTGGGCTGATGACTACTTAGAACTGATTCTCACTCGCCCTGAAACAGAGCTCCGGTAAAATGCGGTGGCATCTCTTTGCCCTCTCATCCTCAAAGACTATTGCTATGGCCAACCTTGAACGTCCGTTTGATTATTCAATCCTAACTGGAATGCCATGACCACGTTGGCTATTTTTATGCTAGATTCGAAAGAAGGCATATTTCATGTTCTTTTTACCTCCCCCACACCCCAAACTGCACTGTTTGCGTAACCTCATTTCGTCTGCAGTAGGCGTTAGCTTACACACTACGGAGTGGCAGACGTTTCGCATGACCTTGCCTCACGGTTACCCACCCGCATTTGCGTTTTCTCGGGCGTAATTCCACCCCTTCCTACTACCCTGTCGGATAAACTTCCCTCCAGCCAGACTGTTGTCTACTCCGTTCACCTTGCCCGCATAGTTCATACTTTTCTGAGTGACCTTGAAGGTCGCAGTGCTTTCGTGGTCTGAGTGTGTGCGTTCGTGCGTGTATGTTAGTTGCATTACTTGTTTACAGTCGGATGACATGAAGGTCATGCAACGGACGCAGAGTTTGAAAGCAGGCAGTGCCTTTCTGAGTGCTTTTTTTATCTGGCTAAGGAGCAAACGAATGTAAAAACGTGACCTGACGTAATCTATGCACACGGGGCTTCTAATTAGATATTTTTTTTCACACATTTACGGCTATTTCTCGAAGTTCATCCCTTTCGAGATTAAAAAAGTAGTGTGGTGCCTGAGGTTGTGAAAATGTTGGCCTATTTCGATATCGGAGGTTGACGACCTAAGTGTACAAAACGGGTTACGCAGTCAACTTGGAAACAATTCCTAACGGAGGTTACACTTGAGCCAGGTCCGATAACGCCTTTTCCCTTCTCGCATTCATATCTCAAACAATGGTGCTTGAGGTGGGAAATGACGGCGTCCGCCGCCGCCGCCGCCACCGCTATCAAAACATTAGTACAAGCACGTGACGTTAAACAAGTGGGTCCTACGGGTTAGCGAGTTACTGGGTCACTTACGTAAGTCCCGTGAACTTGGGAACCATCAGACAGCGCTGCGATATCATTTTGCCATGCTGTCAACGCTACCTGCGAGAACGATATCAACAGAACCAACACCATTACTGTCATCCCATAGAGAGGGGAATAGTTTTAAACTGCAGTTCTTACCGAGCCCTGAATCGGTACTGTATTGAATTTTTTCCTCTAACCATAAGTCATTATGGTTGAATATTCTACCCTATAGATAAGAATAAAATAGCTTTATGCTGTCGTATAAGTTTATCAGTTTTCTTCTACAAAAAGTATCAATTTTGAAGCAGACAACCAAAGACAGATCTTTACCCGGTGTATTGCAGTAGCAGTCATGTACACCTGCACTTGACGGGAAGAGGTGACGGCTATGTGTCAGCCTTGCTAAAAGGCTAAGATGGCCACGCGAAAACTTTCCTAAAGTCCCGCACACTGCCTGTAGATTGATCTTTTAAGCGTCCTTGGCTAACCATTTACTGGTCAGTCTGGCGAATGCTTGTAAAATAGGGGAATACCAACCTTTTAAGGTCTCACCTCTACCACTCGACTTGCTGAAGTTACCATCGGAAATAGTTTTGTGCCAGTGGAGAATTCGCTTGCGGAATTCGAAGTCCCACGAGAAACAAAACCGTAGCTGCAATCCCTCCCCCATGGATTTGACTCGGCACTTTCCTGCAATCCCAAGTCAGTCAAGAGAGGTCATCTGTTTTCTACTGACTACAGTGGGGTTGCGGGAATACAGCTGAGCTGGAGAAGCCGGAAGATAGCTAAGAAAGAGGATACAGGAGCACCAACCGGCGACGCAAAATTTGGGCCGGAATTCCCAGCTGGCTGCCCATCCCAACAGCGTAGCAAGTTTCTTGATACGTGACAAGGGGAGTGGGGGAGGGCTATGGAAACGATGCCACATGGAAGGAAGACTGCCAGGGACGTAACTGGCGCACATTCGCCCCGTCACCTGCTGTTTTGAATTGCCACAGCTTGTGCAACTTTGTAAAAGGGTCTACAGCCTTCTGATTTTCCATTATCGATGCTGACGAACAGCACATGTAAACCTCAAATACAAGGGGGCGACTTACTGGAAACCAGTGGCTAATCCTCAACCGTCCTGGATATGACAGTTAACACGCCGCCAGACAAAAATGTTTCCGCACGTCTTCACTTTATAAACCGACCTGTGTGCTGTATTCTCCCAGTAGCTGGTAATTGACAATCTACCTTAGTGTTTACATCGTCTGCCTAAATTACACCCTATACCACTACTTGCAAATATCCTATTTAGTCTCCTTTTTTCAATTCGTAATTTCGAGAGACGGACTCTACCTTCGGTAGTTTGCCGTTCATTATCGATTGCGGTCGGCGTCATCACAGAGATTTCTACTCGAGTTTTTTAGATGTCATGCAAGTGTGCGGGTTTCCAAATGGACCTGTGTGCTGCTGGAGGCTACAGGAACGGATGAGGTAGGTTGTGGGGGAGAGGGAGGGGACGGCGGGAAGACTTGACAACTGCGTGACCAGACTCCCGATTGCGGTCCTGCATCCGTCTGGAGATGAATGTGCAGATATCCGATCAAGGCAAGGATAGCATTGTGACAGCTCAGTTTAGGGTTGTACGCTGTTTCCCGGTGACGTCGAGGTTGTAGTGGTTGCGAATGTACCGGACAGAGGGCAAATCTTCATGGAAAAGTGTATTCTTATTGAGGGCACGTGGGAGCGGCGTCTTCTACGGTTTTGGTATTCTGGGAAGTGGCAGATTGGTTTTGCGTGGGTCCATTGTGATGAATGCGTAGGTTAGGCACTGATAACACTAGTGAATGCGAAGGTTCGAACCAAGGAGAAGTCTGTTCAAGCACCGGACTAATTTGTTTATTCTTCTGAGCTTTCAAACCCCCCGCAGGAGGCCATCGTCAGAGGTACCAGCAATAATAAAAAAGGCGACACTTATAGGGGGTACAAACCAATCAATGATCACTGACGCCAGTCTGGAGGTGACTGCGCAGGACCCTGTCTCCCGGCGCCAAATCGATACATCGATTGATTGAATTTCCATCCGTGGACAAAGCTTCAATCAATGCTCGGTTCGTCTTGTTTCCGGCGTGGGTGATTATCTTGACGGCTGCAAAGTTGAACACATGTCCCATTTCGTAGATGTAGACAGAAACTTGCGATAATTCGTCGCCCCGTCGCAGCGCTAACTTTTGTTCACATATGCGCGATCCCAGCATGTGTTCAGTCTGGCACGGGATGCGATACACTACCCCAGATTGCTCTTTGGGGTTTGGTCGATCTTTGATTTTCTTAACCCTACTGCGCATGGTAGCTTTGGGCCGGTGTGTAATGCCAGCACTTAGTCCGGCAACATTGCGCTCAGTTGCTTCAGGGACGTCTTTAATATATGGCAGGGCAGTTTTGTGCATGCTACTGGCTTCAAAAATTGCTGTTCTAGATCCGACGGCAGACCGCCATGCCTCCGGGTTTCGCGCAATGCTTTTCGAGCTTTTCGATTATTCTGAGACATTTGACGCTAGATGCTGATAGTGACGTTACCACAAAAGACTAGCTCTGGCAGGTAGTTACGATATTGCCGCCCCATCGAAGTTTAATCCAGGACCACCATTTTAGCGCTCCCCGGAAGCAGATTAGGTGAAAGTACATCGTCTTCGCTGAGTTTAGGCATTTAGACTGCCTTTACGCGCCGTAGAACATCATTCTTGAAAGCACATAACCGTGAATATTTTGTTTGATTTAAGAAGAATACCGCCGATGAGTTGAGGCTTGCCAAAGACCTAGTTGCTTTCGGATCTCTGGACGGTAACTTAGTTTTTTATCGATTTTATGGTTTCTTACGGTGGGGCTTCGGAATAAGAGAACGAGGTCGGTTATTATGATCTCGGGAATTTCCGCAACGTTGGATGCTGAGGACCTGCCGTCAGCTCGGTACTTGATGTCATTCCTCACGATAGGCGTCCATCAGTATTGCAAACAATATGGGGCTGAAAAGGGTTTGAAAAGTAGTGTCTCAAGCCATTTGTCACCTCGAATAATTCCAAATTCGATGCGTCGTCTCTTAGGCGCGCCATAATTTCGTCGAGAAGCTGCCAGACCATCAGCGTGTACCTTTCGGGACGACCCAGTATCATCGTAATTTTCCGGAGTCAATCTCGGTTCATGGTTTCGAAGGTCCTAGTGGAGATACTATAGAGGCTGATTGATAAGAGGTAGACGCGATCGTTGGGACAAGAACTTTATTCACCTGAAGTTTCATATTCTTGCTCTAACCCATCTTCAGAGACAGCACCAGATACCGTATCTAATACTGTCTTGGAAGATGGGTTCGAGTTGGAATCTGAAACGCCAGGCAAATAAATTTGTTGTCCGAGCTATCGCATCTACCTCTTCTCAATTACTTCCCGGGACTCGCATTTTCGCGTGTATCAGCAAGTTTTTACGAACGCGGTCCGCGTGTCCTTGAACTTCTTTATTTTGCGTGTCATTCAATTATTTTGCATTCCCCACGGGCTCTGCTGCCTATTCAACGGCAGTGCTGTTGTGAAACTGATTATGTATGTAGTACAGACACTAAATTTCTGAATTTTATAACCAACAGGGACTTCGGCGGCAGTATTATGGGTGGTTTCAGGTAGTCTGAATGGGTTTTCAGCGAGGGATACTTGCGTAGCGTCCATCACACCCTTATTTATTCCATTTAACTGTGTTACAGGGAGAAAACAAGAATAAGACGGCTGGGCCTGGGCTCGGCCCAGCTGGTCATGGGATCGGACGCAGTGGCTGACGCGGAGTCAAAGGCCTACGTATAATGCCTGCCATGTACGGTAGTAGTTAATGTGTCATGAATGTATGCTGTGAACCAATGTGATCCCATTTTGGTTCAGCGCAACAGCTCGCCCCGTTTGGTGGAGGGGAAGGATGTTAATACGAGAGATACGAACTATTCTTAATCAGACTCTGGTCTGACAGAGATGAGTACAGTGCCTGACGTAATGTAAAGCATATATCTAACTTGTGAACACACCTGTTTGGACTCAAAAACGCATCCCATTTTGTGGTCCAATCTCACCAGGTGTGTGAATCGGTTTATGCAGAGAGAGAGTGAGAGAGCGACTTGCATATAGCATCGACTTTACTCTCTTCTCTACCCATCCAGTTTATTCCAGTGGCAAAATTAGGTTAAGTCACCTAGAGATGTGTTTGGGCACAGTATCTGATCAAGTATTCGCAACCTTCCCCCTGTGGCCTAGAATTTCCTCGGGAATGCCTATCGAAAATCACTTTAATGCCTACCTCCTTGTACCTCCTTTAATTCTTCCTTTTTCCTACATCTCATCCTAGCCATCCTGCTCCATCGGCCCGCTAGCCGCATCTACTTGTTCATGCGGATTGCTGCCGGTAGTCTGCCCAGTAACCGACCTCCAGCTACTCCGCGTGCAGCTGCCTGCTCCTGTTATTTTCCCCAGTCCTGGACTCTCCCCTCTCGCCTGCCGCAGCTTTTGGACGCAGACCGAGGCCCGGTCCGAGGCATCTCCCCACAAAGCCTGCCTCCCGATCGCCCCTAACTTTTCCCTCGCTTCCACCACTTCATTCCAGTCCCTTCTCCCCCCGGACGCTCTTGTGACGAGACAACAGCACCGGTGGATAGTAGAAGCCGCCTCAACTGTCGCCTCCAGTCCCGCATACACTGCCCTCGTCACGGACAGTACTCTCCCCTCCGTCCCGCGTGCGCACCTCGTGAGCGTGCCTCGCACCTGTTACACTGTCACCGCTGCCGCTGGTTATCCTCGTCTGAGCCTCAACAGCCCCCAGCAGCATCAGCTTCTAGGCTTTGTCGGTCCGCCAACGGGACTTGGAGAACTTGCATTGCCACGCATGGTGCATGACCACCCTCCGCTCTCTCACCTGACCGCTGGGGCAGCACCCCTTCTTCCTGCCGTCGCCACCTCCGCAACCGGCGGTGTTGTGACCACTGACGTGCGTAATTCCGCAATCAACGGCCTTGTCACAGATCCCTCTATCTCGGGCTACTCGCCCCTGCCCTCTCTTCGAAAACTACCCAACTCGCCAACCACCTTGCGTGTTCCCCTATCCTTTATGGGTTTGCCAACGACACAGCCCCCTAGCCCCACCACCCCCTGTTCCTCGTCACCACACCTAATTCAACCTCAGTATCACCCGCCCGCCAGTCTGCCCTTCTATTCGCTTGCACAGCAGCCTCCCCTGATAACTTCTACTGCAAGTGGTGAAGTCTACGATAGTATTTGCACCCTGGACCCTGTCGTCTACTCTACAACTGCGTCTGGGCAACCGTATGAGGATATACGTTCACAATACGCACTGGATTACGCTGCGGTCTATGACGGGCTGCCCGTAACCGGGTCTGAGGATCCCTGCCTGCTCTCGAACGCTCCACCCACGTCCGTACCCAGCAGCTCGGCACTAGTCGAAGGCGTCAGCAGTTTCATTCGCACCTCCTTTACTGACGTGCCTCTCGGCGCGCTGGAGGAGGTTCTGAGTCGTCTCTCTGTCAACGACAACTACTTCGGCCCGCTTAAACTCTCTAGAAGGAAGAAGGACGAGGAGGAGCGGAAGGGAAAAGCGGAGCAAGAGGGGGCAGCGGGCGACGGAGACGCTGCCTTGTCCTCGGCGTCCTCTGAGTCGCAGTCACCGACAACACAGACCTCAGAACCGTCTCCTCGTGAAGATCCCTACCGGTTGCTGCCTTACTCGCACTCCTCCCTCGCCTTCGTTCCACCAGGCGTGATGGTGGTCACTGAGGTGTGGACGTTTTTCGCTTCAGAGCGTCTTAGCTTCTGCAACCACCAGATTTCCTGTATGAAGTTTGAACAACTCAAAGGTTGTCTGCATAAGCACGGCCTCAACCAGCGTGGTTCCACACTCATTCTGAAGCGTCGGCTGCAGGAATTCGTGCGAAGGCTGCGTGAGTCACCCGCCTGCAGGACAGGTCCCACAAATACCGATGAGGACGAATTGGCCCATGTCACAGCAGAAGCCTCCTTCCCCCCTCTGGAGGGAACTCCGGTCAAGACGGGTTGTACTACCGCCACCGCCGCCGCCACCGAAGAAGACGATGCCGCTATCTGCATACCTCCGGATGACTTTCTGATGATTAAACTGAGACAACCCGTGGTACTGACACCGGATGTCTTCTACTCCTACCTTCTAATTATCGATTTGGAGGCGACCTGTGATGGCAAGCCGAGAGAGATTGGTGGACCCGATTTCCCGCATGAGATCATCGAGTTCCCTGTTTTGCTCTACGATACGCGCCAGCGCAAGTGTGTCAGCGTCTTCCATTCCTACTGTCGACCAAAATTGAGACCCAATCTGAGCACCTTCTGCAAAACTCTGACGCAGATTAGCCAGACTCAGGTTGACAACGCCGTCACCTTTCCCACTCTGTTGGCCCAGTTGGAAAACTGGCTGCTGGTGCAGAACAACCTCTCAGAACAGCGTTGTGCCATTGTCTGCGATTGTAGTGCCGACATGGCTAAATTCATGCGCATGCAGTGTCAACTCAGTCGCATTCCTATGCCTCCGTGGGCACGTATGTGGATCAACCTCTCGAAGGCGTTTCGTCAGTTCTACCGCCTCCAACCGCGGCATCGATCCACTCTGAGCACGATGTTGGACGATCTGGAGCTGTCCTTTGCCGGCCAACAACATCGTGGCCTCGATGACGCCATGAACATTCTTCGTGTTGTGCAGATCCTTCTGGCTGATGGCTGTCGTCTGCGCGTTAATGAACGCATCGATCCGGGTCGCGCGCCCTCCTACACAGCCTCAGTTCCGCGCCTGGTGGCAGAGTCTGCCTGCGGTGTGATGGGCAGCAAATTGGCCCTCCTGGAAAAGCGCTCCAAGTCGGCTTCCTATTATACTCAACCGGGTGGTGGCGGACCACCGGCCCAGGCGCCGGTTGTCGAGTCGCTGACGGAGACGGATCGTGACTCTCTCCTTTGGCTGCATTCTATTCAGAAGAAGCGTGTCAGTCGCCCTAACGTGCCGTGAAGAGCTTATTGCTTCCTTCTTCGTCGTCTGCTACTGCTGCTCACAGTATGGATCCACCCGCCGCATTGATGACGGCTGCTACCGTTTTTGCGTGCTGCTCGCGTACCCCATCTATGTTGTAGTATACTTACGATATTGGGTTGTAAAAGAGGCCTACAAATGTGGGAAGCAGTAGTAATGTCCATTTCCCCTGAAGGACTCAGACATTCACTTTTGTTGGTCAACCGAAGCCCATCGACCACTCCTCCTTCCCTCCCTGCCTCACCTTGTACACAGAGACTTACCTTCCGAGGTAGTGTTTATGCGTAGATATCAGCCCACCCCACGCAATTGACTTGATTTTCCCGTCAGAAATGCGTTCTTCCCATCCTACGCTCGTGTGTAATAATGCAATGCCAGAGAGACAGGTCGTCATTCTGCCCAACCCATGTAACTGCCCTCGCACACCAACGCACCAATACTGGGAAGTGTATGCATGTGTTTGTCCGCGTGATGATGTCACGTGTGTGTGTGTGTGTGCCTGCGTGCGATTTTCCTAAACTATTTTCATATTTTTTTCCGTGAAAACCCCCCTTTTCACGCATGTCAACCAACCAATACAGAGGTTCGAATGTTCATTTTGAGGCCCTTGCTAGTCCTCCGAGCTGTTTTTTTTATTTGTTTTGCAGACACTCCTCTACAGAGAGGGCTGCTTTTAAAATGAACGCCCGTAAGATGTATCTACTAGAGTTGCTTTGGTCTTCTCTGTCGACCTGAACGCTTCTCACCGACTGGCGCTGGGTGGGGTGAGGGACACCAATAATCCGCCCGAAGGCATTAAGCTGTCCCACGCACATAATCAGCCGGTTACTTTATCGTCGAGCCCAGGTTGAGCCAAACAGACCGGCCGACCTAGCTTTGTCGTGGGGTGAGTCAGCCACGCGGGTGGTTACCGATCAGACTGATCTGTTTCTCTGCCGCAAAGAAAGGCACGAGAAATGGCAGCGGGGGAAGGGGAGGTGTCGGTTCCCAGCTTGCCAAATCAGGCGGGTTTTCCAACGAGACCATTAACGTTGCCTGATTCTCTCTGACCTCACAGCTTCTGTCGTTAGGCGCATAGAGTTCGGAGAAACCAAGTGATCGGGGCCCCTGTGTTTCGTCCGTAAATTCAGACTGAACTGGGGTGACTGCGAACTTTGCGAACGGGACCACTTCAAGCCACACCCAACTTTCTGTCCTCGTTACGTGACGCCGACTTTGAGGTTGGGGGAGGAGGGGGCGAACAACCTGGGACAAGACCGCATCTTAACAGACGCCGCTGGAAGTGGTGGTTTTGCGCTGGACGCAGCTAGCGGCAACCGGCACATTTGCGCGTGAAGCCCGACGGGGCGAGTCCACTCTGACTGATGGTACGGTAAAGATGCCTTGTCTGGCCGCCTACAGAGGACACGGGAAGAGGAACCGCCCACAATAAATGTGGCTTTGCGCTAAATTCCAAAGAAATTATATTTAGGAGTAAGCTTAGGGTTAGAATTAGTTTCAAGTTTGGGGTCAAGGTCAGAGTCGGGGTTAGGTTCATGATAAGGCCAAGGGTTAAGGTTATGACCGTATTAGGCTTAGGATAAAGCGAGGGTTAAGATTACGGTAACAGTTTGGTTGGGGTTAGTGTTAGCGTTACCTGCAGAGTTTGGGCATAGGTTGGGATTAGGATTAAGGTGTTGGTGTTAACGCTAAGACGGGTATATTTACCCTTCCGGAAATTTACCGTAAGGCCACTTCTTTTAAGCGGGTAGGGCGGTTCCTATTCCCGTGTCCTGTTTAGGCGGCCATACGAGGCGCACCTGCCTACTGTTCACTTCTCGGAACGTGCGTAAGAGGCGACCAATCCAATGCCAACACGCTAGCACAATGTATTGCACAAGTGTCTCGATTGTTAGTTAATAATTCTCGAGTCACGTGATTGCAGCCTGTGCATCTGCGAGTCACCGGTGGGTTGCCCTCCGTCGAGGCAGGCTGTGGTACGGCAACCGCGGCTTTGTGTGAGAGAACAAACAGGGTGCGCGGTTTTTTCCGCTTCTGATGGACTTAAAAAGTGTTGACAGCGAAACAGGTCTGTAGGCTGTGAGTGGTACCGATAAGGGCAAATTATGCCAGCTCACTGTCTGTCGGATTCGGCAAACGCTGCTTACGGTTTACTGCGTGCCTACCAACAGTTCGAGCGGTGCAAGTGAAGAAGTCCGTCACGTGCCACACGGATTTTGCGGGCAGCGGTGATTTACGCGTGGTTTAGTTCATAGTAAGGCAGACTTGCGCAACATCTACCGCACTCTTCCACCTCATTCACCCTGAACAATGACAAGATGGGAGTCAAGGCTATCGGACTTGGACATGGGCTTAGTTTCTGAAAAATGTAAAACAAATACTCTACGCGTGCCACACACGACCTGACCACCAGACTTTGGTATTGGTGACCTTCGGATCTTAATGAGCTGAGAGCGCCGTAAAGGTCACAGTAAGAAGGACTCATTACAGTCTGACTCTTGGTTCTTTCAGTGAGCTCTCCATTGTAGACGTCTTTGTCCTATTCAAAGAAAGGACAGTCCAGTGATTTCATTGAGGCCATTGACAGATCGATCCGTGGTGTGTTGTAGTGTTAACACTCCCCGGATCTGTTGGAGGGAGGGGGAACGGAATGCAGTTACCTCGGTAATTACGTCACAGAACTTTATCAGTTTTTCGCCTGGTGAATGTTCACTGGTTACTTTAGCCGAGACTGGCAAAGATCTAGTCTGGTTTCGAACATTCAGTGAACTCGGCAGTGTCGAGTTAGCGGTACCGGTAGCTGCACTTTTTAGTGTCCGCTTTGGTGAATATCTGAGCTTCACTACCCTTTCAGAAAGCATCAAAACCCTGTATTTATTTCTTTCCTAAATATTTTCCTTAGCCTTAATGTCGCATCTTGTCCCCAGGTAACTGACACATGGTTTATATGTATATACGCAGAAGTCACGCATGTTCCTCTGGGATAAAGGCATACTTTATAACGTACATGCTAGCTCATTCCATATGCCAATGGATTCACATTTACTCGGTGCCCGATTGCACGAAATTCTCAGTCTTTTTTGGATTGACAGACACCGGCATCGTCATCTCTGTCTCATGTGTGTCCATTATTCAGGGCAGGCGTGATTACCAAGACCAGGTTGTCCCGACTCATTACCGCTAGTTGGTGTTCAAGTATGCGTGTGCAGACAGAGTTTCTCGTCTGGTCATGGCGAAGAGAACACAATAGGCACTCGTATATACTCTCAAGGTTTGTGTGTCCCGTCTCCGGCAGTGTGAAGTGCCATCCAGCAAGGGCTAAAATATTTTAGGCAGGTGGTGCAAGCGGCGAACATTGGCTGTACGTATATCAATCGGATACTTCCTGAGGTTATCAGTTAAGACCTTAGTAATCTGGTTGTCCTGTTTTTTTCCAACTGCCATTGCCGGAAAAGATGCTTCCCACAAAACGACTTAAAGCAAGGAATAGTTGTTAATCCTGTATAGGAAAACTGGCTGACAATATATAAGCATCGCTCAAGTCATTTCTCATTGGAGCAACCGAGAGATACGAATGGTATCAAATTTCGTGCGAGGAGTCTACGACTGCCTGCATACTTTTGAGAGCTTAGAAAAGAAAGTGCTGATAGAAGCGAACAGGCAAGTTCCTGGAAGCAGTTCGGAAGAAGAAGAGGCGATCACTGGAACATGGCATTTATTGGCCTGACGTTTCGGATTCTCTCTCGAACCCGTCATCAGAGACAGTTGCAGAAAAGGGTATTTATAAGGCGTGACTTACAGGCCACCATAGGCCTAATATCGTTCGCAGCCCTCGTGTTAATCGGTGGGGGTTGTTGTTGATGAGATTTTTGCCGTTTGGTCCATACCCGAGCCGTTAATTGCCGTAAAATATAAGTGTACGCAATTTGGAACAAAGACGAGCGTGTTGACGCCTATGAGTTTGAGGTCACGTTAATCAAGCGACACATGACGTCCCTTGATGTGCTCAGGAAACGGCCGAATAGGCCCGATTGAATATCGGATGTGACTGCCGGTCGGTCCTAACAAGATCTGATTAAACTCCGCACGTTTAGTACCATGCCCGGATTAACCCTTTCTGTCACAGTTCAGGCCGGATGAAAAAAACGTCCGATGACCGTTAGATTAGAGAATATGACGTTTTGTACGCCATTTTATACAATAAAATTCCATAAAACCTTAAAAGACTTCGCCTAGGGTGAATTCGGTGGCGGCGTACAGGGAAAGGAGGTTAATGAACTGAAAGCCGTAGGTGAGGGTGGCTGTTGCCGTATAGCGTCATTTCGCGACATTTCACCGTTGTTGCCATAGTGACCAAATGGACAAAATCCGCTCTTACTCGGACATACCTATCGCGACTTTCCCACAGCGACTCACTGTTGCCCCACTGTATGCTAGCGCCAACCAATTCCTAGACCGTTTATACCAGTAGAAGCGGTTGACTGGAATACTAAAAACGTTTATTCTATATTGTAATATAAAAACAAGAAAAAAATGCAAAAGGGTTGACACTATAGCGTTCCGTATGTGCAAAAGGTCATGTGGCCGGTTGGATGCGTTGCCCTAAACGAAGACAGTATACTCAGGTAAGAAGAAGGAGTTCCATGGAAATAGACCTTGACTTTTCACTTCGAACTCCATCCTGGAGCCATCGCAAACTGTCGCACAGCAGTGAAAAGTCAATTTTCGAGACGTATTTTCGCAAGAAAACGAGGACAGACTGAAATGTTTCATTCGGGCGTCTTGATTGTCTACGCTTGGTCGGTGACATCTGCGCGGCAAGTGCGAATGCAAATTCGGCGAGCACGCCAGGATTCGAACCTGGAATCTTCTGATCCGTAGTCAGACGCGTTATCCATTGCGCCACGCGCCCGTCGCCTGGCGTTGCCACAGCTGCAGATTGACGCACGTACGGGCGCTTGTCTGGGTGTGGTCACGAGTTGGCGGACTCATTTCTTGGTTAAAAATGCAAATACTCCTGACTATTAAGTACTTGTCTCCGTTATCGTTTGACCGACGTTAAAATGGATGGTTATTTTGACAGATTTGAATGATTAGACTGACTACGCAGTGTTACAAAATAAATTGGCTTCGAGTGCATTCAAGCCATTAACAGAAATGACAGACACCCAGTTTTTCTACAACCTGAGTTACAGCCTATTAAAGGCCTGGGATTCTCGCAGTCATCGTGTCCAACGTACTGCGAGGTATGTAATCGATCACGTGTACCTAGTAGACTGGTCGTCCAAAATGAAATTTTCCAGGCAATCATTACAGACTCAATCAGGCGATTAAGAGGCAAGCATGCAGTTACTAAGTGTTTGACGCCTTGAAGTGTACTTTTGAACAGACACAGACAGCAGAATTTATTAGTACAAGCACATTTCGCGACAGCTTACTACCCGCAATCCGTCACTGCATACACCAAATTGAATTTGCACAAAAAAATCAATGCGAAAACATCCAGGTCATTGTGTAACAGACCTAAACCCGAACCGTCCATAATTGTTTTAATAAGGTTGTTGTCCCGCTTTTTGTGGACGGAGAATAAAACACGCGAGTCGAAGACCAAATTGCCGGCCGCTCTTCCGATAAGTCCTCTCCCATCGTTATAACATTCGCCACTCTCTATATCTCGTAACATAGTCTTGTACTCCGTTATCCCCTTGTACCGTATTCTACCATTGTTGTATTGATATCTTAATCGTCCTATTGACATTGCCTTTATCGCATAAACTTTGTCTACCCGAATATCACGTACTATACCCTATTATTGTTCGTCTTCTTCCCGCCGATATCACATCGTATAATGAACCCTTTAGAGGACGCAACACCAAGTGTTACTACTGAAGAGTATATCGCAGATTCTTACCCAAGGCCCGATAATCTGATCCCTTCCGTGTCGTCAGATCGGCTGGACGCTACAATGGTGGCAGCGAAATCCGGACCCCTTCTCCCTCCAGCTATTTCACACCAACCGCTACCCCATCTCGCTCATCCATCGCCAACCAGAACAGCACGAGCAGACCCCCTACTTGCTCCAGAATCCTACCACGCTGGACATGACATCCGTGACTGGCTGCTTGAACTATCTCTTTTTTCTTGTTGACCTGGCCCCCGCCGACCACACGAGATACATGCTTCGTTTCCTCGCCCCTCCCGCCCGCAAGTTAGCGATGACCTCCGGCATTTCTCTACTTACCCCTTTCCATTCAGCCCAAGACATACTACTCTCATTATTCGATAATCAGAGTTCCCCTCGGTAGCCGGTGAACGACTGTACAACCTTCGCCAAACGCAACAGCCCGCCGACGATTTCGCTACCGAGTTAATACAGCTTGCACGTCAAGCATTCCCCAATTTACCCTCAACCGATCGCGACGACCTAGTACTCGACCGTTTCATATCTGGTCTCCGAGACCGTGCAGTTTCGGACCACTTCACCTTGAATCCACCTGCAAACCTGGCAACCGCACTACAACTCTGTCGGCGGTATGACAGTCGTCAGAACCAGGACACCTACCGAACCCCAGAAAACCCGCCCCAAAGGACCACAGACAGATACTATTCCCTTCCACATCCACACGACCCCAGGATACCCGACCACCACACAAGAGAACGCCACTCCCGATGCGATTTCCTAATCATAACCCAGGGTGCCCATACTGCACGGCATATGGACCCCACGCGCGTCATTGTGGACACAACTCTCCCTGTAAGTCCCCGTTTGTTAACTCTAGTCATTTTAACCAACCGAATCCTGTATCTGCTTTTACCATTCCGCTGCTCCTCGACAACCACACGGTCCACGCACTCGTCGATACTGGGGCTAACGTATCCCTTGTAACTCCCCTTAACCTCCCGCAGCATTTACTTAGGCAGATAGAGCCATTACCGACACCCCCGACAGCTCCGAGCGGCAAAATGGCACCGCGATACCTATTTCTGGATCTATTACGCTAAAATGGTCATCAATAATTCCCAGGTAACCCACAATTTTTTTTGGTGACGCCGAGCAGCTCATGGGCCCCTCGTTCTCGGATTGGATTTCCTTGCGACCCATGACTGTATCGTTTACGCCCGCGACCGACGTTTAACCTTAGCCAATAACACCACGTCGACTTCCCCAGCAACCTCTTCAGACGACTCCGACCTCATATATAATGCAGTTCTGTCAGCAGTCGCTATAAACCCCACACCGTTGGCTGATATCCTCCCATCCGCCCTCTCGGTAGGCACCGTAGCCCAGTCCCAGTTGAGAAACCTCCTCACCTCCTTTTTCCGACCTCTTTACATGGTCCATGGACACTATCGGCCGTACACACCTAGTACAGCACACAATAGACACAAGCGAAGCCAAACCAATCTGGCAACCCCAACGACGAATTCCAGTACGGTACCGCGACGAGGTTGACAAAATGCTGGATGAGTTGTTAGAAGCTAAAATCATCCAACCCTCCTCGTCCCCTTGGGCATCCCCCATAGCTTTAGTACCCAAGAAGGACGGTTCCCTACGTCTATGCATAGACTACCGTCGCCTTAACGCCGTGACGATACGTGATTCATTTCCACTTCCCCGCTTAGACGATACCCTAGATGCGCTTGGTAATGCCGCCTGGTTTTTCCACGCTTGACCTTAAATCCGGATATTGGCAAGTTGAGATCCACCCCGAAGACCGCCATAAAACCGCTTTTTACCGTACCCCAAGGGCTATTTGAGTTTCAAACCCTACCCTTTGGTCTCTGCAACGCCGCCGTAACGCTTTCAACGCCTAATGTACCGTGTCCTACGACCGCTTATTCCATATAAGTGCCTCGTCTATTTAGACGATATTATCGTTTTTGGGCGCTCCACGCAGGAACATAATGACAACCTACGGGAGGTACTGGAGGCCCTCCAGGACGCAGGCCTCACCCTCAACCCGACAAATGTCTCTTCCTGCGAGCTGAAGTAAACTTCCTGGGGCACCCTCATTACCCCTGGTTATATTTCCCCCTACCAGATCTCGTGGAACGGGTACGCACCTGGCCGACGCCAACGAATCCGGCCGAACTACGAAGCTTTCTAGGGCTAGTATCGTACTATCGCCGTTTCATACGCAACTGCGCCCACACTGCAAGCCCACTCCACAAACTCACCGAGAAGGGTAGAGAATTCGTTTGGTCAGACGACTGCGTTCAAGCATTCAACGACTTACGAGCTGCGCTATGTTCGGCCCCCTTTACTCGCCCTCTCGAATGTAGACAAGGACTCACCCCCTTCATTTTTAGACACGGACGCAAGTGGGTACGCCATCGGCGCAGTCCTGTCACAGGCTGATGCAGCAAAAAGTCGAGCACAATCTGTTTCGCCAGTAACAGTCTAACAAAACCACAGCGCCGGTACTGCACATTCCGCAGAGAACTACTAGCCATCATAGTATTCATCCGCCAGTTCAAACATCTACTGATTGGAAAAACGTTTTTATTATACGAACAGATCACCGAGCGTTACAGTGGCTGAGCTCATTCAAAGACCCCATGGACCAACTAGCACGCTGGCAAGAATTCCTGCAGGATTTCGATTTCGACTGCCAGTTCCGTCCTGGGCACAAGCACGGCAACGCAGATGCACTGTCGCGTTTATCGCAAAGCGACGGCCTTATGACAGACTCCACGACCACGAGCATTAACGCAATCACCGCCTCGGAACCCATAAGACATACCTGGTCCATAAGCCAGAGCAGCGACCCAGACACGGAAACCATCTATCGCCATCTAACCAGAGGTCTACCCAAACCGACCGAACGAGACATGCAAGATGCGAGTCTGGGGGCACATCTGCTACTGCACCAATGGCCGTACTTTAATCGTACAAAACGACATTATGTTCCTTCGCGATCCCTCTTCGCATCACCTACGCCCCGTCGTTCCCGGTTGCTTGATCGAGCCTGTATTAAACGATCTGCATACTCAGTTAGGCCATTGTGGTCAACGTCGCACCGAACAGGCTACACGTAACCGTTTCTGGTGGCCACAGTTACGTTCGTCAACACACCTTTTTCTGCCAATCGTGCCCAACATGTGCCACCTTTTAAATCACCCACCCCATCCTTCCGCGCTCCCTTACAACCCATGAACACCGGTTTTACCCGGCGAGCGCGTCGGCCTAGACATAATAGGACCCCTACCAATTTCAGTCCGCGGACACGAATATATACTTGTTATGATAGACTATTTTTACAAAGTGGACAGAAGCCATACCACTCTCCGTCAAGACGCTGCGTCCGTGGCAAACGCCATCAACCGCACGTGGATCAGCCGCTGGGGCACGCCTCTCTCGTTTCATTCGGACTGTGGAAGTAATTTCGAGTCTCAGCTGATGCGGGAAGTCTGCGAAATGTTAGACATACGGAAGACGCGCACAACTCCCTATCATCCGGAAGGCAATGGTCTCGTAGAACGAACCAACCGCACGATCCACAACATCCTGCTTTGCGTTTACTAAGGATGGCCACCAACACGACTGGGACGTCCAACTACCATTTTGCCTCCTGGCATACCGCGGAACGATCCACTCCTCCACTGGATTCACACCCCATTATCTATGGACAGGCCGTGACCTCCGCCTCCCAACCGACCTCCGCTACCCTTTACAGTCCCCAGACCCAACCACACCCCAAACATTCGCTACGAAACTCCGTGAAGTCATACGCTCCGCACACAACGCCGCACGCGTAACCCTAGAAAAACGCCTCACTTCATCAAAAACAGCACTTCGACCGCCACACATCCGGAGCCGCATTCCAAATCGGTGACCTCGTAATGCATCACCATCCCATACCACCACGTGGTACTTCGGCGAAACTCCACCACCCTTGGCGTGGACCATATGCGGTGATCGACGTCCTAGCCCCAACCAGTTTTCTCCTACGTGACGCCATACACGCCGAACCACCCCCTTTCACAGCCCATTTCTAAGCTGAAACCCTACCGTGGCCGCCTCCCCGTCTGCACCGCCGATTCTCTACCCATCCTCCCCGCAGGGACAAGTACCACCAGTAGCCATAGAAGTCACTATTCCCTACACTTCTGACTCCACCCAGCACTGAGGACAGTGCTGCACCTTAGAGGGGGGGGGGCTGTGTAACAAACCTAAACCCGAACCGTCCATAATTGTTTTAATAAGGTTGTTGTCCCGCTTTTTGTGGACGGAGAATAAAACACGCGAGTCGAAGACCAAATTGCCGGCCGCTCTTCCGATAAGTCCTCTCCCATCGTTATAACATTCGCCACTCTCTATATCTCGTAACATAGTCTTGTACTCCGTTATCCCCTTGTACCGTATTCTACCATTGTTGTATTGATATCTTAATCGTCCTATTGACATTGCCTTTATCGCATAAACTTTGTCTACCCGAATATCACGTACTATACCCTATTATTGTTCGTCTTCTTCCCGCCGATATCACATCGTATAATGAACCCTTTAGAGGACGCAACACCAAGTGTTACTACTGAAGAGTATATCGCAGATTCTTACCCAAGGCCCGATAATCTGATCCCTTCCGTGTCGTCGAATCGGCTGGACGCTACAATTGTTCAGAGCACAGAGACTAACCAATGAAAAAGGTAACTGACAACGCAATATAGGAAGGAAAAAAGGAAAAGTTAACACATCAAAGAGGGTGCAAAATGTGAAGGGCAAGTCGAGGCTAACCATGTAGTCTACTTGTTCGCATAGGTCAAATTTCTCACGTCGTATATGGGCGACTTCCAAGTAGCGCAACATCCGCGTTGCTCGTGCCGGAACAAGTACTCTGAATGATATTTTGGAGTCAACGGAGTGACCAGTATCCAGCAGATGCTTATTAATGTAAGAAAGCGAATTTTATTTGCCTGACTTAGAAGCCCCCTGGGCTGGTGCTCAGTGGACCTGGGTGCCTTTGCGTTCGCCCAAGGTACTTGCATCCGCAAGTGCATCTAAATTCATAAAAGCAATATGAGTAGTGTGCAACATAATGCCCGCTTAATTGAAATAGCTTTAGTAGGTCTGCAGCTACCCCTGTTTTGGAAGCATGCCACAGAGAAAGTACTTTAAACATCTTAGAATGGCATAACTGACTACCCAATTATGGCGTAGGTACCTTAACCCAACTTCGGAAAAGCAAGCACAAACACGAGTTTCAGGAGGAGACGCGACCACCGATACGCGGATTTTGCATCTGACGTTTCGGATGCACATTTGAATCCATCATCCGGGACAGAAGCAGATAAAGCATTTTGCATATGTGTGGCTACAGGCTACAGTCGCTAGGCCACTGCATACATTAGGTATGCTATCTCATGAAATTTTGATCAAACTTCTGAAACGTGATTTCGTTTCCAAAAATATTACTTAAGTAGGGTCTAAAATTACCTGTCTTGAAGCATAACCTCCCCCTTACCATCTAAATCAGCGTCATCGTGTTCTATCTGATTCCTGCATAAACATTGCTAACAATAGCAATACAGCAATCACCAGATATAAATGAATATCGGCAAGCTGGTGCAAAGGCAGTTAGCTCATGTTTTCCACGCCATTCACGCAAAATAATGGCGCATACGCGCGTAAGAGGTCTCGCAATGCCATTAAAGAATGGCAACCAATGGAATGTCTGATTGCATAACTTGACTAACCAATGAGGTTAAAGAGACAGTTATCTCGATGGCAGTTCGACCGTCGATTTCGACGAGGTCCACCGTATGCTCCACACCAGGTGGTGCAGGGACGGTGACTTGCGCGTGAATGAGTTTTTTAAGTGATAGTAGCCTTGCGCTGCAGCTACCGCACTCTCTCCTACTCCCCCACCTGAGCCCGGTGTCAAGACAGAGTCAAGAAGACCGGAGATGGGAGAGGGCGCAGGTGGCTGACGCGGCCGGAGCCGCCCCTGGGCGTGCCACTACACCTGGATCGGATCCCACGGAGTGGGAGTGCCATAAAGGCCACATTAAGAAGGAGCTATTGCAACCTGACTCTCAGTCCGCCAGTCAGCCACTCCACACAAAACACACATTGGGCTGACCACGCGGTCCGAGTTATCCCGTCAGTTGGCAACCTTCCAAGCCACGGCTTTTAGCGCACCGTGATAGTTTTAAACGCGACAGATTGTTTATAGTGAGGAATATGCGCTGAGCTGTCGACCTCACTCTCTCCCCAACCCCCACCGTCAGACACTGTCCGAGCCGGTCAGTTGCCTGATGTGGGAGTGGGCGCATTGGCTGACGGATCGGCGTACCCGTATTCGCGCGCCACAGCACGACCTGACCCCCATAATGCACACACCAGGATTCACTAACTCAGGGGATATGGAGCAGCCATCGCCGTCTGACTCCCAGTCCACTGGTCAGCCACTCGACACACACAGCACATACACTGAGCCGACGGCGTGGTCTGGTGGAAGCGTCAGATTGGCAGACTTCCCAGCCACGGTTTCTAGGAAACCGTGATATACTCTGGTAAATGGTGATTGTGAGGGTGTTGTCGATGTATTGGTGCAGGTAGTGTGCGCTGATGTAGCTTAGCCTCCGGTGGTTTACCGAAGGTTGTCGTTGAGGCGCATGTATCCTAATAGGCCCATGCGGTGTGTAAATGTGCGGGAGCAGTGAGGGCAGTGAAGGCGGGCGCGTCGACTGTATGTCGGAGCCTTAGGCACTGGTGCACCAGCCTCCGTGCGATGGATTCGCAGGTGACCGACCAGGCCGATGCATGAGTTGAAGTTGCGGGCGCAGTGTGGGCAGGAGAAATCGGTAGAGGCTGGGAGGATGTCATTCATGGTAGTGGGGGTGGCAGGGGCGCTAAGAATGGCAGAAGCGGAGAGTGTGCATGGTGTATCGGTGTTGTCGGCATTGTGGTGAATTCCGATCTCATGGATGCGCATGTGACCGAATAGGCCCATGCGATGAGTGAATGCGCGAGGACAGTGAGGGCAGTGGAGGTGACGATCTCTGCTGTGTGATGGTGCTCCAGGCACTGGCTCACCGGTCTCTGTACGATGTATTCGCAAGTGACCGACCAGGCCGATGCGTGAGGTGAATGTGCGGTCGCATTGAGTACAGCTTAGGAGAGATTCCCCATCGCTGATGGTGGTGGTGGTGGTAGTGAAGGCGAAGGTGGTGGTGGTTGCGGTGTTGGGGGTAGCAGGCGATGAGTAGATGGATGTGGTCTCTATGATGGTGGGAGTAATGGAATTGATGCCAGGAGTGAGGGTGGGAGAGTCAGAAGGAGTGTTGGCAGAATTTGACGTAGAAATTGGAATTGTCGGATTGTAGGTGCATTGCGTCCGAAGATGTCCAACCAGGCCGATTCGCGCGCGGAAGATGCGTTGACAGCGCGGGAATGTTGGCAGGGCCTGGGCATTGGCGGTGTTGGTCCGGGGCGCTGGTGACTTTCGTGCCGCTCTTTTGGCCTTGGCGGCGGCGATCCGGTTGGCCTCATAGATTGCTGAACCAGTCTTCACTGATCTTCTCCATGCCGGCCTATCCTGGGCGAGGTCCTCTTAGGTCGCCGAGTTGATTTGCAGTTGCTCCAGTGATTTCTTCAAAGTGTCCTTGTAGCGTCGTTTGACCTCCCTGCCGGCGAGAACCCGTAGCGATATCTCCGTAGAAAAGTCGTTTGGGTAGTCGCTCGTCGTCCATTCTTACCAGTTGGCCGCTCCATCGCAGTTGCACTTGCCTCAGCATGGCATGGATGCTGAGGATTGCGGTCCGCTCCAGGACTTCCGTGTCCGGGATCCTGTCTTGCCATCTCAGCTTCAGTATTCTGCGGAGGCAGCTGAGATGAAAGTGATTCAGCTTCCTGGCTTGGTTCGAGTAGACGGTCCAGGTTTCCGCTCCGTAAAGGAGTGCCATCAAGACGACAGCCTTGTACATCTTCAGTTTGGTGTTCAGGTGAATACCGTGGCGATTCCACACGTAGGCCTGCAGCCGGCCGAAGTCCTGACTAGCTTTGGAGATCCGTTGGGCAACCTCGTCATCAATTCTCGTGTTGCGCGATATCGTGCTTCCTAGATAAGCGAAGGTTTCCACGTTTTTGAGTTGAGCACCGTTGACATTGATTCGAGGAGCATTGTATTCCGCGCTGGGTGGCGGCTGGTGCATGACAACCGTTTTGGCTGTACTGATTGTTAATCCAAAATCGGCGCAGCCTTCGGCGAAGAGGTCCATGCTCCTTTGCATGTCCTCCTCCGTCAGTGTGTTAAGGGCGCAGTCGTCCGCGAAGTGCATGTCATGGACTGTAGTCGTAGACACGCGCGTTGGAGCCTGCATACGCCGACTGTTGAGAAGGTGCCCGTCAGTTCTGTAGGCGATGCGGATACCAGGCTGCTCATCACGGTAGGCGTCCATCAGCATAGCTGAGAACATGAGACTGAAGAGGGTGGGGGCCAGTACGCAGCCCTGCTTCACTCCCGTTGGTCACTGCGAATGCTTCGGATACCGTCCCGTTGTCAGTGACGCGTGCCGTCATCCCGTCATGAAGCTGATGCACCATGTGCGTGAACCGTTCAGGACAACCAAATTTCTGCATGACTTTCCACAGTCCAACACGATTCACCGTGTCAAAGACTTTCGTTAGATCCACGAATGTAGTGTATAGGTGAGTTCGCATCTCCTGACACTTCTCTTGTAGCTGGCGGGCGGCAAAGATCATATCGGTTGTTCCGCGGTGTCGGCGGAAGCCACATTGGCTTTCTGGGAGCAGGCCCTGCTCTTGGTGACCGTTAAGACGATTGAGAAGGATACGGGCGAAGATCTTCCCGGCGATGTTGAGCAACGAGATGCCTCTGTGATTATCACAGAGTTGCCGGTTCCCCTTCCGTTTGTAGAGATGGACGATGGTCGCGTCTTTGAAATCCTGAGAACTTGTCCTTGGCGCCACATCTCCTGGAAGAGTGTTGTGAGTTCTGCCATCAGCCGGGGCCCACCGTGCTTGTAGACTTCCGGTGGGATTGCGTCGGATCCCGGTGCTTTACCGCTGGAAATCTGCTGCACGGCCCGGATGGTTTCTGATAGGGAAGGCGGCAGATCCAGGTCATTGTTCGTGTCCACTTAAGGGAGCCGGTCAATGGCAGCATCGGAGATGGCTGATGAGCAATTAAGGACACTTCTGAAGTGCTCGGCCCAGCGCTTCAGAATTTGCGATTTCTCTGTCAGCAGTGTTGTGCCGTCAGAGCTGAGCAGCGGTGCGGACCCCTTGATACACGGGCCGTAGATGGCCTTGATGGCTTTGAAAAAGTTTTTAATTTCATTGCGGTCCACATAACCCTGGATTTCCTCAGCCTTTCGGATCATCCAGGCATCCTGCATCTCCCCGCAGCCGTTGTTGTACAAGGCGCCGGCATCTGAAGAAGGCTGCTTTGGTGGAATCAGTCCGAAGGTACATGTAGGCTTTGTGTAGTCTATTCTTATCCGCGAGTAAGTTGCTGATGTCGGCGTCATTGTCGTCAAACCAGTCCTGGTGTCGACGGCGTGCGCGTCCGAGAACATCGAGGGCGGTGGACTGGATGACATTTCGCAGTTGACACCATCGTGTCTCCACGGTAGCGTTATAATCTGGAGTATGCAGGTCCTCCAGTTTCCCGGTTATTTGGTTGCTGAAATCAAAACAGTAAGCAGGCAAAATTAATAGAAGAGTATTTAACTTACATGGCGGCCTCTTACCTTGGGGCCTTCGTCGGGGTTGCAGTCGGAGCCTCATCTGGGAGATGACGAGGCGGTGATCTGTCCAACCATCGGCATCGCGGATCGCCTTGGTTACCAGCACGTCCTGTCGATCTCGCCTCCGGACGAGAACATAATCCAGCAGATGCCAGCGCCGCAACCGAGGGTGCATCCACGTGGCCTTCTCCTGCGTCGGAAGGCAGAAGAAGGTGTTGGTCAGCAGGAGACGGTGTTCCGCACACGTGCGCAGAAGAAGGAGGCCGTGATCGTTGCAGCTACCGAGACCGTGGGGACCCAGCACTCCCTGCCAGGCAGCGTGGTCCGTCCCGACGCGGGCATTGAAGTCACCAAGGACAATTAACTTGTCCTCTTTCGGCACAGTCGCCAGCAAGGCGTGCAGGTTCTCGTAGAATTTGTCCTTCGCCGCATCAGAGCTCGTCATTTGGGGGAGCGTAGGCGCTGATGATGGTGGCGAACTGGTCTCCCCGAAGAGGCAGGCAGAGGCTCATCAAACGATCATTGGTACCCTGCGGCAGACAGGGCAGACGTCCCACGATGTCGTTACGGATGGCAAAGGCAACACCAGCGTCGCGTCGCTCTGCCTTTGGCCGGCCGCTCCAGAAGAAGGTGTAGCCGGCCCCCACCTCCTCCAGCTGACCCTGCTCAGAGAATCGGGACTCGCTGAGAGCAGCAATGTCCACCTTGTAGCGCGCCATTTCCCGAGCGACAAGCGCCGTCCTTCGTTCCGGCCGGTTGCTCCTAGGATTGTCTAAAAGGGAACGAACATTCCAGGCTGCTAGTGTGAGTGTACTCACCCGAGCAGTCTGGAGAGTATGGCGAGGGGGATGGGGACGGGGGGTATTGTTGTTTGTTTGAGTTTTACGACCACGTAGTTTGCGATCTGCGAGCCGCGGCCGGCTGCGGAAGACGTGAGACCCAGCACTATTTTAGGGCACATTTTCTAGCCCCTTCCTCCGCGAGGAGGCAAGCAGTGCTATCCCTTAATAGGGCTGCTCGGACATCCCAGACGGCTGCCGAACTCCACTATGGGTTACGGTTTTGTTTTAGTGGGAGAACGACCCGAGTTAGTCTGGGCCGCCTACGGGGTTGCTGTCGCCCCCACCGTAGGACTTTTGTAGAGGGGGAGGTGGGAAGTTCGGGAGTCAGGCATACCGGGTGTGGAGGCACACAAAACACCGGAGACCCTCACCTGGTTTAGCCCGCCGGTCGTGACGGTTGCCCGGGGTGTGGCCGCTGGGAAGAACCCAACTTCGAGGAGCCACAGGTGAGAGTTGGGTACCAGTTAGAGGCGGCCACAGGAGCATTCACCACCTGTACGAGACAAATGGAGCGACCAAATGCAAGCTGTGTGGTGCTGCCCCTAACTAGTACACCCATATCTCGATAAATAGCTATTCACGTACAGCTAATCGATATCTTTTGCTACTAGGGATTGATTTTCGATATCCCTATGAATAAAAATATATTTTCAGAAAACATGAATGAGACTATTATTTCTTGTGTCAATTTGGTAGCAAAGTACGCCTTCTTAAATATTTATACTTTAAGAAAGGGTATATTTTGGCTTTACAAACCTTTTCAATTTCAGCATAATTTTGAGTTTGACCTGCTGGTACAATTGCTTTTAGGGTTTCGAAACCTCAAGCTGTATATTTTAAATGTCAGGAAAATCCTACATTTTGTGCGTTGTTCAGAAGATGTCATCAGTGTCACTTGTGACCGGTGTACCTTGATTTATCGTCTCGCTTGCACATTCCCTGGAGGAAAAATTTGCGCTGGTATCCAATTGCTTTAAGTACCCTTCACTGATGTGCAATTTGACAGTCCTGTCTTCTGGTTCAATACTTTGCGTCCCAGCACAACCGTACACACGTTTCATCAAAAAGTAAAGCAACCTCTTAAGGCTTAGCTTGACGGAACAATCGGTTCCGCAAAAATCACTTATAACACTCTTATCATTTAAAAGTGGCGGCATTTAAAACACCATCAAGCGACGGTTGTGGGGCGATGATGGGGGCTAAGGGGGCACTAAGGGGGGCGCTAAGGGGGGGGGAGGGGCGAAGGTGAGTGACCTATTTTTGAAACTTTGAAAGGCCATAGTATCGGGCAAGGACCGTTTCTTGCGCTCTCGCCATGCGTCGGTCGATCGGTGATATTGCACCTCAGTTCTCCATTGCCAATAACTTCATCTTAATTTCACGAGTGAGTGTTTTACGGAGTCGTTTGCACATAAACCATTGAATTGGTGAGCCCCCCCTGTAAACTTTTGACTTTCTGGAGGTAGTCTGTCTTGCCTAATACAAAGGTGGAACGCACCTTGACTACGGGCACGATACAGGCGTCTTTGTCCGTTTTGAGTCCCCTTAGTGCATTGTGTTCGACCTTGTGAAGTATTTCGTCAAGTCAATGAACAATACGGAGGGAAGACACTTGGTCCACGTCCGATATGGTTCTTCGTCTCGTCTGTCAATTTCGTCTGGCTCACGACGGGCTCTCCTAATGCCATCATGCTGGCAGGTGTGGTCCCCGTGAATTAAGATCTTATCCTTTGTACCGTTCTAACAGTGCCTTTTTTTCTTCTTCTGACCAAAGTCTTACGTGTCCAAGGGGCATTCGTTACATCTGTATGATTTGTTGAAAAACTGTATATCTCGCCAGCTCCGGAGCTTAAATTTTGGCGAAATGTTATGGTCAGGACACCTTTGCCAAAACTGGGTCTGCGCATACGTAGAGGTTAAGGTTTCCCATCGACGGCAGTGTCACGCCCAAATCACTTTTTCGATGTCAGCGAAGACGCTGTTCTAGGAAATTATGCAAGCAGTACCCTTATCTGATGCTGAATTCAAGTGTGAACGCGAGACCTCAGACGAAATAGAAACTGCCGAGCGTGAACAATTTCTGTTGGGGTTCGCGCCCAATACAGCGACTCCCCAATGGGCACCTCGTATTCACGTACATGCGGGTCCGTAATCTTCACAGACATTCATCACAACGTCACGGTAGAAACTTTTGGCAATTCTAAACGTGTTTTTTTGGAAATAGAGATTAATTGCAATCAACCCATCAACTAAAACATAGACTTGGGCCGATTAAGTGTGTACTTTGCACGTCGCCAGCTTGGACGTTAGAAAAACGTTCAGGCTCTTATAATAAATTCATACTATTGCATGCGGTAGTCTGAATTTACTCACGGAAGCGTTCGTCATACGTCAAGAACGTCTCACAAGTCGTCAGCCGCCTCCTCACAACACTTGGCGTTCGAGTCTCATACAGATCGGAGGCCACCATATAGGCGCCAGGTAGTGAGACCAAACGGCCCACTGTCAGGGCAAGAACCACTTGGAGTCGTTTATCGAATCCAATGCAGTTGCAGGCAAAGCAAATACGTCGGAAAAACTGGAAGACTGCTCCGAACGCGAGCAGTTGAACACGTGGCGGCAGTGCGAAGAAATGATACCAACTCTCAAGTCACGGCTCCTTAGACGAGACTGGGTGGCACACTCAAGTTCCGTAAGGCCAAAACTCTCGTGAGAGATGAAAATCGCGAGAACAACGAGATACTCGGGTAATGGTTCATGGGCTCCCAGTCTAGTAACAAGTGCAATGACCTTCCAACCCCATATTCAGTGCTAGAACTTATTTTAACTAAAGTAATTAACCAGTTGGGGAGCGTGTAGGCGAACACTGGCTCTGACGCCAGCGTCGTTGAGCCAGATGGCTGAGCAAGCATCACGCCAACATCCAATACAAGTGATAAAATTTCACAGATTCACGGCTCGAATGCTGGCCATCAAGCCATTAGCGCACTAGAAGACAGTCGTCCTAGATAAAGGGGAGCTGCTTATTGCCATAGGCACCTGGTAGGGTAGCGATTGTATCCTATTAATACTGCAACTTCCTGTGTACGAATTGCCCGTATCTGATACTGTCTCTGAAGACGGATATGAGCACAAATCCGAAACGTCAGGCGAATAAAGTTCTTGTCCCAACTTCCGTGGCCACATGTCCTAATTAATTCATGGGACTCGTATTTTCGCTTTTCTTGACACAAGTCAGTTTTTGCCACCGTGTGCTGAATGCTAAGGACAATCGGTCTTACGTGTAGCATATTGTGATGTTCTGCGACGCCCTCTACACCTATGGGGACTGAAACTACGCAAAAACTGTATCGAATGAAGATTACTGGCCCGGATATACGAACACCAACTGGCGCCCGGCAGACCCAGACGACTAGACCTCGCCTGATTTATGCATTTTGAGGGTTCCAGATTAAGGTACTGCATGAGCCAAGCGACTTGTTTTTAGACCCAGTTCTAGAACATCTAACGGGTCAGTCAGCAGGTTGGTCCTCTCCCCCCCCCCTACCATGTATTACGCTATTAACTGAGCCAATCGTGTCAAGCGTGGGAAGGAGCAAATACTGCACTTACCCCAAAAATTCCCAAAAGGCTACTCAGTGACAATTGCTAAGATGAGGAAAAGGCAAGTAAACGCCCACACAACATAAAAACACGGTGTTACCACGGCGACTCACCTTGCTCGGATGGATTTACCAAACGCCGGCACAATTAGCGTCGGCGTTGGTAACGTCCACGCTGCCGACGAAGCGTTGGTTACCAACAGGAGAGGTGGCTCAGAGGATCAGCTACGGATAATTACGATATCTGGAGCGCTTCCAGACCATGCCTAAACGTATCTTATCAGTCCCTTATTAGCCATCTGTTAGGTGCCAGACTGTGGTTGCGTACGGACATTCAATCCTTTTGATTCCACGGAGCAGGGCGAAGTGATGGGTTGTTCCAACCAGCCAGGTGCCGTTCAACCTGATTTCTGAAACCCTCATGTTTGTTTCTGGTTGATGACTACAGCCATTGGCTCCGAGCCAGCTATTCAGTTGCCATGTAGAGCTTTGGGAAACTTTACGAAATCTGTGCACTCAAGGGTTTTCCCGAATGCCGTCACCGCATCTACGAGGCGGAAGATCTCTGTCCTGAGTAGTTCTGAGGCCTCAGTGCAGTATTATACATTTCCGTCCACCTGGCCCAGAGAAGAAGCAAATCACAATATCCAATTAAAGTCATCTCCCGCACTTAGATTTCACGGCTCCACTCCGCAGACACCCACCCATGACGGGCCTTCTGCATCACAACTCCCGGGGTCGAGGAGAGATCAGTGTAACAGCTAATTTCAAAAGTTATATAGGCACCAGGCTAGCTGGTTGGTTTACTTTTTAACTGACTAAAAGGAAAGAAGTTCATTTTTTTACGGTATTTTGGTGGCCTCGATTGCAGTTGTACATTGAGCACCACAATAATTTTAGGGGCATACGCCATAAAGTCCAGGCTGCTCAGGTGAGTCCACTCACACTATCAGCCTGGAATGTTCGTTCCCTTTTAGACAATCCTAGGAGCAACCGACCGGAACGGAGGACGGCGCTAGTCGCTCGGGAACTGGCGCGCTACAAGGTGGACATTGCTGCTCTCAGCGAGACCCGATTCTCTGAGCAGGGTCAGCTGGAGGAGGTGGGTGCCGGCTGCACCTTCTTCTGGAGCGGCCGCCAAAAGGCAGAGCGATGCGACGCTGGTGTTGCCTTTGCCATCCGGAACGACATCGTGGGACGTCTGCCCTGTCTGTCGCAGGGTATCAATGATCGCCTGATGAGTCTCCGCCTGCCTCTTCGGGGAGACAAGTTCGCCACCATCATCAGCGCCTACGCTCCCCCAATGACGAGCTCTGATGCGGTGAAGGACAAATTCTACGAGGACCTGCATGCCCTGCTGGCGACTGTGTCGAAGAGGACAAGTTAATTGTCCTTGGTGACTTTAACGCCTGCGACGAGACAGACCGTGCCTCGTGGAGAGGAGTGCTGGGTCTCCATGGTCTCGGTAGTCATAATGATAACGGCCCCCTTCTTCTGCGAACCTGTGCGGAACAACTTATCCTGCTGACCAACACCTTCTTCCACCTCACGATGCGGCAAAAGGCGACCTGGGTACACCCCGGTCAAGACACTGGCACCTCTTGGACTATATTCTCGTTCGAAGGCGAGATAAAAAGGACGTGCTGGTGACAAAGGCGATCTCCGGTGCCAACGGATGGACGGATCACCGCCTCGTCATCTCGAAGATGAGGCTTCGTCTGCAACCACAAAGAAGACCCCAAGGTAAGCGACCACAAGGTAAGTTGAATCCTGTTTTGGTGAATATGCCTGCTCATAATCTCCATTTCAGCAATGAACTGGCCAACCGACTAGCCAACCTTCCAGTCGCCGACACGGACATCTCCGTGGAGAACCGTTGGCGTCAGTTGAGGGACACCATCCAATCCACCGCCCTGGATGTCCTCGATCGCGCACGTCGTCAGCACCAAGACTGCTTCGATGACAACGAAGCCACCATCAACGCTCTGCTCGTCGAGAAGAACCAGTTGCACAAAGCCTACGTCAACCGCCCTACCGCTACAAACAAGACAGCCTTCTACCGAAGTCGTCGCCTTGTACAGCAACGGCTGCGGGAGATGCAGGATGCCTGGATGACCCAAAAAGCCGAGGAAATCCAAGGGTACGTGGACCGAAACGAATGGAAGAACTTCTTTGCCACCACCAAGGCTGTCTACGGACCTCCCATCAAAGGCACCGTCCCTCTTCTCAGTGCCGACAGCAGAACGTTACTCACTGAGAAGACGCAAATCATGACAAGTTGCGCAGAAAATTTCCAAAGCGTTCTCAATCAGCTCTCCACCATCTCCGACGCTGCCATTGATCGCCTGCCTGAAGTGGAAATCAACGCCGACCTTGATCTCCCGCCCTCTCTCCAAGAAACCATCAGAGCCGTACAGTAACTCTTCAGCGGGTAAGCACCTGACTCGGACACGATCCCTGCTGATATTTACAAGCATGGCGGACCACAACTGATGAACCAACTCACAGTGCTCCTCCAGGAGATGTGGCACCAAGGGCAAGTCCCTCAGTATTTCAAAGACGCAACCATTGTCCACCTCTACAAGAAGAAAGGGAACCAACAACTCTGCGACAACCACTGAGGAATCTCGCTGTTGAACATCGCCAGAAAGATCTTCACCCGCATTCTCCTCAATCGCCTGAACGCTCACCCGGAGCAAGGACTGCTCCCGGAAAGCCAATGTGGCTTCCGATAACACCGAGGAACAATTGACATGGTCTTCGCCGCTCGAAAGCTGCAAGAGAAGTTACAGGAGATGCGGACTCACCTCTACACTACCGTCGTGGATCCGACGAAGGCCTTTGACACGGTGAATCGCGATGGGCTGTGGAAAATCATACAGAAATTCAGCTGTCCTGAACGTTTCACGCATATGGTGCGTCAGCTTCATGACGGGATTATGGCACGCGTTGCTGACAACGGGACAGTATCCGAAGCATTCGCAGTGACCAACGGAGTGATGCAGGGCTGTGTCCTTGCCATGCTAATGGAGGCGTACTGTGGAGAGCGCCCTGGGATCCGCATCGCCTACCGGATGGACGGCCGACTGCTCAACCAACGGTGGATGCACTTCCGCTCGCGTGTACCCACAGCCACCATCCACGAACTTCTCTTCGCTGACGACTGCGCACTGAATACAACGACAGAAGAGGAAATGCAACGGAGCATGGACCTCTTTGCTGCCACCTGTGATAACTTTGAACTTCGCATAAATACTGATAAAACGGTCGTGATGCATCAGCCGCCGCCAAATACCATCTACACCGCAGCTCACATCAATGTCAATGGAGACCAACTGAAATCTGTGGATACCTTCACGTACCTGGGCAGCAATCTCTCTCGCAGTACCAAAATCAACGATGAGATCGCCCATCGGATTGCCAAAGCCAGCCAAGCCTTTTGATGCATGCAGAACGTGGTCTGGAATCGATACGGTCTCAACCTCAGCACCAAACTCAAGATTTACAAAGCTGTTATATTGCCGATGCTACTGTATGGAGCGGAGACGTGGACGATCTACCAAAAACAGGCGCGGAAGCTCAACCATTTACACCTCAGCTGCCTTCACAGAATGCTAAAGGTGACATGGCAAAACAGGGTACCGGACACGGAAGTGCTGGAACGAACAGGCATTCTCAGCATTTTCGCTCAGTTGAAACAACTGCAACTGCGATAGAGTGGACACCTTGTAAGGATGGATGACGAATGATTACCAAAACGACTCTTCTATGGAGATGCCGCCCTGGGTTCTCGTCAACAAGGGGGTCAAGTACAACGCTACAAGGACACTCTGAAGACTTCCCTAAGGCATCTGCAGATCAACCCGGCGACCTGAGAGGACCTCGCCTGTCACCGACCGGCCTGGAGAAGGACAGTGAAGACAGGGTAGCAATCTACGAAGCCAACAGGATCGCCACCGTCAAGACCAAAAGAGCGGCACGAAAGTCACCAGGGCCCCAAACCAACACCGTCAATACCCAGGCCCTTCCAACATGCCCACGCTTTCAACGCACCTTCCGTGCGCGACAACACCGATACCCCATGCACACCCTCCGCTCCTGCAAATCTCACTGCCACTGGCACCCCCACTACCACGAACGGCATCCCTCCACCCCCTACCGATTTCTCTTGCCCACACGGTGCCCTCAACTTCACCTCACGCATCGGTCTTGTTGGTCACCTGCGAATCCATCACATGGAGGCCGGTGAACCAGTGCCTCTGGCTCCGACATACAGTCACCGCGCCCGCCTCCACTGCCCTCACTGCTCCCACACCTTTAAACACTGCATGGGCCTATAAGGACACATGCGCCTCCACGACAACCTGCGGTAAACCACCGGAGGCTAAGCCACATCGGCGCAGACTACCTCCACCAATACATACAAAACACCCTCGCCATCATCATGTACCTGAGAATACCACGGTCTCCTAGAAACCGGGGCTTGGAAGGCTGCTATTCTGAAGTTTACACCAGACCACGCCGTCGGCCCAGAGTGTGTTGTGAGTGAGGAGTGGCTGAGCAGTGGACTGGGAGTCAGACGGCGATGATTACTTCTTAGCCCCTGGTTTTGTGAGGGCCAGGTCATGCTGTGGCGCGCGAAGACTGGTACCCCGCCCGTCAGCCAATACAACCGTTCCCATATCAGACAACCAACCGGCTCGGACGGTGGCCTGATTGTGCAGGTGGGGGAGAGAGTCAGGTCAACGGCTCCTCACTATAAACAATCTGACGCGCTTGAAATCATCACGGTGCGCTAAAAGCCGCGCCTTGGAAGGTTGCGAACTGACGGGATAAATCGGACCGCATGATCAGCCCACTGTGTGCGTTTGTGCGCAATGGCCGATTGACAGACTGAGAGTCAGGCTGCAATGATTCCTTCTTAATGTAGCCTTTATGACACTCCCACTCAGTTAGGATCCCAGCCTCCCCTCTAGTGTCGTTGTGTTATTGTTTGGAGTAGGACCACAATGTGTGGGCTTGCGGCCTCTCCTATCTCCGGTCTTCTTGACTCTGTCTTGCAGCGAAAGTCTTCTCTCACTATAATTCAGCGGACGTCACCGTCACTGTGTCACCCTGCTGTGGTGCACACGGTGGAAATTGTCGAAATCGACGGTCGAACTATCGCGTGAGCGTGTTGCAGAGAGAGAGAAAGAGAGAAGGAGAGAGCTCGTGATGTCAGCCGCTTTTACGGTTTTGTGGGAGCAAGTTCACGTGGCCTAGGTTCCAATTGGTGTGCCCAATGTTTCTGCGCGGGGTGGTGTATCCAGTGGTCTGCCTTGCATTGGTCAGGGGGTGGGATGTTTAAGCGGCACGTGGATCGCCGTGACCAGCTGAATGCGCGCATGCATGTTGCTGTCGGTGCGTCTGAATCCGTTCACGGGGGAGGTGAATGACCTTGACGCAGTGGGGCTTTGAACAAAGACGCCAGGCACCGTATTTGCAGCTGTCGGCCCATTTCAGCTTCCGTTGTCCTGCCGATTATTGCCTGGTGGTTACCGTGTGAGGGCATGCGTGGACCGTAGGCCGAAGTTGGACAGATAGTTAAATATCGCGTTCAGGTGACTTTGAGCATTTGAGATGGCAGTCATCAGTCTGTGGCTCCTCTCCCCCCGCTAAATCTGTCAACCTGAACTCACTCCGGTCTGAGGGTCGGATATTGCTGGCTGAAGACGGAAAATAAGCCATAAATTGACGCTAACACATTCTTGGCCATCTGGCATCTGCATCGGTTAAATATAAGTAAAAATACCAAATTCATTACAAACTTAGCTCTGCAGACACCTAGGCCCCAAGGCGTTGGAGAAATCCTGACTGTCTAGTTCGTACCACGACCGTTGCATTTACCGCACATTCTCTTCCCTCTCCACATGGACCCGGTGTCCTGCACATGTCAAGAAGACCGGAAACGGGAGCGGGCACAGGCTGCTGGCGTGGCCGGAGCCGGCTCTGAGCGTGCCGGCACACCTGACTTGGATCCTAAGGAGTGGGAGTGCCATAAAGGCCACATTATGAAGGGGCCATTGCAGCCAGACTATCAGTCTGTCAGTCGGCCACTCCACACAAAACACACACTGGGCTGACCTCGCGGTCCAAGTTATCCCCTCAATTGGCAACCTACCAAGCCACGGCTTTCAGCGCACAGGGATGGTTTAAAGCACGTCAGATTGTCTATAGTGAGGAGAAATGCAGAATATCAATAGATGCCCAGGCAACAGGCGATCTCCGTGTTTCATCTGGCAGCGTTTTGCCGAGACCTGCCACATGTCTGCTCTCTCACCGCTTCAAGCAGTAGACAAACGGAGCGGGCCTTTGTGAACCAACTTAATTTGCATACCTTCATTTTTTCCATCCTATAGAGATGTTAAAGCGAACACGGCAGAAGAGGGCTTAAGGGCGCCGTACACCTAAAACCATTTTGGCGCGCTGTATTGACGACTGTTCAACCGTCTAGAACTATGATGTCTCCTGCGTGTCCCACAACAACAAGGTTCGTTGGCGCGGGGACAGTGACTTGCACATGCATTAATTTATAGTGGTAGTGGACTTGCGATGCATTTACCGCACATTTTCCTTCCTCGCTCACCTCAACCCAGGATCTAGACAGAGTCACGAGCACCGGAGCAAGGGCTGCCAGTTAGATACACAGACAGAACTCCATCTCATCAGGCCGCCACAAAAACTCACCTCTCAGATGGCAACTCCGGAAAAGTTAAACGGCATAGCCTCAAGCGGACTCAAAGTACAGTCTTCAGAGTTCAGAAGTATGAAGGCTCATAGGTGAATTTGGAGTAGATTAATCGAACCACGACTTTCCGGTTTTATTTTGACGCCTGAATTCCAGTTTACTGTGCCTCGTTGCTTTTCAGCTACTGCATGACCCAAATGCGTAATGCCAAGTGGTCCTCATGTGGTTTAGGGGAACTTGGAGAAATGTTTTCGGGACATGACCACCCCAAACGTTTGATCTGTAAAATGATGCAAACGCAAGGAAGGTGCTCCGCACTTCGAATTGGGGATGACAATGATGGGACGAGTTTGCCCCGTAACTTGATCGGCGAACACCACTTCGTCATAATTAATACTCCAGATTCCAACCGACAGGACAACGGGCCCGTGGCCCATCGGTAAAGGGTTTAACTCAATAAGCGAGGGACCAGATTCGAATCCCAGGCGCTCCACACGTGGAGTTGGGCAGGACTGGCCCAGGGTGGTCAATTAATCAAAAGTGGCTGGATGGCACATCTACGAGGAGCTCACCAGCTTTCCTCGTGTGCTTTATGGTAGATATGCCAATTTTGAAATTGTAGCTTTTTACTTTCCTCATAAATTAATTTGTAACTTTGGAGCAGATCATTTTATTCAAAGGTCCTTGGAGTAAATCAGTATATTCTTAGGTCCATAGGCGCAGACCGAAATTCAGTATGAATATTTGGTCCGAATTCCATCAGCTACTACTATGGTATTACCAATAAATTTTTGGTTTACTCCAAGTTAGAGAGTAATTTCTGAGAAAATTAACAAGCTGCAATTTTAAAATTAGAGTATCTACCAGAAAACACGCAGGGCAGTTTGGGGAACCACTGTTGATCCGAACCCCTCTTAGCTGTGCCATGCGGTGACAGAATATCGGCAAAACAAGTGTCTGGGCTTTTAGCTGGTACCTGTGCTGCAAAGGTAGGGTATCTTTCAACCCCAATATATACTACTAGTTGCCTGTTAGTAGTCAAGTGAATATTACCTAAGTGGCTGACGGGTTTCGGCCCAAATATTCATATTAAATCTTAGTCTGCGCCTATAGATCCTAGAATATACATATTTAATCCAAGTTAGAGATTAATTTTCAAGGAAAGTAAAAAGCTGCAGGAATGGCTATTCCGGTCTTTGTTATCACTCCAGTATCTGCACAAGGAAAAGAGCACAAAGCGTAAAAATGAGTAGCTCATCAGACAGGACTTGTGACAAACAGACAAGATAGGAAGGGACGTATCCCTGTGTCTCGTACACTGTTGCCAGTACACCGTTCAGTCTGAATAAGCGATCAGATCAGGCTCAATTCCAAGCGCTGGGGAGTCAGTGGCGGGATCATCTGTGGTGAAGACTGGAATGGGAACTTTCGGCGGAAACGATAAAGAATTGGCAAGCACGTAAGAAAAAAATATTGCTGGTCAACGGTATCACCACTCTAACGCAGGCAACTCACACCTGAAGTCAGCCTTGGTCATGATAAACAGCGTAACCGAAGGAGTAGCCAGAAAACGGTCTGCACACCTTCAGGAACAACACTAATAGAAATGAAGAATTTTCCTACAGCATACCTGCAGTATTTTGCCAGCATCTTACAAAGTCACAAATAAACTATTAAGTAGCAAGAACGGCTTACGAGGCTGGACTAAAGTCATTTTTCGGTTCTGTACAAAGCTGCAACGTACATAAGAACAATTATGTAGATATGTACTGCCCGGCAGGGGTTGTTCAGCGGGCTTTTGAAATTGGGCCGCAAATTTTTTCGTTCTCCTTTCAAATATGCGTTTTCTTACATCCGCATGGCCTGGCCCATTTTGCCCCTTAGCTACTGCTATTTACCACTATTACTTTTATTTTAACTGCAATCATGAGGTCATTTGCAAACGACACCAGTGCCATTTTGAATGGAGAAAATTTGGCGCAAATTTTGCGACTCACTAATGGTTGCCAAAAGTTGCAGCTTTCGGTCACTACGTAGCATTTCTTATCTGCCGGTGTTATCTCTTTTGTGCCCCCATATTTATCCACGCTGAACGTAGGAATTTTGCTGAAAATTCCGAAATGATATTTTCGAAGTAACGTCTCTCTCTCTCTCTCTCTCTCTCTCTCTCTCTCTCTCTCTCTCTCTCTCTCTCTCTCTCTCTCTCTCTCTCTCTCTCTCTCTCTCTCTCTCTCTCTCTCTCTCTCTCTCTCTCTCTCTCTCTCTCTCTCTCTCTCTCTCTCTCTCTCTCTCTCTCTCTCTCTCTCTCTCTCTAATATACCGAGAATTCATGGTTTAACAAGTGCAGAGTTCCTGTTGACGAAGTTATGAAACCTCTGCCGTCTCGATGGGATTCGAACCCACGCCAGCAAGGGGAAGGCTTTAGCACAGCCAACGCTCTAGCCAACTGAGCTGTGAGCCCCACTGGGAGCCGTGAGTTTGATCAAACTTGGGTCAAGTTACCCGCCCAGCCTACTGCAACGAATGGAATCCACTAATCTTGATACAGTAAGCTGACTGCTTAAGCACGATTTCCTAAGCAATCAATCTAGAATCCACCAGATAACTACCAGGCACAATTAATTAGTAAACAATTACGTTGTTGTATACTGTCTGCTGGCAGTTTGCGCATTTTGTATGTTCTCTGAAGGATAATTTCTGAAGAGAGGTGGCTATAAGCCAGTCCAACGTAAGTCAACCATTTTGAAGTAACCCGCTCGGCAGGTTTCACCGTAGGATACACATGAGGTCGGTTATACACAAATGAAGAAGTGGACCGTGAAATGGTTGCATGAGTTGTGGCATTTTTAGCAAGTGCGTTGCAGTAAACACAAAAGCAATACGCCATGGCAAAACCCTCCCACTTGCGGAAGTCAAGTGTGAACTCAATTCACCATGGCGGCTGAATGTGCACGTGGATTGAATTGAACTGTGTAAGCTCAAACAAACCTTGTGGGTAAGCGTGGCAAGTAAGATCACCCGACAGTTTGAACGTCACATGCAGTGATGTCTACCGTGTATATGGGCGCGATGGCTGACAGGATTAAGCAAACCATCTACGCGTGCCACACACGGCCTCTTTCACACTTGAGATGTACCGAAATTTTGTCAGGGTGCATCGGATCTCACATGCGTGAAAGTGATGCAAAGGTCACATTGAGAGGGATGTATTGCATTGTGATAAATTCAAATAATCAAAATTTACTATAGTGAGGAATGCACTGATGTGTGATGCTTTATTAGCCCGACGTTTCGGATTTTCTCTCGAAGACATTATTAAAGAAAATTGCAGAAAATGATAATGGGGTACAGGTGCGCAGGCCAACAAACACAGTATCGGTCTCGACTGGGTTATTGTGAATCAGTAATACAGTAGCTAACATATACCTTTTCCATTTATCTTGTAGGCATTAATTACTAAGTTTGGAGAATTTTAAATGAAGTTCCTTCGAAGTTGTTGTACAATAATGAGCTCCGTAACTGTCCACTGCCTCCGTCGCCATAATCAAGGATCAGCAATAGCTAACAGTCTCATTTCTAAGTAGAGGATTTCGGCAGATTTGAATAGTTAATTTGACCCAATTGTGAAAAACTCGGTGGCCTCGGTGGGAATCGATCACACGCCAGCAAGGGGAAGGCTTTAGTACAGCCAACGCTCTAGCCAACTGAGCTACGAGGCCCCAGCGGGAGCCGGGAGTTTAATCACACTTGGGTCATGTTACCCGCCCAGCCTACTGCAATGTATGGAATCCACCAATTCTGATACAGTAAGCTGACTGCCGAAGCAGCATTTCCTAAGCAATCAATCTAGAATCCACCAGATGACTACCAGAAACAATTAATTAGTAGAGGATTTTGGCAAATTTGAATAATTTCTTTGACCCACATGTGAAAAACTCTCAAAAGAAGGACATTTTTGAAAAAATATGATATATTGCTAACAAGTGGGCAACATATATGAACTTTCATCGCTTGAGCGCGGGATTATGAATATCCCATTCATGTCATGTTCACTTGTGCTAAATTCAAGGAGTGTTTAGCTTTAGGGTTAGGGTGAAAGTTAAGGATAGTGTTAACGCTAGATTAAAGTCGGTTAGGTTTAGGGTTTACATTAGTTAAATGGCTTTCGTTATGGCTAGTGGGAAGAAGGAGACACGATAACTTGAATAAGAGCCTGCCATTTCGGATTCTCTATCGAACCCAACTTCAGAAACAGTCGCTCAAAAGGATAATAGGGGCACAAGCGATGCACAATTTATGGGGCGTGGTTCTCAGGCAACCATACGCCTACCGTATTTGGCAGTCCTTACGTTCATCGCTGGGTCTCGTAGGTAAATGCTCCCCCGCGTGGCTAGCAAGTTTGCCCAGGCAAAATCTCAACACAGACCATGGACTCGCGAGGTTTTCAACTCTTGGCCTCGTCAAACTTGAAGGTATGGCCCGGTCCCATAGAACGAGCCTCAATATGACAGTGAGCGACTTTGCTCCTCACTACTGCCGCATGCTCAGCCATTCATGTTACGGCGTAGTTGTTTAATTCTCAACTGCACTTTATCCTGTAAATAACTCCAGACGTTTGCTGCCATGATAGGGGGTCTTGCGGCCTCATGCTTGGGTGCATGATGGTTGCCTCCGGTCTGTCCACCTACTAGCGATGACTTTGGGCAGCTGATGACTCGTGGGAGACCTTAGCTACTGCCGGAGATGGAGTTGAAATGCCTTTTGTGGAAGAGGGTGGCAGGTCACCCACAGCCCCCATCCGTCTCGACACCAGTCGGCTCGGGAAGGAGGCAAATTAGAGCACTCCCTTGTGTAATATAGCGGACGTTCTTAAACCTATAACGTCACGTTACAGTCATGACTTATCTATCGCAATACTTCTGCCCTATTAAGGTAAGAGGATCAAACTGAAATGTCACTTTTACGCCACATACGCCTCAGCGGAATCCAAGGTCCACCTGCCTCGATCAGACCGTACGTAGAGACGCGTAGATGGACAATGTAGCATTCGCTGAAGGCTCACCGATCGCTAACAGAACTTACTCGCTCCGCCCTGCCTTGAGGCTTACTCTCGAGCCCCACCAGCAGCCGAAAAGCGGGTAGTAGTAGAGTAATCAGATGAACAATGCAGACTGGAATGAACATTTCGGGCTTCTTAGATGTCGTCAGCCAGTCATAAGCAACTCACCCTGAGGATCGAACCCACGACCCGTTGATCAGAAGTTCAACGCTCTAACCATTGAGCCACGGGTTTGTTGTCTTGTCGGTTTAGATCTCGATCTCTCGAGAGTGAGCCTCACGGCAGAGCGGGAGGAGTAAGTTTTGTTAGCGATCGGTGAGCGCTCATCAACGAGTGCAAGTCAATATTCCCAATCTGAACCGGGAAGACAGTGAGGCCGTGTCTTATCAACGGGCTGTGGCTTCCATTCTTGAATGGAACACCACCTGGGGTTGGATGTGACCGGCTTCTGACTTTTTATTGTCCTGGGGATAAGGCGAGTGTTGGAGAACAAAAAGAAAGAAAGAGAGAGAGAAAGATCGATTCAGCGATCCACTGTGGGACAGAGAGGCACCTCGTCACTGGCGACAGTGCCTTTGACTCACCGAAAAGGATACTGCGTAGACATGCTTCCTTTCTTCCATATCGAACGGAATTAGTTTTCAGGTCCCAACGATTACTTAAGTAGGGTTATAAAATTACTTATTTTTCAACCGAATCCCACGATACTTCACCAATATTAGGATGTCTGCTTTTGACCGGGCTGCTTTTCAACCGCCATAAAAATGACTAGATAAATAGAGTGCATTTTTCTCCTTGATTTTTGATGCCTTTATAAATTTAAATATACTTAATAGAAAATGTGCAAAAAATATTCCTGCTTGTATACATCTGGCAGAAAATTATGTCTTCCCCATACTTGAAGAAAAGGTATCTATCCGGTTAAAGTAAAAGTTTTTAAATTACCAAATAACTTTGACCTCGACCTGCTGTTGAGCGTGTAATAAGGGTTTCCAACCTGGATGCTGCACACAGTAGATTGCCTAACTCATGAAATGTCATGCCCGAAATTTAAGGTGGTAGTGGGACACATATTTGAGGTTGCTAATTTCGTTTGTTGTACTGATTTAAGGCACAAAAAGCCGTTTACTTAAGGAGAGTTCACTTCAGATCTGTTTATTGAAGGCGAAACGGGGTGAAATCCAACGTTTCTTGAGTTCCAGGGGTTTTCCTACGTTATTGCACCTTCTGGCCCAAACCGTCTTGTTTGTGTGCGTTTTAATATAAAAGAATATTTATATAAGCTAGCTATCTATTTTTATTCCTGCGAACAGTCTGGACTTGAATCCAATAGAAAACTCTCTTGCAATTATCAAAAGAAACTAGTATAAGGCAAAGAAAGGTATTTCCATGGAAGAAAAACTTGATTTTGTGCTGCATGCTCACATTAAAAAAACGACTATAGACAACCTGGCTACCTCCATGTCACAGACTTTGGGCTGTCATAAATGCAAACGGACAGTTGACGAAGTATTGATCTTGTTAATTTGTTATTATTCTTTATTATTTTCCCGTTTTTATGTGCCTGTCCCTCCTTGTGTACACTTATTTGGTTGATTTTTAGTAAAACCATTATCTTAAATTCAGGTTTTTAGTGAAAAGTAATTATTTTAATGCCTTCATTTTAAGATCGGTCGTTTCTTTGCTGGAAGACGCAGCATGGACTGATTGCGCGTAATAGGCCCTTTCTTGTGAAAACCCTGAGATTTCATGAGTAAGGCAATCTACTATATATGCATGTGGTCAAACAAAGTACAGTCAAACAAGTTTATTACGACGTTTTGTAATAAAACCGTGCCAACGTATTTGCAAAACTGAATTTTCTAAACCAAATCCATCTGTTTTCCCAAAAAATTCACTTTCTCATACCTGAATTTACCTGATTTTTGTGAACGCAAAACCAAAATTTTCGTTCTTGTAGTTTTTAATGTGTGTGAGAATAGCACGGTGTCCTAGAAACCGTGGTTTGAAAGGCTGCCAATCTGACGCTTACACCAGACCACGCCGTCGGCCAAGAGTATGTGTTGTGTGTGTCAAGTGGCTGACTGGGAGTCAGACGGCGACGGCTCCTCCATATCCCCTAATTTAGTGCATCCTGGTGTGTTCCTTATGGGGGCCAGGTTGTACTGCGGCGCGCAAAGACGGGTACGCCGATCCGTCAGCCAATGCGCTCACTCCCACATCAGGCAACTGACCGGCTCGGAGTGTGTCTGATGGTGGGGTTTGTGGAGAGAGTGAGGTCGACAGCTCAGCGCATGTTCCTCACTATAAACAATCTGACGCGCTTAAACCTATAACAGTGCGCTAAAAGCCGTGGCTTGGAAGGTTTCAAACTGACGGATACACTCGAACCGCGTGGTCAGCCCAATGTGTGTTTTGTGTGTAGTGGCTGACTGGCTCCTTCTTAATGTGGCCTTTATGGTACTCCCACTCCGTGGGATCAGAGCTAGGTGTGGTGGTACGCCCGGGGGCAGCTCCGGCCGCGCCAGCCACCTGCACCCTCTCCCATCTCCAGTCTTTTTGACTCTGTCATGACACCGGGCTCAGGTGGGGGAGAAGGAGAGAGTGCGGTAGATGCAGCGCAAGTCAACTATCACTTTAAACTAAATCACGCGCAAGGCACCGTCCCTGCACCACCCTTCAGTGGAGCATACGGTTGACATCGCCGGACTACGAGAGGTCGAACTCTGTGTTTGGGGTGTTGGGGGTACTTGTTAAGGGTAGCATCACTCAGGTAGTATTTAGTCACTCCACCTGTTTGGTAAAGGTGGTGAATACTCCTGTTTCTACCTCTAGCTGGTACCCAACACTCACCTGTGGATCCTCGAAGATGGGTTCTTCCAAGCGGCCATTCCACGAGCAACCACCACGACCGGTGGGCTAAACCAGGTGAGGAAATCTGGTGTTGTGTTTGTCTCTACACCCGGTACGTCTGCTCCCTTCCACCTCTCCCGTCCTCTCTAGCCTTTCCCCCTCTGCCCTTCCCCCTTTCTGCTCTTGCCAGCCCGCTCCTCCCTGCCCCTAATAACTCTCTCCTCCTCCCCCTCATCTCCTCTCTCTTTCCCCTTCCCTTGCCCCTCCTCTCATTTACTCTTAATTCTACTCCCCTCTCCCCTCCTACTTTTCCTCCTCCCCCTCCTCTCGCCCTTCTTTCCTCATCTCTCTCCTCCTCTTCCATCATTTACTCTTAATTCTAACCCTCCCCTTCTCCCTCTCTCCTCACCCTTCGCTCCACCCCCACGGTCGAAAAAGTCATACTGCGCGGGCGACATGCAATCAATTAGGTGGCCCAAGCCAATAGGTTGTTCTCTCACTAACCCAAATGCTGATCGATAAGGGATTCGGTAGCCGCCTGGGATAATTCAGCAGCTCTATTTAGGGACAGCGATTCTTACCCCTAGAGGGGGAGGGGACTAAAAAGGTGCCCTAAACAAATTCTTGGTCTCATGACAACTGCAGCAGACCGTGGCTAGCAGACTGCGATTACATGCGGTCGAAAAACACTAAGCAAAATAAACAAAAACTCTTCTCCCAATCTCCCCCACCGTACCCTCTAGGGTACCCCCGGACTGTTCGACTGAGCTTGCTCTAACTGGTAGCCAGCTGTCCCCTCTGGCTCCTCGAAGCTGGTTCTTCCCATCGGTCACACCCCAGGCAATCGCCACGACCAGCGGCTAAACCAGGTGAGGGTCTCCGCTCTTGTGTGTGTCTTCACACCCGGTACGTCTGCTCCTTTCCCCCTGTTCTTGCCCTCTTTCGTTCTCCGTGCCCTTCCTCCTCTCCGTTTCGCACCCCACTCCCCTCTCCCCTCCTACTTTTCCTCAACCCCTCCTCTTTTTAATCTTGCTTCTACCCCTTCTCTTCTCCCTCAATCCTCACTCTTCCCTCATTCCCCACGGTCGAAAAGTCCTACGGCGAGGGCGACATGCAATCACGTAGACGGCCCAGGCGAATCAGTCGTCCTCTCACTAACCCAAATCGTGACCCATAGTGGAGATCGGTAGACGCCTGGGTGACTAAGCAGCCCTATTAAGGGATAGCACTGCTTACCCCCTCGCGGGGTAGGGGGCTAGAAAAGGTGCCCTAAACAAATGCTGGGTCTCATGCCAGCTGTAGCAGACCGTGGCTAGCAGACTGCAATTGCATGCGGTCGAAAAACTCAAAACAATGTCAACAACAACTCCTCTCCAAATCCCCCAACCGTACCCCTCGGGGTACCCTCCGGGCTGCTCGGGTGAGTCCGCTCACACTAACAGCCTGAAATGTTTGATCCCTTTAAGACAATCCCAGGAGTAACCGACCAGAACGGAGGACGGCGCTAGTCGCTCGGGAACTTGAGAGCTACAAGATGGAAATCGCTGCTCTTAGCAAGACCCGATTCTCTGAGCAGGGTGAGTTGGAGGAGGTGGGTGCCGGCTACACCTTCTTCTGGAGCGGCCGGCCGAAGGCAGAGCGACGCGACGCTGGTGTTGCCTTTGCCATCCGGAACGACATCGTGGGACTTCTGCCATGTTTGCCATAGGCATCAAAGATCGCCTGATCCGCTTCCGCCTGCCTCCTTGGGGACACAAGTTCGCCACCATCATCAGTGCCTACGCTCCCCCCAAGGAGGGACAAATTCTACGAGGACCTGCACGCCCTGCTGGCGACTTTGCCGAAGGTGGACAAGTTAATTGTCCTTGGTGACTTCAACGCCCGCGTCGGGACGGACCACGCTGCCTGGCATGGAGTGCTGGTCCCTATGGTCTCACTGGCTTCAATGACTACGGTCATCTCCTCTTACGAACCTGCGCCGAACGCTGCCTAATACTGACCAACACCTACTTCCGCCTCCCGATGCGGCAAAAGGCGACCTGGGTGCACCCCCGGTCGAGACACTGGCCCCTCTTCGACTATGTTCTCGTCCGGAGGCGAGATCAACAGGACGTGCTGGTGACAAAAACGATCCCCGGTGCCGACAGATGAAGGGATCACCACCTCGTCCTCTCCAAGTTAAGGCTTCGTCTGCAACCACGCAGGAGACACCAAGGTAAGCGACCAACAGGTAAGTTGAATACTGTTTTGTTGAATGTGCCTGCTCACCATCTTCATTTCAGTAAAGAACTGGCCAACCGGCAGGCCAAACTTCCAGTCGCCGACGCGGACAGCTCCGTGGAGAACCGCTAGTATCAGCTGAGGGACACCATCCAATCTACCACCTTGGATGTCCTCGGCCGCGCACGTCGTCAGCACCAAGACTGGTTCGATGACAACGACGCAGCTATCAACGCTCTGCTCATAGAGAAGAACCAGTTGCACAAAACCTACGTCGACCGCCCTACCGCTACAAACAAGACAGCCTTCTACCGAAGTCGTCGCCTTGTACAGCAACGGCTGCGGGAGAGGCAAGATGCCTGGATGACCCACAAAGCCGAGAAAATCTAAGGGTACGCAGGCGGAAATGAATGGAAGAACTTCTTCGCCACCACCAGAGCTGTCTACGGACCTCCCGTCAAAGGCGCCGTCCCTCTTCTCAGTGCCAACGGCAGGAGAAGAAGACGCAAATCATGACGCGATGCGCAGAACATTTCCAAAGCGTTCTCAATCAGCCCTCCACCATCTCCGACGCCGCCATCGATTGCCTGCCTGAACTGGAAATCAACGTCGACCTTTATCTCCCACCCTCTCTCCAAGAAACCATCAGAGCCGTGAGGCAACTCTCCAACGGGTAAGCACCGGGCTCGGACGCGATCCATGCTGAGATTTACAAGCATGGCGGACCCCAACTGGTGAACCCACTCACAGCACTTTTCCAGTAGATGCGGCCCCAAGGAAAATTCCTTCAGGATTTCAAAGACCCCATCATTGTCCATCTCTACAAGGATAAGGGGAATAGCCAACTCTGCGACAAACACCGAGGAATCTGGCTGCTGAAAATCGCTGGAAAGATCTTCGCCCGTAGCCTTCTCAATAGTCTGAACGCTCACCCGAAGCAAGGACTGCCCCCGGAAAGCCAATGTGGCTTCCACCACCACCGCGGAACAACCGACATGATATTCGCCACCCACCATCTACAAGAGCAGTGCTAGAAGATGCGAGCCCAATTCTACACTACCTTCGTGGATCTGACCCAAGCCTTTGACACGGTGAATGGCAACGGACTGTGGAAAGTGATGCGGAAATTCGGCTGTCCTTAGCGGTTTACGCACATGGTGCATCAGCTTCATGACGGGTTGCGACGCGCGTCACTGACAAAGGGACAGTATCCGAAGCACTCGCAGTGACCAACGGAGTGAAGCAGGGCTGCGTATTGGCCCCCACCCTGTTCAGTCTCATGTTCTCTGCTATGCTGATGGACGCCTATCATGATGAGTGACCTGGGATCCACATCGCCTACAGAGTTGACAGGCAACTTCTCAACAGTCGGCGTATGCAGGCCCCAACGCGTGTGTCTAAGGCTACAGTACATGTCTTTCTCTTTGCGGACGACTGCGCCCTTAACACCGTGACGGAGGAGGACATGCAAAGGAGCATGAACCTCTTCACCGCAGGCTGCGCCAATTTTGGATTCACAATCAGAACAGCCAAAACGGTGGACATGGACCAACCAGCACTCAGCGCAGAATACAATGATACACGAATACATTCTAACGGCACTCAACTCAAACATGTTAAAACCTTTGCTTATCAGGAAGCAAACTGAGATGCAACACGAAAATGGATGATGAGGATGCTCAACGGATCTCCAAAGCCAGTCAGGCCTTCGGCCGAGTGCAGGCCTCCATGTAGAATCGCCACAGTATTCACTTGAACACCAAACTGAAAATGTAAAAGGCCGTCGTCTTGACGACACCCCTTTACGGAGCAGAGACCTGGACCGTCTACTCGAACCAAGCCATGAAGCTGATTCACTTCCATCTCAGCTGCCTCCGCAGAATACTGAAGCTGAGATGGCAAGACAAGATCCCGGGACACGGAAGTCCTGGAGCGGACCGGAATCCTCAGCATCCCCGTCATGCTGAGGCAAGTGCAACTGCGATGGATCGGCCACCTCGTAAGAATGGACGACGAGCGACTACCCAAACGACTTTTGTACGGAGATGTCGCTATGGGTGCTCGCCGACAGGGAGGTCAAAAACGACGCTACAAGGACACTGAAGAAATCTCTGAAGCAACTGCAAATCAACCCGGTGACTTGGGAGAACATCGCCCAGTATAGACCGGCATGGAGAAGATTCGTAAAGACTGGTGCAGCAATCTATGAAGCCAACCGGATCGCCGCTGCTAAGGCGAAACGGGCGGGTCACAAGTCACAAGCACCGTGCATCAACACCACCAATGCCCAAGCCTTGCCAACGTGCCCACGCTGTCAACGCACGTGCCGCGCGCGAATCGGCCTGTTCGAACATCTTCGAACTCAATGCAACAACAATCCCATAACATCAGACTCTGCCACACCTGCCTCAGACCCCTCGAAGACGACCACCCCAACTACTGATAGCCATGCCATCGATGCCCAGCCACCCACGATCACCAACACCACCCTTCCTCCTCCACCCTCTGTGCCAATCACGTGGACGAATACCATTTGCCCCACTCCCAGCACCTCAGTAGCCACCTCCTCCTCCAACACCCCCACTGCCCCAGTAACAGCGTTGGGGATTCAGTAATAACCTTGCCACATATGCTGAATTACCTGGCTACGTGAAAAACAGTCTGACTGAACCAGCCAGTCAGTTGAACTTAGCTAGTGGTTATCATACTCATGGCACGGGTTTTAGCTGAAGGCTCATACACTTTTTCGCCGGTTTCTGGCTCCGTTTGATGCAGATGCGAAGGTTTCTGCTCATCAATGGGCTCCACAGCCTTCCACATAGGTTTTTTGTTTATACTCCAATCCCTAAGATTAAGATTTTTAACGTCCGCAGAACGTAATGGGCAAATTTGATAATTATAAAGCCTTTGTTTAGTCAAATATATTCCATGCATAAAACTAAATAGAATCTATGATTTGGAATGCTCTGCCATACATCTAGGACGTGTTCAAGGCGACCGAACGCATTGATGTAGGCCAAGGTGTCGGAGTTGCAGGCTGACCTAATTGACTTGAAAATCAAGGACCGATTGAACTACAGTCAGCAGTCAGGTAAATGGTATCGTATTCCATACTTAAATTGTTCTTATAATAATACAAGTAAGCCTGAGCGCATGGTAGGGTCACGCTCATCCGTGCTGTAGGGTGTATCTGCGAAACCGCGCGGCTGCGGGCACGTGGCGCAATGGATAACACGTCTGACTATGGATCAGAAGATTCCAGGTTCGAATCCTGGCATGCTCACTAGTTTTTGCACCCGCACTTGGTGCGGCGCATGAGGTCAAGCATTAAAGAAGACAGTGCGGCACAGGTGCCCCAGTAAAATACTGCTGTTTTCCAGAATTTGATTGGTGGAACATCTCGAACATCTGTTTGTCTCCGTTTAAGTGGCCCTGCAACGGGTGACGGATTATCAAAAGTGGCTGCTCATTCCTATGAGTAGATCACCAGTTTAAATTCGCTGCCACGCAGATAACCACTCACGCCAGGACCAAGGCAAGCTGCAAATTGCCTGAAGCCTGGGCCTCCGATAAGAACTAAGTCGATCGATTTATCGATCTGGTGCCGGCGTACAGAGCTCTGCGCAGTCACCGCCAGACTGGCATCATGGATGTTGAAATGGCTCACACTCCATATAACTGTTTCTGCTTTTACATCAGACGGTGGACTCCTGCACAATTTCGAAAGCTCAGACGGTTCCGGCGTCCGAACAGCCTTCTTTTTTCCTGCTAATACATAGACCTTGAATGCGAACATTCAAGAACAGAACCTGACATTTGAACCGTCGCGATCGGCGATGTCCACCATATGCATATGATGGTGCATGCGCCTCAGCAGGATGGATGCAAGGGCGGTGACTTGTGTGCGGATTGGTGTATAATGATAGTATACTTACGCAGCATCTTTAGCACACTCTATTCCCTCACCAGACTATGCTCGGTGTCATGGCAAAGGCAAGAAAACCAGAGGCAGGATCGGGCGCAGTGTCTTACAAAGCTGCACAATCCGTCTAGGTGTGTCACGCACGCCTGTTCCGCGCACGAGGAGTCAGTTTTGTGGATATGATGCGGTTCTTCCACTGAGGCAGAAGTCACACGAGGTATGTGGCTGCAGCCCTACCACCAAAATTCAAACCAACCAACGCGCAACCACGCCCACGCAAGCGTTCACAGGCAGATTAATACGCAGCTGTGAGGCCACGCCAGCGCGGGCGCGTGGCGCAATGGATAACGCGTCAGACTACGGATCAGAAGATTCCAGGTTCGAATCCTGGCGTGCTCGCTGGATTTTGCACCCGCACTTGGTGCGGCGCATGAACGATCAATCAAGGCACTGGCGCCCCAGTAAAATATTGCAGTTTTATATGGTTTTGGTGGAGCGACAATTTAAGCATTTCTTTCGCTCCACTGAGCCGTCCACCTGGGCTCTGGGCCGGAGTTCCAAGTAAACATTATGCGTCCGCTTCCATCCTGCAAGCAGGGTTACATGATGGACAACCACCCCACTTGCCATACTTTCCATTATGTGATACATTTAAAATTAGCCTGGCAGGTTCAGGGCAATTGAGAGTTTATGCCTCTCATTATCTGGATTACACGTTTACTGATTGCGAACTTCGATGTTAGCTCAAAATTTGGCTCTTAACCCTAGACACCCCCCCATAGACCGAAGCCCGCCAGGTAACTGTCACCTTAATCGATTAAGGTGACAGTTTTGTTTTATTTTGGGGTTAGTGTTAGCGCTAAGACAAGGTTATATGCCCACCTCCTGAAATTTACCGTAAGGCCAACCATTTTAAGTGGGTGTGGCGGTTCCTATTCTCGTATCCTGTTTAGGCGGCAATACGAGGCATCCCTATCAATTGGTAAGGAATTCCTTCCAGCAATCTGCTGACAATCGTTTAATTTGACAGCATTCTTTGTATTCCGCCAGGCAATCTGGCCTAGGATGTTGAGTTTGGTAGTGCTGGGATTGTGGCAACTCATCTGACTGCATGTTGGCACTTTCTGAACATTACGCGGTTTTTCCACAGAAGCTGGTAGATTTCAGCCTAAATATGCATATCAACTTCAGGTTCTAAACTGAAAAACGGTCAGTGCAAAAGACTTTACTCACAACTTCGCAAAATAAGTTCAGAGAAAATGAAGCGGGTTAAGGAAACCCATAGTTTTCCAAGCAGTGTGCAGATGTTATAAAATGATTGCTTGTTTACTAATGCGGTCAAACACTTTCAAACAAAACCAACCGATATTTACAGTTCTCATCTCAAACGCAATTGGAGTTTTTTTTTTTTTACGCGGTGAAGACTGACAAGCTGATTCGAAATTGCAAAAGCGCACTGCCCTTTTTATTTCCTAGGAGCTATTAATAGCGATATTCACTTTCTCGTACATATCCTTCCACAACCTTCATATTACTTGTGCGAATGTCCCACCATCTGCCATTATGCTTCATTCAGGCACGGCACAGCCCAAAGGCCGTATGCCCTGAACCAATGTAACCTTGTTTGGGTTCAGGGCATCTGTATTGCAACCCACAACGACTTTTTTCCCATGTTTTCCACTTGGACAAGTCGTCTTTTCGATGTTCACTTTGTTACAGCTTCTCTGATGTCAGACGAGATCCATCGTTTCAAAAAGCTAAAAGGATGTATTTCTGGGAGAAACTTAGGAAAATTTCATTTCCACCGTCATTGAATTCTGCACCCCGGAATTCAGTTTATGTTATTACTGATAGCGATGCTGCTACTCCTCCACCTAAAGGTAGCAAGTACGTCTGAAATCGCACGAGTACCCCGTCCTGTGTCCAAGCAAGTCCTGAATAGTCTAAGTATTGAACCATTTCCGTTTAACCATACACCATTATGATTACATTTTGTACCACATATACAGAACTAAATTCCCCTTATATTGCTGTATAAAGTGCTTACGATTATTTTTTTTGCGGCCACACGGTGCATATCGCCATGAAGCAACTCAGTGAGGTGAAAATAAGTGCAAATTTATCATTTACGAGGCAAGTGGCCAAATGTCAGCTGAACCACCATTTCCGAGGTTCACAATCAAATGTTGACGTCTGCCTCACGAAATTAACCAAGCAATCATCTAAGCATGAACTTCAAGGAAATTGTGGTGCGGCATGGCAGGAGCGAAACCCGAGGAGGAGGAAGAGGAGGAGGAGGAGGAGTACAAAACGTAATTCGGCTTATCATCCCTAGGACTGCACGCATCGCCCAACCTACAGCGTACACTGCTAGCGCACACGCCGAGTTGGCTATTGATTTTCGGCTGAGTCATCACGCCCTAATTACACATCATTAGCATTTCCCGAGGCCTCGCTCTCCCGACGCTACAATACTAGTTGATGCTGACCAACTGGTTTCTGCGCAGTCGTCGTAGACGGCGTCCCTGAGTGTGCAGGGCATTTGGTCGTTGAGGGACACCATGACCTAGGTAGGTGGTCCATCTGGTCTTGGATGATAGCAGACCAGCCACCGTCTTCCACGTTCAAATTATCTTGCTAGCCTGTGGATTTTCCTGCACTGAAATTAAAAGAAGTTGGCCAAGATCTTTTGATTCACCAGCAATATAGGCTATATATATATATATACTAGGGATCCAATGAGTGGTTGGGTTCAGTAACGTTGAAACACAAGAACCATGCCATGAAAGACATGGCAGCTGCAGATGAGGAAGAAGACAAATGCATTGAACAGACGATAACGAGGAGTGTCCGAAAAAGCCAGTCGAGAAAGAGGTTAAAATGACAAGTGAAGCCAAACGAATGAGCCAACACATCCAGCCTTAGGAGGCCTGGTAGCCCCGTAAGCCTGGGGCTACTAATACAGAAGACAGAGTCTCCCTTGTCTTTACCGGCAATGTTTATCTATCAAGGAAAGAATAGGAAATTCTGAAAGATTTGAATAATTCATTTGATCCACTTGAGAAAAACTCGGTGGCCTCGATGGGATTCGAACCCACGCCAGCAAGGCGAAGGCTTTAGTACAGCCAACGCTCTAGCCAAGTGAGCTACGAGCCTCCACCGGGAGCCATTTGACATGATTATTTTGGGTCGTTACCACATGGTTTCTAAGGGTCCTGACACCTGTTCACGTTTACCATGGGCTGGTAGCTCTTTTGAATCTTGTAGTTTGCAGTTGCTGAGTTGCACACCGGCAAACAAGGCCGTTGGGGCAGGGAAGATCGTTGATTGATTGGATATCAGGGTCACCCCTAATGCAACGTATGGAACCCACCAAATCTGATAGAGTAAGCTGACTGTCCAAGCAGGATTTCCCAAGCAACCAATCTAGAATCCACCAGATGACTACCAGGCACAATAAATAAGTAGAGACTTTTGGCAGATTTGAATACTTCCTTTGACGCACTTCATGAAAACCTCGATGGCCATGGTGGGAATCGATCACACGCCAGCAAGGGGAAGGCTCCAGTACAGCCAACGCTCTAGTAAACTGAGCTACTAGGCTCCACCAGGAGTCATGAGTTGAATCACACTTGGGTCAAGTTACCCACCCAGCATACTACAAAGTATGAAATCCATCAATTCTGGTACAGTAAGCTGACTGCCCAAGCAGGATTTCCTAATCAATCAATCTAGAATCCACCAGATGACTACTAGGCACAGATTAATTAGTAAAGCATTTTAGCAGATTGGAATAATTCCTTTGACCCACTTGTCAAAAACTCAGCAGCCACGGTGGGATTCGAACCCACGACAGCAAGGGGAAGGCTGTAGTACAGCCAACGCTCTAGCAAACTGAGCTACGAGGCCCTCCACCGGGAGCCGTGAATTTAGTTACACTTGGTTCAAGTGGGTTCAAATCCCACTGACTACACCGAGTTTTTCACAAGTGTGTCAAACAAATTATTCAAATCTGCCAATATTTCTTACTAATTAATTGTGCGTGGTAGTCATCTGGTGAATTCTAGATTGACTGCCTAGGAAATCCTACTTGGGCAGTCAGATTACTGCATCAGAATTGGTGGATTCCATACGTTGCAGTAGGCTGGGCGGGTAACTTGACCCAAGAGTGATTAAACTCATGGCTCGTGGTGGGGCCTCGTAACTAATTTGGCTAGAGAATTGGCTCTATTAAAGTTTCCCCCTTTCAGACATGGGTTAAAATCCCACCGAGGCTGCCGAGTTTTCCACAAGTGGGTCAGAATGATTGAAAGTATGCTTGCGCAGCATTTATTGCCGGGCGTAGTGGGCCTGAATCTATGCGTGTAAACACACCCACCACATGCGTGACACTTGTTACGGGTGCACCTATTGCAGCTCCCTCGCATCTGGCAGATGGCCCGTTCTAGAGGCCCTCATAAAACACAGAACACAGAAAAAACTGCTGCCTGGATGTCCAGCTAAGTTTTTTTACCAACTAACCAGAGTGAGGTCGATACTAGGGAGATCCTCATCATGAAAAAAATCAAACACATTCCCCACCATGCTGAAATCTATAACAATCCCTCAATAACAAGCCCTTGATGACCTTCGCACCAATATGAGGTTCGAGCCCCTGGGGTACATTTTTAGTGAAGACCAGATCGTGTGTGTGGTACGCGTAGACGGGCCGTTTGAATTCGTCAGTCACAGAATCCGCGCCAAGTTCTAGTAGAGTTGAAATTGTCGTGTCATTGGAGCCGGGTGGGTGAGAGGAGGGATAGCATAGTAGATGCTCAAGTCACCGTCGTTACACCCATTTCTTGGGTCATCTAATATAAGTCGCCACTCGCGACGTTCGAACGGTTGCGAGCTTAAAACCACAGCTCACTTTGGTGACAGTAATTCCTCACAATACAAACAATTCCGATAGTACAGCGATGGCGTCTGAATTCTTGACTAGCCGAAAAGTAGGCGAAGGTCGTTAAAAACAGTAGACTGATGACTAGAGTACGCTTAGAGTAAACAACAATTTGTATGTCGACGCCCACGCAAAGCAACAGTAAAGCATAGTATAAAGGGACGTTAAGGTTAGTCAAAACTTCTCTTTACCTCAATTACCACACCAGTACCCCTTCGCATGAGATTGGCGAGCACAAATTTATCCTGACTGCAAGAAAAACCTAGGTATTTCCCTTTTGCAACCATAAATCAAAAATCGGGAAAATTTGGTGACAATGACAGGCACATTGCAATGGTTCGAGTTTTGCGACTACTAGTTGTAGACCACAGGCCAGGCCGAGCGGGTCATTTCAGCTCCGGTTATAGACAGTCCGCTTGAGGCGGAAATGCTAATTTCTGTCACCAATCAGGATAGCTCAACGAATCCTCCTCTCATGTCATTCATTAATCATGGTGTCAGCCGACATGACGTGAGCCCGTTAGTGTTTTGAAGTGGGTACGTTTCTAAATGCTTTATTGACTCGTTGTTCAGATCCCATATTACGTAAAGAACATTGGAACTCCGATTAGTAGAGGGCTGATCGTCAGTTGAGCATCAAACTCGTAAAAGACGCACTAAGCAAACAGCGCACCGTGTTTCCAGTAATTTAGGAGGAGCTCTACAAAGAAAGGTGAGTGAGCCCCAAGGCAGAACGGGACAAGTGAGTTCCGTTTGTGATCGGTAAGCGTTCATCAACGAAACGAGAATAATTTATTTATATGCACTTGTCCCAACGGTTTTTCCACTGTTCGAAACTTTATATATATATGCAGAATAACATGACCGACAAAGAGAAGGGAGACTGTAATTGCAATTTCTGGCTTATTAGCCGTCATCAGCCAGGCATACCCAAACCCAGGCGCTGCGGCGCCCGAGCCTCGAACTCACGACCTTGTTGGGCAGAAGTCAAACGCTCTACCCACTGCGCCACGAGCTCGTTGTCTTGCCGGTTTCGATCGGGAATATTGACATTGGTAATGGGGCGCTCACCGATCGGTTACAGGACTCACTCGTCCCGTTGTGCCTTGGAGATAACTCTCAAGCCTCGCCAGCAGCCGCAAGGCAGCTCAGGATATAGGCAGAATAACATGACCGACAAAGACAAGGGAGACTGGAATGGTCATTTCTGGCTTATAAGCCGTCATCAGCCAGCCATACACAACCCCAGGCGCTGCGGCACCCGAGGCTGGAACTAGCGAGCTGCTGACTGGCTGATGACGGCTAATAAGACGAAAAAAGTCATTCCAGTCTCCCTTGTCTTTGTCGGTAATATCATTCTGCCTATATCCTTAGCTGCCTTACGGCTGCTGGCGGGGCTTGAGAGTTAGCCCCAAGGCACAACGGGAGAGCGAGTCCTGTAACCGATCGGTGAGCGCCTACTTGCCATAAATATATGTTTCTGAACTAATGCTTGTTCGGGCGAGTATGCGAGTGGGAGTGAGAAACCATGGTCGTGCCACCGTATTTTGCAAAAACTGCTTGAATTTTAACGCAGTGTTTGCAGGTGCGTTCTCACGATGAAGGAGTTAGTCCCCTAATCACCAAAATGCAGGTCTTTATCATCACTGTCTCATGCAACCGCATCGACACTTGAAGATAACAAGGTTGGTTCATTCGTGGTTACACGCGGACCAACTTCAACATGAACGACTTTTTTTAGGTTGACAAAAACAAACCATCATGAACGCTACGTGATCAACTGAGCAGGAAGAGTGTCAAGTAAACGTCCATAGTGGGAGAGGACAGCACTATCAACCTACTTTCCTACAGAAGATAATTCTGTTTTTTTTTTCGGATGCCCCCTCATACTAATTCACGCTAGTCAGTCCATACCTTCCTACCTGAGGATCACATAAAAATGAATTCCACCGCATACTTTTGGCGTACAGTAGATGACCTAAATAATGTAAAGTGTGATCGAAATTCGATTGAGTATTTTAGCGTACAAGGGGTCTTGTTAATATGGATTGTTAAGTGGATTTGAGGCCCAAAGAACACTACATTCGCAATCTGAAAAAAAACAGGCAGGATTTGGGCGAACCTGGGGGTTGCCGGATATCCAAGAAATTTCCTCCGTTATTTTGTATCACAGAACAAAGTCCATAGCTTCTGTGCATTGTGCTATAAAAGAACACTAATAAAAGTAAGAATTGTTTCAAATAAATTCCATCTGGAAACGGAAACGTTAATCTTAATTCAATTGAAATCAGGTGAAGGCAAGTGTAAGGAATCGCACTATTTTCCAAAAGCCAGCAAAGAATTCAGCTGCCACGTTTTACAAGAAAACGCAGGAATAAACTTGTTAATCAGTGTGTTTGTTTTACTACGGTGCAAATGAAGACCGACACTAAAATACGCACAAGATACTGTGGATATGAACTACAGAAAAACCTATGTTAAATTGTCAGCATTCTATAGGATACATCTTTCTATAATATGTTTTTTTTTCTAATCTGGAATTTAGAAACGCACTGGACAGAGGATTAGCCATTTTTGCAAAATCTTAGGAAATTCGGATACTCTGCTGTGTATTTAAAGTCTTAGAAGAGGAGCAAAAACGCGCCAACCTAAAGCTAAAACGGAGTTCTTTCATTTACAGCGGAAACTATACAACTTTTTTTCAGGGAAGTAGTAAACCCGATAAAACATCCAAATTTTCACCTTCACGTTACCTTAGAAAAAGGTAAAGTCAACAGATATTCGTCAGCGAGGTATCTAATAAATGCAATTTTAAAACGGATACCTTATTGCAAAACGTTTTTAACCGATCTTAGGCATATTCATTGTCGATTTGTGTTGTGGGTCGTTCATTTTTGTCGGCAATGAGTTTTAATTTTTGAGGGAATCTACAAATATTATGCAAACAGCCAGCTTCATTAGAAAGGATATCCAAAAACTCACTAATTCAGTAGATGCTTTTATGAACTATGTTATTTTGAAGGTTTCGATAAACACATTACACAGGATCTAAATTTATTGCAAATCGATTGAAAACAGTGAAAATAGTGAAATATTCATCGGTATTTCAATGGCGATATGAAAATAATTGTAATAGAATACCGGAAATAACTATAATGAAATTTGATGAAAGAATATTCCTGTTAATATGCACAAAAGGGCATACTTACGCTAACACTTGAAAATTTGATTTAAATTTATCGCATTTACAGTGATTTTTACGTTTTCAAAATTTGCCATTTTTTAAAAAAAATAGTATTTCTCAACAAAATAATATTAACTTTCACATTTCCTTCAAGTTTTTAATTCGCTTAAGACTGTGCAGTAATACTTCAAAGCTTTGGTACACGCATTGATGCCGTTTTGCAAGTGATTTTCAATCTTTCGTAAATTTTGGCATTTTGCAAGAGTTAGGTTCTCTACTGTAGCTGAAATCAACCGGAATACTCAAATATTCGTCTGCATATCTCCCAAGCCGCTTGAACTGTAAACCTGCTTTAAAAGCCAAACACGATCTTGCATTAAGTGTCATCTTCAAAGTTGTTTCAAACTGTCCATGGAAAATCCATTGAGGAAAATATGAGTAGATTTATCCAGGCGTGGAAAATCAACGAAGACACAAATGTTGTAGTGAGAAGTCCGTGGGGTAGATTCATGCTGGTGAGCAGAGGGCTGTCCAGCTGAAAGTCAGCGTGTTGGTCTGCATGGAACGGTAAGTGGATGTACGTTGATAAAAAAATTTGGCATTATTTCCTAAGTAATGGTACTTCAAAAATTGCGAACGACAACTTCCTCCCTGCGTTGCAGGAAGTGGGCGCGGGGCATGGACTTGCGAGGCATCCACCGCACCCAAAAAACCTTCTCCTTCCTCACCTACTATCTCCGTTGGTAATGCAACTTCAGGAAAACCGAAGGTGCTGTGGCTGACAAATTTAAACAACCCGTCTATTCGTGCCACCCACGGGCTGGTTCTTAGGAAATATACTCGTCGTTCACGGCGAGGAATCGCAGCTAACATGCATGAAAATGACATAAAGGGCACACAAAGAAGAAGCCACTGAGCCTGAATCTTAGTATGAAAAAGAAACGAGTGACAGCCTCAGTTTGCAGTCTTCCGAGTCACACGTCGTGACAGATCTAGGCTACCCGTATTAACAACGGTAAAGCCAAGATGGTGGATTCTCCAATGTCAAACCCACACTCCCCTCTCTCCCGATCGACAGTTGGAGTCTTCCAACCAGCTTGTGGTGCATTTTGGCACAGGGGATGACAGTCTGCCTATGTGTGCCACCTACGACCTGCTCACCACCACATGAACGTCACTGAAAGTGTATATATTTGTTTTCAACTAGAAAACCTTGCTTGCCTATTTGTAACCTTGCCAAGTGGTTATACAAACACCTAAAGCACCTAGGTAATGGTTCGCAGTACAGCATCAGCAACTCACATGCTTTTCATCAAAGCTTTCAAGGCCTTAATGTAAGTCCTGATGAATGAATTCTATCGTTTGAGGTGGTTGCTCTGTTTTCCTCAATACCACATAACCTGGCAATTGAGAGCGTAGCTCGATATCTAGAAGAAACATCAATAGACATTCCAACGCAGCACGTTTTAGACATGCTCTGGCTCTGCCTTAAAAATTATTCTCAATTAGATGGTAAGCATTACCAACAGGTCAAAGGTACTCCAATGGGTTCACCGATATCGGGGCTACTTGCCAAGCTAGTCTTACAACGTCTAGAAGAAGCTGTGGTTCAAAACATCTAGCTAAAAATATGGCTCCGTTAAGTAGATGATACATTCGTGGTCATTAACAACTGCGAAGTGGAATGGCTGCATGAAAGTCTTAATGGTGTCTTCCCCACTATACAATTGACTCGCGAAGCAGCAATAGGTAACATCCTCCCGTTTCTCGACCTCACTGTGCAAAGATTGAGTGATGGCGAGCTTGCAACCAGCGTTCACAGAAAAGACTCCAATGCCTAAATAATCCTCAACTATGGGAGCAATTATCCTGCTGCCCACAAACGAAGCTGTGTTCGTGCTCTTTTTCATCGCACCTTCCGCTACTGTAACAGCGAGTATCTACTTAAAAAAGAATTTGCCTATTTATACCAACTACTCCGATCTAATGGATACACGATGAGCTTCGTAAAAAACTGTCTCCGAAGTCACAGGCAACCACAATATCAGAGCTCTAATGGAGAAGATATACCGAGGAAATTCCATTCATTGCCATACATGCAAGGCATTTCGGAAACGATTGCCCGACAATTAGACCGATTTGGCATCTGCATCGCTCACAAGCCAGTGTCCTCCCTGCGGGCAGCACTATCACGTGTTAAAGATCGCGTACCCAAAGAGCAACAAACCAATGTTATTTACCGCATTCCATGTGCGAATTGCTCTTGCGCTTACGTAGGCCGTGCAGGTAGACGACTTTGGACCCGCATAAACGAACACAAACTGGCCATCCGCAGACGCGATCCCTTGTCTCTCGTGTTTGCGCACGCCATTGATTGCAACCACCACTTCAATTGGGAGGGAACTGGAGTGGTCGCCATGGCTAGCACCAAACAGGCACGCGAATTCCTCGAAGCTTGGCACTCCGGCACAAACAGTATCAACCGCCACGTCGATCTGGATGCGCATTACGAAGGTCTGCGTGCACGGTCCATTGACTTGCGCCCACCTTAAAATCGACAACTGCTTATCCGTGTCCAGCCAAGTGTAACCTCACTGACTCTGCATCTCCCGCCACGTGACTTACTATCAAAACTCTAGCACCCCTCCCCTCACATGCGACAGCTTACGTAACACGATTCACGGTCCCCCAAACCCCCATGGCGTCAGTTTGGGGATGTAACCTCTGTGCCCCAAACCCTCCAGCGTGACAATCCCAATTCTCCCTTCTCATTTCGTCTGACGACGGGTTGGTGTAACCAGCTTGAAAATTCACGAGTAAACCTCGATTTTCCGATGAGCCTTCTTTCTTTATTTTTCATCTCGGAATGCACACTTAAGGTATATTTTGATAAGGTGGAACCGACAAAGACAAGGGAGACCGGAATGGCCATTTCTGGCTTATAAGCCGTCATCAGCCAGCCACACCCAACCCCAGGCACTGCGGCGCCCGAGGCTCGAACTCGCGACCTTGTTGGGCAGAAGTCCATCGCTCTTCCCACTGCGCCCAGAGCTCTTTGTCTTGCCGGTTTCGATCGGGAATATAAACAATGGTTGTTGGGCGCTCACCGATCGGTTACAGGACTCACTCGTCCCGTTGTGCCTTGGGGCTAACTCTCAAGCCCCGCAAGCAGCCGTAAGGCAGCTTAGGATATAGGCAGAATAACATGACTGCCAAAGACAAGGGAGACTAGAATGGCCCTTTCTGGCTTATTAGCCTTAATCAGCCAGCCATACCCAACGCCAGGCGCTGCGGCTCCTGAGGCTTGAACTCACGGCCTTGTTGGGCAGAAGTCCATCGCTCTACCCACAGCGCCACGAGCTCGTTGTCTTGCCGGTTTCGATCGGGAATATTAAAAATGGTAGTTGGGCGCTTACCGATCGAAACCGGCAAGACAACGAGCTCGTGGCGCAGTGGGTAGAGCGATGGACTTCTGCCCAACAAGGTCGCGTGTTCGAGGCTCGGGCGTCGCAGCGCCTGAGGTTGGGTATGGCTTGCTGATGAAGGCTAATAAGCCAGAAATGGGCGTTTCAGTCTCTCTTGTCTTTGTTGGTCATGTTATTCTGCCTATATCCTAAGCTGCCTAACGGCTGCTGGCGGGGCTTGACAGTTAGCCCCAAGGCACAACGGGACGATTGGGTCCTGTAACCAATCGGTGAGCGCCCAACTACCATTGTTTATATTCCCGATCGAAACCGGCAAGACAAAGAGCTCTGGGCGCAGTGGGAAGAGCGATGGACTTCTGCCCAACAAGGTCGCGAGTTCGAGCCTCGGGCGCCACAGTGCCTGGGGTTGGGTGTGGCTGGCTGATGACGGCTTATAAGCCAGAAATGGCCATTCCATTCTCTCATGTCTTTGTCGGTTATGTTATTATGCCTATATCTTAAGCTGCCTTACGACTGCTTGCGGGGCTTGAGAGATAGCCCCCAGGCACAACGGGACGAGTGAGTCCTGTAACCGATCGGTGAGCGCCCAAATAACATTGGTAATATTCCCGATCGAAACCGGCAAGACAACGAGCTCGTGGCGCAGTGGGTAGAGCGATGGTCTTCTGTCCAAAATGGTCACGAGTTCGAGCCTCGGGCGCCGCAGCGCCTAGGTTTGGGTATGGCTAGCTGATGACGGCTAATAAGCCAGAAATGGCCATTCCAGTCTCCCTTGTCTTTGTCGGTCATGTTATTATATATATATATATATATATATATATATATATATATATATATATATATATATATATATATATATATATATATATATAAATATGCATATATACACATATATATAACATACATGTTCCTTAAGCAAATCAGTGAGCACTATACTATCACACATATATATATATATATATAGTAGCAGAGACAGTTACTATCAGGTCTTTCATACAGAGCTCAGCCTACGATATTGCGAGCTGCGCAGACACAGACAGGTTCGGTGCACTTCAGCATGCGGTTATTCGGTATAGGATACCCAGACTACCGGGTAGATTTCTGAAATTACAGCGTAGATGATGGGAGTCAGGTCCGACATGCTTTAGGTCAGACCCGAATCAATGAACATTTGGTCGAAGACAACACCGTGGAATAATCCGCACGCTCATCTCTACAGAAGTAGCTGTTAGCATGAATTTATATGGTGCATAATACGTCCGGATCGATATTAAGCATAGAGACGTAGCTGGGCCGATAGCTGTTGCGTGACGACAAACGGGTTTCGATAGTCGGTCGCCTCATCGTCTCATGTTGTTTCTGGTAGCAGACTCCAGAGTAATCGGGTAATAATTTCGAAATATCGAGCAGCGGACCTGCTGGGATCACGACTAGGTCAGACCCGAAATTAATGAACATTTGTCGAAGATAACAATCACCGTGGAATGATCATGGTCCATTCTCATGCTACACAAGTAGTACTCACAAGTAGCATGAATCTTATAGTAAAGACGTTATACACGTATTTCCGACATAGACTACGCAAAGCTCAGACACGTAGATGCCAGTATCAGCAGCTGTTGCCGTAGTGACACGAACGGCTGGTCTCAGGGGCCTTCAGCAGCTTCATGCGGTTTCTGGTATATGGATTCAGAGATGTCATCGGGTAATTTCGAAATGTGCGTAGCAGAGTCGATGTGGTACATGATTCTTAGATCAGACCCGAAAGCTAATGAACATTTGTCGAAGATCAATCACTCGTGGAATGTCACGATGTCTATTCTAGTTAAAACAGGCAGTAGTACTGCTATGGTAAAGATAGCAGACCGAGTCCGCACAGCACTACCAGCTTTCCAGACACGTCATCTCATGCTCGGAGCACGGCATACACGCTCTAAGCCATAAGATCCATACCACTCTGAGTACCACTTGGTTTTGTAGAATGGGCATTACGTGGTTATTCCACAGTGGTTGATTGTCTTCGACCCAAATGTTCATTGAAATTTCGGGTCTGACCCTAAAAAGTCATGTCCGAAGCACCTGACCCATGTCCTGCACTAATAATTTCAGAAATTATTTACCCGATTATTCTCTGGAGTCCATATACCAGAAACCGCATAGAGAACGCTGGGGACCCACTGAGGAGCCGAACCCCCGTTGCTGTGTCACACAGCAGCAGAAACATCGGCGAAACACGTGTCTGGGCTTTTAGCTAGTATCTATGTCGGAAGAACGTATAACGTCTTTGCCATATAAGATTCATACTACTTGTAGTACTACTTGTTTGTAGAATGGGCATTACGTGGTTATTCCACAGTGGTTGATTGTCTTCGACCCAAATGTTCATTGAAATTTCGGGTCTGACCCTAAAAAAGTCATGTCCGAAGCACCTGACTCCAGGTCCTGCACTTAATAATTTCAGAAATTATTTACCCGATTATTCTCTGGAGTCCATATACCAGAAACCGCATAGAGAACGCTGGGGACCCACTGAGGAGCCGAACCCCTCGTTGCTGTGTCACACAGCAGCAGAAACATCGGCGAAACACGTGTCTGGGCTTTTAGCTAGTATCTATGTCGGAAGTACGGTATAACGTCTTTGCCATATAAGATTCATACTACTTGTAGTACTACTTGTTTGTAGAATGGGCATTACGTGGTTATTCCACAGTGGTTGATTGTCTTCGACCCAAATGTTCATTGAAATTTAGGGTCTGACCCTAAAAAAAGTCATGTCCGAATCACCTGACTCCATGTCCTGCACTTAATAATTTCAGAAATTATTTACCCGATTATTCTCTGGAGTCCATATACCAGAAACCGCATAGAGAACGCTGGGGACCCACTGAGGAGCCGAACCCCTCGTTGCTGTGTCACACAGCAGCAGAAACATCGGCGAAACACGTGTCTGGGCTTTTAGCTAGTATCTATGTCGGAAGTACGGTATAACGTCTTTGCCATATAAGATTCATACTACTTGTAGTACTACTTGTTTGTAGAATGGGCATTACGTGGTTATTCCACAGTGGTTGATTGTCTTCGACCCAAATGTTCATTGAAATTTCGGGTCTGACCCTAAAAAGTCATGTCCGAAGCACCTGACTCCATGTCCTGCACTTAATAATTTCAGAAATTATTTACCCGATTATTCTCTGGAGTCCATATACCAGAAAACCGCATAGAGAACGCTGGGGACCCACTGAGGAGCCGAACCCCTCGTTGCTGTGTCACACAGCAGCAGAAACATCGGCGAAACACGTGTCTGGGCTTTTAGCTAGTATCTATGTCGGAAGTACGGTATAACGTCTTTGCTATATAAGATTCATACTACTTGTAGTACTACTTGTTTGTAGAATGGGCATTACGTGGTTATTCCACAGTGGTTGATTGTCTTCGACCCAAATGTTCATTGAAATTTCGGGTCTGACCCTAAAAAGTCATGTCCGAAGCACCTGACTCCATGTCCTGCACTTAATAATTTCAGAATTTATTTACCCGATATATATATATATATATGATGATAGTGTGGGGCTCACCGATCTGCTTAAGGAACATGCATGTTCCGTTGTGCCCTGGAGCTCAGACTAGAGCCCTCGCAGGCGGGTCGCATAGCGACGTGTAGCATATGATGGAATGGAACCGACAAAGACAAGGGAGACCGGAATGGCCATTTCTGAAGCTTTATTAGCCGTCATCAGCCAGTCATACCCAATCCCAAGTGTGGCACACCTGGGATTCGAACCCGCGACCTTTGGTATTTGAGTCGAACGCTCTACCATTTGAGCCACGGGCTCGTTGTTTTGTCGGTTGTGATCGGGAATATGATGATAGTGTGGGGCTCACCGATCTGCTTAAGGAACATGCATGTTCCGTTGTGCCCTGAGCTCAGACTAGAGCCCTTGCAGGCGGTCGCATAGCGACGTGTAGCATATGATGGAATGGAACCGACAAAGACAAGGAGACCGGAATGGCCATTTCTGGCTTATTAGCCGTCATCAGCCAAAGGTCATGGGTTCGAATCCCAGGTGTGCCACACTTGGATTGGGTATGACTGGCTGATGACGGCTAATAAGCCAGAAATGGCCATTCCGGTCTCCTTGTCTTTTGTCGGTTCCACATTATCAATATATATATATATATATATATATATATATATATATATATATATATATATATATTGAAATACTAGTATTCCGAAACATTTAATAAGAAATGACGAAATTCTTTGGGAAAAAAGAAACTTTATTGCATTAATTTTCGGGACTGGTTCCCCAGCTCGTCGTCAAACTACGAGCAGTGTATAGGAACAATTAATTAATTAACCGTGTTTATCGAAGGACTCTACGGTTGGGTGAAATCTGAACCAATACACTTTGAGTGCATTTTGTCATCCTGTCGTGATTTTTCTGCGGATTTCAAGTTGTTTAATACGATTTTGTATGCGGCATCCAAATCGAAATGCCGGTTGATGCATGCCACATCTGAGTGCATTTCTTCCAGGAATTCACGGCCTTTGCTGGTTGGGCAGCTGCCAACAATCCATGTTTTCTCCCATGCAAATTTATGCCCTGTTTCCAGTGTATGCATAGCCATTTGGGATAAATGGTCTCGTCTTCAAACCACTAACTGATGTTTGTAAAGGCGGTTTCAGACAGATTTCCCAGTTTGCCCACAATAAACGGCGTTACAACTGGAACATGGGATTTTGTAGAAAACACCTTTTTTTATCAAGGTAGCTAACCCTGTCCATGGGGTGTACTAGCTGTGAGCGTAAAGTAGCTATAGGGTGGTGTGCTACTTGTATCTGGTGTTTTCTCAGCTATCTTGATAAAAGACGCTGTCTACAAAATTTCATGTTCCAGTTGTAATGCCGTTTATTGTGGGCAGACTGGGAAATCTGTCTCAACCCGCCTACACGAACCATCGGGACGGTAAGGCCTTCGAGAGAGGGCATCGGCATTATTGTGCTGACGTCCTAGACGGTAAAGGCACTCAAAATCATACTCGGCTAGTCTCTCTTGCCACCTAGCAAACTGTTCTTCAGCGTTCTTAAAGTTCTGCAACCAGGTCCGAGAGCTATGATCCGTGTGCATCATAAAAGGCCGGTATTGGAGGTATGGCTGGCATTCCTCCACGAAGTGGGTGAGTGCGAGCATCGCTCTTCTACTCACTCAGTAACGGCGTTCTGCCTTCGTAAGAGATCGGCTTAGATACTGAATAACGCCCTCTCTACCATCTGGTTGTTGCTGGGAGAGGACGGCACCTATGGCAGTGTCACCAGCATCGGTATCTAGAAAAAATATTCCTAGCGTCATTGCTAATGTCGGGAAAAAACTAAAATCAGAGTGGTGCACCATTTATGCTTCAATGTCTGGAAGCTACTCGTACTCGTACGTCTTTCTGGGTGAGTTTGCGAAGCGGGTCAGCTATATGAGCATAGTCTATGCTAAATCTTTTATAGAAAGAGGCTAGTGCTTTACCAGTCCCTTTTCCCAGAAATCCACATACTTTTGTTAGGTGAACATCTGCAGTTGGTTATCGACCTCGGAAAGAATACATTCAGTAGTATGTCCATTCTGTTAATTCCCTTGGAATATGGTGGCTCAGTCGTCGTTTGGAGAGCTACCTCAAAAATCGTTAATTCTGCAACATGCTCAGCCTGAGTAGAACGTTTTTCGGGGCAAAATAACAGGGGTATACCTCTGTTGATAGATTACGATAGTTAATCTTAGTGGTTTATAATTGTGAATACTAAAATAATTCAGGGCTGCGTAGACAGTGTGCAGTTGCGATAGCGCACGTTAATATGGGATGAAATAGCTGGGGATGGGCTCTGTTGATACAATCCTTGCATGGCCTTATGAATAAAACTCAAAATGACGTTGGAATGCTGTTGAAGGTTGCCGCATTCAGCTATGGGGCGTGGTGTGGGGAGGGGATTTCGGAGTGGAGGGAGGGTTTGCGATAATCGATAAAGGGGCAACTTTTATCACTTGTCAGTTTTAACGTCGGTTACGACGATGTCCTTCGTGTAACCTACTGCAGGGTGTGGGCAGGGACGGTGAATTAGTTTATAGTGATAGTACACTTGCGCAACATCTAGCGCGCTCGCTCCTCCCAACCCTCCTGGGTCTGGTGTCATGACAAAGTCAAAAAGACTGGCGGTGGGATCAGGTTCAGATGGCTTGTGTGGCGTGTGGGTCTGTACCTATGCGTGCCAACACATCCGTCCGTGTGTCACATGCGTTGGGGGTGCGCAGTCCTAATTACATCAGTCTCACCCTGGTCTTGTCACGCATTTACCGTGTGGCTCGTTGTAGGAATTAAGTCCATATCCACTGAGATAATGAAGGTAGGAGGCTTTGATCGCTGAATATGCTCCAGGAGAACGAAAGTACGTCTACTGGGGCAAAACACACAGTTTCAAACCTCTTTCATGGTGAAAAGCAAAACCTTTCCTTCTCTAGCAGGAATGGTTGGCTCTCATGGGGTGCATTTTCATATAAATGGAGCCATCAGAGACCATACTGGAGTGCACGAGAACTTTGAAAACTAGAGGCGAACACACAAATTTATACCATATTGTGACAGAGAGTTCGCTTAGCTAGCCATGCAGACCATGCACTGAGAGAGTTGCGTGGGCCTAGTGTAGACTGAAGAGTGCCAAAATAGAAACGGCCGATAAAGATGGAAGCGAATCGCAGCGAAAAACGGCTCCTAAGCAGCGCAAATATATGGGCTCAGCTGGCAATAGGCGAGACGTTTATAGGCATAAATCATAAACAGCGACGTGCAAAAGTAAAAACATTCGTAAGGACTGGCAATACCTGGTGCGATGCGTAACACTTCTAGTCTTATAGTTAAATCTTCGGTGCAGTGCGCGACTCAGGCATACTTCTGACAGCATTCGTTGATGAACGCTCACCAATTACTAACGGAACTCACTCACACCCGCTCTTGAGCCTCGGGTGTCGCAGCGCCTGGGGTTGGGTATGCCTGGTTGATAACGGCTAATAAGACAGAAATGGCCATTCCAGTTTCCCCTGTCTTTGTCAGCAATATTAATCTGCCTATACATCTGACTGCCAGATGCTAAGGACACCTCAAGAGGTCATGATTCCCACTTCAGCGGTAGCTTACTCCTACCGGCTAATTTTCGGGCACTTGTTGCTCTACGATGCACCGCCCTGCACATATCTCAAGGAAAGCTCACCTGAACAGATGCCCAGAGGGCTATAAGTGGTCTTGGTGACAGATCAACCTGCTTCTCAGAAGGCATTGAAGACGATGCAAAGTGCCCATTCAGGCCACCGTCTTGGACGACAGCCTGCTTTTAACTGTTTCACCCTACCGTATCTCTATTTGCGAACCGAAGGTGATTCGGAGCAGACAACCCTGGCTGCCTCACTGAAATAATCCCACAGTAGGCGAAACGGCGCGGTCTTGCTAAAACCACACGTGACCACGTACGCTGCGATTGATTCACGCAGGAAACCCACGTTACGATTGTAATGGGGACTATTTAAGCACGAGGCAGTCCCGTCTTAAACGTGAGCGATAATAATCGACAAATAATTATATTCCTGAAGAGTCAGCGCACGTTTTCAGTAATTCCTCAGCAGGCCTACACAGTTACACAAACAATGGAAATATGATTCGACAGGGTTTATAAGTGTCTTAGGGTTTACACTCGTCCCCACGCTGCCCACATGCCAAGGTCGGCGTCCTATGGTCCCTGGGACCGGGGAGGGGCGGTAAGGTAGGCTCTGAGCGATGTTCATAGGGCGAGTACGGGGAAAGAACCACTGTCACCACAGGTTGGGGTGGCGTGTGATTACCACCTGAAGTCGGCGTCAACCACGGAAGACGGAGCGCATGCACTGGCGTCCTTATGACAACATGGCACTGAATTCGCTCGTCGCATGACCACTACCTCAATTGCTGCTAGCACCCGTTGACGCAGGCCTTTAGAGAAGTTGGCTGGTGTCAAGTGGACAACCTGAAAGGCCAATTTGAGGTCAACTCGGTGATTAGCTTTGACTGGATGGGCAAGAATAGAACTCGAGATTGATCTAGTTTCACCTTTGCCTAACCACGCAGGCATGTGTTCACGTACCCTGTTTTTCAGGCGCCTCGTTATAGGGTCAATGTATCCTGCTCTACAGGAGCAAGTAAATGAGTAACTACACACGTATGTGACCTTTAACAGCTTTCGGCCTTCAGCCCCTCCCAAGCTAGGTGAGAGGTTGCGGAGAATACGCCTAACTTCACCGTCGGGAAAGCCCTCGTGGTAGTTGCGTTTAGACGTCGTCTTACTTATTCGCTTTTTGCACCTCCTAGAAAAGGCCGTCTTAGAAAGAAGTCTCTCCTTTCTGTAGCTGAAATGACAGGCTTTGCGCCACGCTCCCTAGCATTCCGGAGGGTAACGGTTTTCGTGGAGTGCTTTCTGCAGCTACTAGAGCAGATTGTTCGCGCCCTGGTTGCCGATCCCCGGACTAAATTTTGTTTTAGATTAAAGGGAGGGGAGACTTCGCGAGGAATACGCATAGGTTCTTTTAACAGCAGCTCGAACCATGCATAAAACGTTGCGGGTTGCCGGTATCTTGAGGAATGAGACTTCCCATCCACTGCGATCAGCCGGCAAAGATAAGCTTCAAACTTATCCCCGTCACTACCACCCCCCGTACTGACCGAAACACCTATAGTGAAGTTGCAAGGAGCGACGAAAGCGTGACTTCAGAGAGCTGCATTCCTCTTAAGGTGGTAGATCTCGGTTTATTCGATAATTTTTTCACATGCTAAGCATTAAAGACGTCACCTGCCGCACATGATTGATGTGCGTGCCTGACCGCAACATTTTTGAACCACACCCCGAACGGTATCACGACCGACTGAGCTGCTGACCAGATGCCTGGAGGTGAACTCTCGTGCGACCTCAACACAGGTCCAACCAAATGTCTAATTAACTGTCAGGTCAACCCTCTCCTTAGAGGTCAAATTCCTAATTTTTCGGTTAATCCGAAGTTATTACGCTTACTGTGTGTTGAGCAGCGCGCTGACGCCAGACTAAATGCATGGACCTCACGACAGAAGCCGCAACCTTAACGATCCACGCTGCAACGATGCGGTAACTCAATGGACAAATGGTGAGAGACAAGAAGGCTAAGGCGAACGCATGAGCGGTACCTACCCAAGAGACGAACAAGTCCATTGCGGCGCTTTTCGGTTGCGGCAGAGGCGAAGTCCAGTGGCGTTTCCTAGTTACTGACCATCCAATTGCTTTGTCCCGAGCAAACATGGGAGCCGAAACTCCTTGAAGAAAGCAGGTTAGGGCTCACTGATGCGCTGACAGCTCTGCCATGCACACAAGTCGACTGAAAACCTGTGAGGCGTATTTAATGTCTGGAGCCTCAAAAAGTCGGACGCACATGCTACATGTTCACGACTGAGAAGTATTAGATGTGATCGCTGGTACAAGAACCTTATTCGCATAACGTTTCGCATTCACGCTCAAACTCCCTAATCAGAGACAGCATCAGATACGGGTAATTCGTACATGAGATGCAATATTTATAGGGTACAGCCGCTATGCTACTGCATCGAAGATGGCTACCCTCTGGTGTACTGCTCACTTGATGGTCGGGATACAAGTCGTTAATTGTTGAAATTTCATCACCCGCATTCGATGACGGAGTGCTGATTGTTCGGCCAGCTGACTCACCGGAATTGAGGCTGAAAAATGTGTTCGCGCGAGCTCCCCAGTGCATACGCAAGCGAGACAAAAGGCAAATCGTACCAACCCAAGTTTAAGGAGCGATTTCATACGCCAAGAACTTTTCAAAGGCTGCTAGCCGACAGCTCACAGTACTTGGAGTCGCATACAGATCGGAGGCGACCAGAAGACACCAGGTAATGAGACCAAAAGACCCAGTGCCACGATAAGAAACATCTAGGATTTGTTTATCGGATTTGGTGCAGTTGCGGGCCAAGCAACTACGTTGGAGAAACTGGAAGACGGCTCCTGACACAAATTGCTGAACACGTGGCAGGGATGCGGAGACGCTTCACCAATTCTCCAGTAGCGACTCACTCGACGGGACCCAGCCACACATTCAAGTCCGAAATTCCCATTAGAGGTGAGCGTGAAATGCTTGAGTCGTGGTTTACAGGCCCTCAGTCGAGTAAAAAGTGAAATAACCTCCCCAACCCATATTTGGTGTTGAGACTCAGTTTGGCCAATGCAATCAGCCATTCGGGGAGCGCTCAGGCAAACGCATTTTCCAATGAAATGTCGGTGGGCCAGATGACCGAGCAATCATCACACCTGATGAACTTTGAGCGGATAACGAGCCACATGCCGGCCCTCAAGCCGTTAACGCAAAGGAGGGAAACTAGCCTCGACGATGGGGGGCTTTAAATTTCATAGGCATGCAGTGGCATAACAGTTGTATCCTATAACTGCTGAATCCCCTTATGTACGAAGTACCCCTATCATTCGAGCATGAATCCGAAACGGCAGGCGAATTAATTTCTTGCCTCAGTGATCGCGTCGAAGTATTCTTAATTACTTCCTGGGACTCGCATCTTCACTTGTATCGACAATGTGCACTGCTATCCGATGAGCCAGTACCACTTACTGAGGCCGTGGCAGGCACCTGCAAAGAGGACTGGAGGCCAAATTTCAAACGCACCAACCATACCGTTGACTTCCGACGAGCGAACAATCTAGGAAAAGGCGATCGAAGAGTCGAAGATGCGCTCGATAGGCGCTAGTTCAATTAATAGACACATCTACCTTTTCTCGGTTCAACAGGCCCTGCGTCATTATTCCCATAGGCAAACGGATAGGATGATTCTGGGGGTTAAGCAAGAAAATGGGGCGGCCAGAGACCTGCTAATCAGTTCACCAGAGGAGAGCCGACTAGACCTCAGCCACATCCACCACCACCACAAATTCCGTTTGGTTTAGCTGTTCAGAATGGTCGTTAAGCAAAGGTAAAAGATCATCCTTCTAAAAGTTGGTAACGAAGGGGGCTCCTTTCAGCTAGTTTATTTGAAACACCCAACATTGAATAAAGGTTCTTTCCCAGCCCCATCGGTAAGAAAAGCCAAAGTCAAAATTTTAAGGAGGAAACAGATAAATTAAAAAAAAACGAATAAGATAAGAATGAAAGACAAACATGGAAGAAAGAGCAGTCAAATGGAACGTAGGTGAGCTCAACAAAAGCAATCGGGTAACAGAGAAACAAGGAACCATCGGCACTAAGACATTGGCTGAGTTGTGTTCAACGATATCACAGTCCTGGCAAAGTCCGGCAGTGCCCGGACGGCAAAGTCGACAATAACAATGTTCAGTCGCCGTGACTGACCGAGAGGCGCCGCCTTTCGCTGTCGCAGCCACTGCATGGTACGGACGCCCGCCGGTCCGGCCAGGGAATCCAGGCCCTTCGAGAGGTTAGCGAACACAAAGGCCGCATCCGGCGTGAGTATGTTTTGACTGACGTGGAAGGTATTATCGTCAACGCTGGCGGACAGAAGAGGGGAACATGGAATAATGTTACCGACAAAGACAAAGGAGACTGAAATGGCCATTTCTGGCTTATTAGCCGTCAGCCAGCCATATCCAACCTCAGGTGTTGCGGCACCCGAAATTCGAACTCGCAACCTGTTGGTTAGGAGTCCAATGCTCTAAACCCGCTGCGCCACCAGTTCGTTGTCTTGCCGGTTTCGATCGGGAATATTAACAATGGTAACCGGCAAGACCACGAGCTCGTGGCGCAGTGGGTAGAGCGATGGACTTCTGCCCAATAAGGTCGCGAGTTCGAGCCTCGGGCGCTGCAGCACCATGGGGGTTGGGTATGGCTGGCTGATGATGGCTAATAAGCCAGAAATGGACATTCCAGTCTCCCTTGTCTTTGTCGGTCATGTTATTCGCTCGGGATTATTAAAAATGGTAGATAGACACCCACTGATCGGTTACGGGACTCACTCGTCCTGTTGAGCCTTGGGGATCGATATAGAGCCCCACCAGCAGAGAGGAAAGTTCAAAACAGTGGACTGGGAGAGGAAACAGCAGGTGAGGTAGAATTTGAGGACTCCGTCCCCACGGTACCACTACAAACAATCGGGCACGCTAGAATCTACAATGGAACGCTAAAATCCATGGCGCGGAAGACTGCCAACACACGGGATAACCCAGACTTCTTCTCAGGACGGAGAGTCGGGCTGCAATGGATCCTTCCTAATGTGAGCTCTGTGGCACTCCCACTCAGATGGGATCCGAGTCGATCACTTCTTGCCAAGCAAGAAGTGATCGCCCGTATTGCGGATGATTCCTGGTCACATTTCCTGTTTAGGGGCCATATAAAACAATCCTAACCTAATGCTGCATGACACTTACTAGTAAAAAATTAGTTAAGTCACCTTTTATAATCCAAAACACATGGCAGAATTTCGACTGCCATGCGATAACAAAGATATTGCTGCTCACATAGGCGGGAGGGAGCACCAGCAAGGACAAGGGAGACTGGAAAAACAATATCTGATTTATTAGCCATCACAGTGGGGAAGTTTGGTGAAATATTTTTTTTGTAGAGTCAAGACACGAAATGGACATCTGTATCAAGACGCACCAGTTAAGGATCCCAGTGGCGCAGCATACGGTGAACAACAGGTGTCACTTCACAACGGCAATGACCACTTTATTTGTGAAAAAATATGTATACAGTAGCAACTGCTTATTCGTTGAACACGAGACTGCGCTAAATTTGTGGTTAAACTTAGCTGAAAGTGGTTCCTACTTGCCTATCGGACGAATTCGCGAGTATAGACAGAAGAAAATTGCCGACGAAGACGAGGGCGACTGGAATGACCATTTCTGGCTTATTACCTGTTATCAGCCAGCCATATTTAACCTAAAAAGTTGTTACACCTGAGGACTAAACCGGAGATCTGTTAGTTAAAAGCCAAAGCCCTAAGCAGTGAGCCACGGGCTGGTTGGCTGATGACGGTTAATAAACCAGAAATGGTCATTCCAGTCTTCATGGTCTTTGTCGGTAATTTTCTTCTGCCTATAATACTTGCCGCCGTGCGGCTGCTGGTGGAACTCGACAGTGAGCCCCAAGCCATAACCAGACGAGCGCGCCATGCAACCGATCAGTGAGCGCCTATACGCCCATGAACATGGTTGACATAGTAGTAGTAGTACTATTAGTATTATAAGGCGACGTCACCCGTGCAACATGATGACCGAAAACGTAGATTAGCATTTCGGAGCGTCTCGAACGTTGTTCAGATTACTTATACTTTTCACACGAATGAGCTCACCACTAAGCGAGCATTTTAATTTTTAGGCCCTGTTGTCCACTGTACGGCTGCTGGCGGGGCCAGACAGTGAGCCCCAAGACACAACAGGAAGAGCGAGCCCTGTAACCGATCGGTGAGCGCCAATCTACCATGCATAAACGACATAAAAAGGTGTGTTGCATCGCGACGGACGGTGGAAAGTCATGCAGACAATCGGCTGTCCTGAGCGGTTCACGCACATGGTGCGTCAGCTTCATGACGGGATGACGGCACGCGTCAATGACAACGGAACGGTATTCGAAGCATTCGCAGTGACCAACGGAGTGAAGCAGGGCTGCGTACTGGCCCCAACCCTGTTCAGTCTCACGTTGCCTGCTATGCTGATGGACGCCTACCGAAATAAGCAGCCTGGGATGCGCATCACCTACAGAACTGACGGGCACCTCCTCAACAGTCGGCGTATGCAGGCCAAAACGCGCATATCTACGGCTACAGAACATGTCTTGATCTTCACGGACCGCTCCGCCCTTAACACCGTGACGGAGGAGGACATGCAAAGGAGCATGGAACTTTGCGCCACAGGCTGCGCCAATTTCGGATTAACAATCAGCACAACCAAAACGGTTGTCGTGCACCAGCCGCCACCCAGCGCGGAATAATATGCTCGAATCAATATCAACGGTGCTCAACTCAAAAACGTGGAAACCTTCGCTTATCTAGGAAGCACACTGTCACGCAATACAAGAATCGATGACGAGGTTGCCCAACGGATCTCCAAAGCCAGTCAGGCCTTCGGCCAACTGCAGGCCTCCGTGTGGAATCGCCACAGTATTCATCTGAACACGAAACTGCAGATGTCCAAGGCCGTCGTCTTGACCACACTCCTTTACGGAGCGGAAACCTCGACCGTCTACTCGAACCAAGCCAGGAAGCTGAATCACTTCCATCTCAGCTGCCTCCGCAGAATACTGAAGCAGAGATGGCAAGACAGGATCCCGGACACGGAAGTCCTGGAGCGGACCGGAATCCTCAGCATCCACGCCATGCTGAGGCAAGTGTAACTGCGATGGAGCGGTCACCTGGTGAGGATGGCCGACGAGCGACTACCCAAAACGACTTTTGTACGGAGATGTCGCCATGGGTTCTCGTCGACAAGGGAATCAAATACGACGCTACAAGGACACTCTGAATACTTCCCTGAAGCAATTGCAGATCAACCCGACGACCTGGGAGGACCTTGCCCGGAACGGACCGGCTTGGAGAAGGACAGTGAAGACAGGGGCAGCAATCTACGAAGCCAACAAGATCACCGCCGCCAAGACCAAAAGAGTGGCACGAAAGTCACCAGCGCCACGGACCAACACCGCCAATGCCCAGGCCCTTCCAACATGCCCGCGCTATCAAAGCACCTTCCGTGCGCGAATCGGACTGGTCGGAACGCTTCGGACGCACTGCACCAACAATTCCAACTTCTACGTCAAATTCTGCGAACCCTCCTTCGGACTCCCCTCACCCCTGGCACCAATCCCATTACGCACACCATCAGAGAGACCACATCCCAATACTTATCACCTGTTACCTCCACCCCGCCGCCGCCACCACCACACCATCAGCGATTGGGACTCTCTCTTAAACTGTCCCTCATTGCGACCGCACATTCACCTCACGCATCAGCCTGGTTGGTCACTTGAGAATCCATCGTACAGAGACTGGGTGAACCAGTGCCTCGAGCACCAACACACAGCAGAGATCGCCGACTCTACTGCCCTCACGCATTTACTCATCGCATAGGCCTATTAGGACAGATGCGCCTCCACGACAACCTGCGGAAAATCACTGGAGGCTAAGCCATATCAGCGCACACTTCCTACACCAATGCATAGACAACACCCTCACTATAATCATGTACCCGTGAATACCATGGTTTCCTAGAAATCGTGGCTTGGAAGGCTGCCAATTTGACGCTAACCCCAATTCACGCCATCGGCACAGTGTATGTGCTTGTGTGTAGAGTGGCTGACCAATGGACTGAGAGTCAGACGGCGATGGATCCTCCATATCCCCTGAGTAAGTAAATCCTGGTGTGTGCGTTATGGGGGCCAGATCGTACTGTGGGGCGCGAAGACGGGTACGCAAACCAGTTAGCCAATACGCCTACTCTCACATCAGACAACTGACCGGCTCTGAGGGTGGTCTGATTGTGGGGGTGGGGGAGAGAGTGCAGTCAACGGCTCAGTGCATTGTCCTCACTATAAACAACCTGATGCGTTTGAAACTATCACGGTGCGCTAAAAGCCGTGGCTTGGAAGGTTGCCAACTGACGGGATAACTTGGACCGCGTGGTCAGCCCAATGTGTGTTTTGTGTGGAGTGGCTGATTGGTGGACTGAGAGTCAGGCTGCAATGGTTCCTTCTTAATGTGGCCTTTATGGCACTCCCACTCCGTGGGATCCAAGCCAGGTGTGGTGGCACGCCCAGGGGCGGTTCCGGCCACGTCAGCCACCTGCGCCCTCTCCCATCTCCGATCTTTTTGACTCTGTCATGACACCGGGCTCAGGTGGGGGAGGAGAGTGCGGTAGCTGCAGCGCAAGGCTACTATCACTTAAAACTAATTTACGCCCAAGTCACCGTCCCTGCACCACCCTTCCGTGGAGCTTACGGTGAATATCGACGGTCGAACGATCGTGTTTGTGTGTGTGAGAGAGAGAGAAGGTAGGACACGGTTAAACGTCCGGACAAGATACGACAACAGAGGTGGTGGGCACTTCGGGAAAGTCAGTTATCCTCAGCCAGTCATGCATGTGCCCAGGTGTAGATAACCTGGTTATGAAGCGGTTTCAAGTTCAAAGCTCTACCATACAGCCACGGACCGAGTTGTTGTAATCACAGTTTTCTGCGTAGATAATGGTCGCTATGTGACTGTCTGAGCCGCAAGGCGCATTTTTTTCAGTTTAAAGCTCTCTCGAAAATGCGTAGAGCAGGGTTGCTCGAAGTGAAGTTACAGTCAGTGACCGATCTCAGGAAACTTTAAGCGAACTTCTGAAATTCGTTTTAGCTTAGAGTAAATTACTTAAATGGGGTTGCAATGTCGATTATTATCCCATAATAGATGGGATACGCCAGGATGCTGGCTTTCGAATGTACGACTTTTCGGCCCTAAACGCGGTAAAAATTACCATTTAAGTAGTAAACATTACATGTATTGATTTTTGGTGTCACTAAAAATTTAAAAATACGGAAAGAGTAAGCAAAATGTTCTTTTTGTGTACCACTATGGCAGCTACCCACGTGCTCTGCCATTATAATTCGCAAAGGAATAATATACTTAAGATTTAATTTTTTTTCTAAATTCCCAAGTAATTTTGGTGCCCATCTGCCGTTGAATGCGAGTTTACGCCTAAAAGCTGTGCGCTTTCTACGTAAGAAGTAGCTTAGATTCCTCTGTACTAATAAGAAGATACCATAGAATACTCATAAAATATTGCAATAAGTGCGGAATATTTTGCACACTTTATGAAGGAACATTAATAAACGAACAGATACGATCCGACTTGCATAACTCTGCACAGTCTTAAACATCTCATCACTGAAAACTTTTTGAATCTTTCTGCGAGTACAAAACTTAAAGAAGTGATAATCTAGTAAATGAGTATAAGAAGGAATACGTTTATTTACGCATTCTATAAAACATAGTTGAGTATGTAGGGACAGCGAAAATCAATATAAAAAATAAATAGTACTTAATAAGAAATTTTTTACCGAATCCGAAAATATGTGCATTCAAAAGCCGGCGTATCCAAAATATCCAAAATCAAAAAAAGGGCTGCAGGATGATTGATTTTACAATCTCACTCAAGCAATTTCTCCTAAGCAAAAACGCATGTCAGGATTTCAGTGAACATTCCATGGGATCGATAACCGAGCACGCGACCAGGCAAACCAGGTTTTCCTCTACTAAAAGCACACGCTTCCGTAGAAGCGCAGATTGTTCGAAATTCCACCTGACAAAAAGCTACTTCAACGAAGCTGATGAAAAGCGATCGATAAACGGAACCCACCAGGCCAAAATTCTTGATGATCAGAAGAGTGATGCGACCTGTTGCAACGAGTTTTTTTCTGTGCACACATATACTAAATACAGTAATTAGGCGCTCACCGATCGTTTACAGGACTCACTCGTTCCGTTGTGTCTTGAGGCTCACTCCCGAGCCCCGCCAGCAGCCGCACAACGGTTAAGCGTATAGGCTCGAGAGTGAGCCCCAAGACACAACGGGACGAGTGAGGCCTGTAACTGATCGGTGAGCACTTACTTTCCATAGTTAATATTCCCGATCGAAACCGGCAAGACAACGAGCTCGTGGCACAGTGGACTAGAGCGTTGGACTTCTAACCAACAGGTCGTGATTTAGAGCCTCGGGTTAGGTATGGCTGGCTGATTACGGCTTGTACGTCAGAAATGGCCATTCCAGTCTCTCTTGTCGCTGTCGGTCATGTTATTCTACACATACATCACTTTAATCAGATCTCCCTGTCGGAAACACTTCCATCGCCAGGAGTTACTAACGGCAAAATTAACACAACTGGAGTGTTAAGTGCCAGGCATAAACGTTTTGCACGTGTTTCATCCGAAGGTGGCAACACCGTGCCTAGATGACGGGCATGCTGCCACAACACTGCCGGCCTGACTGACTGCACGCAAACACAGGCCACGAAAGTGACGGCTTAAAGAGGCAATTAAAGCCTAGGATATAAAGCACACATACACGTCGAGGCGTGCGTGCAAGCACCACAGAATTCGCACGCAGCCGTGTGAATACCAACTGAAACCGAAGGTTCACCATCAATTGGCTGCAAAATTTGCACACATCAACACCTTCTGCCCCATATGATCTAGAAGATGCACACGAACCTGAATAGAGAAGTACTCAAATGCATCACGTGAGAAACAAGAGGCAGATGTAAACGCACGCTATACGCAAAACCAGGGTAGGTGGGAGACAGCGGCTGTATGTGGGTCAATTTGTGTTGCCTGAGAAACTACTACTACAGGCCTAGAACACAACTAGAGCACAACAATTATAATGAAGTGCAGAGTGCTTGCTTTCAAAATATATGAAACTAGTACAAACTGTGCGATGAGAGGAAGCAAGATTCCACGCGCATGCCTTCTCACAGCACCCATAGCGTAACTAACGCCACTAGGTAGAACATACGGGCAAAATGAAAAAATACCACATCTGCAAAATGCCGTAGTTAAATATTATAACATACATGGCTACTGTATAATATATAGTAGCACAGTTTTCATTTCAAAGTAATTGGAAGGAGTTTGCTGTAGCGAGGACGGGCCAAACAGATGAAAACGGACGCGGAGCGACTTACGGGCCATTCGCATCTAGGAACTGAAAGAGCTTATCTACGTCGGTCGTGTTCGGCCAGGGAGATTGAATGCAACCTGCGGGCCATACTTCTGGGATACAAGGACCGCAGTGGAATATGCAGATTACCTGGTGACCCGTCGACCAGAGCTCGTTGAGAGAGGGTATGCTTCCTGTGTGCGGTGCTAGCATCCCTGGGAAACCTAGTAAATAATGGAACAAAAAAGATTGAGTTGTTGGGGAAAAGAAAAGAAGACAGGGTGCGGATAGAAACTAGAAAGATAACGTGCTTCAGAGCGATAAACTATTAGACGGCACAGATACAGGCCCGTTAAGAGTTCCACTTGCTGATAAGAATCTTCCCCAAATTCATTGATTTCGTCCCACATAAGTTTCAATAAAAGGCTACACCATCGCATCGGATTGAAAAGAAGTCTCATAATTGAAATGATTCAAGCGCCCTCAGAATGTGTACAGCAAGATTTTCGTCGACTTTCATCTCTGTTCTATCGTTCCGAGACCAGCCCATTGCCTGAGACCTTCAAGCATCTGATACTGAGATCGGATAATGCGGCTGACAGAGTTAAGCAACCCGTCTACGCGTGCCATATACAATGTCTGGGGTTGCAGCACTGAATAGAAGGCAGAAGAGACTCCATTCACCTGAGGATGATATCCTCTGAATGCCTGTCCTTTTGGACATCGGAAAAAACCATTCTGACGCAGGTTCACTGCGATAGGTTTTTACTCTATGGAAGAGTGCTTTAACACAGCTGCATTTACACGCCATCTGGTGGTTGCTGTGATAACTGAGAGTCTGGGTTGTGATGCCAAGTACTCCATCGGCTCTGTGTGTGACGAGGACGTCAAGGAAAGGCAAGTGTTCAGCATTCTCTTCTTCCCATGTGAATTGAATGTCACGGAAGATGCCATTAAGCAGATCTTGGAAATCTTCTAGCCTACTCCGTTCGATGATACCGAAGGTGCCGTGGACGTACCGTAGTCAAAACACAGCTTCTGCAATTAGGCTGGATTTAGGGAGCCCACCAGTGTACCTTTAATCTGCTCGTATGTTCTACCATTGAAGGTGAAAAAGGTTCAGCCAACTAATATAATCTCTGGCAAAAGCGAGGCGGGAACAAAAGCACAGGAAGCTAAACCAGAAATTTGGAAACTGAAAGTGCTGAGTTATGAAGCCAACCAGTCGAATTTACCACTGCTCTTGAAGCCATGCTGATAAGAACCAAGGAACCGACGAGGCGAAACCTACGGTCCGCCAGGTCACCACCCTATTGATGACGAATAGGCCCACCACCAACAACTTGTCTCTCGCGGAAATAAAAGCAATGAAGGGATTAAAAATGGGCAAAGACATAATAGTGCTACCAGCCGACAAAGGACGAGCAACCGTCGCAGTGAACCGCGCCCGAACCTTTTCACCTTCAATGGTTGGCTCCCCAATATCCAGTCTACTTGCAGAACTGGTCATCCAAGAGCTGGAAAAGGACGCCTTTAGTTACCACGAACTTGCGTTTTGGCACCGACACGTTCGTTATCATCAAACAAAGCAGGCTAGCAAACTTCCAAGCTCTGCTTAATGGCCTCTTCTTCAGTTCAGTTCCTCGTCACACACAGAGCCGATGGAGTACTTGGCACCGCAGTGCATAGAAAGGCAACGAACACAACCCAGGTTCTCAAATATCACAGAAACCAACCAATGGTGCACGAATGCGGCTGTGTTAAAGCACTCTTACAAAGAGTAAAAACACTTCCTACGACTCGCATTTTTATTGATATTCACAGTTGTCTTTGCTGCTGGAATTTGACAAATCAGAGTTTGATTCATTTTGTCCAAATCCGAATTTCTGTCTGCTATTGCAAAACTATCATCAACGTATCAAGCACAGTTTTGTCCTGCTAAGTCAGAAACTAAGCTTACTCTGCTGCCTTACCAACCAAGCTAGGAAAATATGCACTCCAAATGCACTGGATAACGAACTCGCCCTTATTATAAACTATCTGAGAAAATGGTTTCCCCGAAACGTTTCCCAGTAAATATATGCAGAAACGCCCTCCAAGAGCAGAAGGCTGAGAAGGGGTTATTGCTAACACTGCCATTTCGAGGAGATCCGGTAATTGAACTTAAACGCTGTTATCGGCGGCAAGTACCCAGCCGCCAAGTTAAGGCTAGTGTTTTCAAGCACTCCACGTCTTCGTCTTAAATTCAAGGATGCGAAAGCACCATCCTACCTGGCTAAATGAAGGCACGGCAAAACTCCCTCTCGAGCGCAATTGTGGCTCATTTGGTTGACAGCGGTCACCGGGTAGACGTCAACCAAGCATTCTGAGTAATCTATAAAGTGCCCGCTAAACACTTCTGCCGCAGCGGATACTTGCGGCTAGCTAGCCCAAACTTGTGCTCTTCCTTTATATTAGCGTACAGGCCTGATGATGAGAAATCAAAAGCGTACAGTAGCTGTCCTAACGCATGGAATCTCATGGATTTAATTAGGTACGGCCTGTTTGCGATAAAATATCAATTTTCTGCCCCTTCCGTTTCAAGTTTCCTTATTCATTTATAGTCAACTGCAGACCGAAATTGTCCGGACAGGCATCGCGTACGCCGTGACAGCGAACATTGGCGGTGTGTCATCGCGTCTCGTTTAAGGTTCAAATTATCGGCGTGGTAAAACAAATTAGTCATAAAAGTTAATTACAGCGTTTTTTTGATACAAAACATCATAAATTTTTAAAATTGAATTTCGTAGACTAAATCTGCCCTTGTTTTTTTCCGAAAACAATGTGATTTCTCAAACCTGCCTTTACCTGATTTTCGTGAAAACAATACAAAATTTTCCGTTCTCCGATGGGATATATTGCAACTTTTTCCAGCTTATCTTAATTTTCATTGAACGTACTGCGCACAAAAACAATATGCTTTGATCCATCACTTTTAATAGCGTAGGAAAATTCCTGGATATCAAGACACGTCGGATTTTGCCCCATGTAGTCCAGTTTTCCCATCATTAAACCCATCTGAAGTGAACTCTTTAGTACTAAACAGCTTTTTGTGCATCAATTTAATACAACAAACAGACCAAACACCTTTAAATGCCTGCCCTGCTACTACCTAAAATTCTGATAAAGACATTTTATGAGTTAGGCAATATACTGTACGTTTGCCAACCCTAAAGTCGTGAATATTTACATCGGTATGGTCGCTGAATTAAAACAATCCAAGGATTCCTCGGTTTTTGAAGTACTCAATGAGTACCTACATTAAAACAACCGCCATGCCGAGGCGAACGTGTTTCCGTTTTAGTCACAAACTATTGCAAAAATGATACGAATAATGGAGATTGCTTCACGTTTTCGAACATACTACTCCCTATTTTTGAGTAATTTTATTTTATAATTGTTTTGTCCGATGCCCAGTAGTGTGACGGGGAGATAACCCTTTGTCCAACGTCCATTATGTATCGCCCTTTTTAAATTTGCAATGTCATTGAAATCAATAGGGAGTTCAAAGGCGTCGCCTACATTTTCCTTAATAAAACTGAACTTAACTGAATCTCGAACACAAAGTTAAAGAGCTATGCTGAGAACCGACTATAAAATGTCACAACGAAGGTCAGAGAGTTACATCGAAGTCTGCACCAACACACGGTAATCTCGGACGAAGTAACCGATGAAGAACGAAGACAATTTGACAACTATGCTGACACTGTGACCAAAAGACGGATGGAAGTGAAATGGATAAAGCTTATTCGCCGCGTCAATCTTGTGAACGCGAAGTCAATTTTTCCGGAGCGGTACGCAAATAATTACACTAATTTGATGCTCGACAAATACTTGATCGAAGTACCATCGTAAGGACATAAATTTTGTTTACTTAAGCAAACATCAAACAGATTAGCGGTAGGAGTTCAATTTAAAGAGTTGTTGAGTCGGATGCATGACTTAGTACCTTAAACGTCGGATGAAGTGGAGTACTTCAACTCAGCGCTCGTGAATTTTTTTCTACCCATATGTCAGGGCAAAACCACCGAGAAGCAGGCCTATCACGAAATACCACGCGCAGAAACTCAACGAATTACGCCGAAACAAGAAAATGCTCATCATCAGAGCGGACAAGGGTTCTGGTCTCATTTAAATGAATAAAAGTGAGAAGAAGTAGACGTGGTTGCTGGGACGAAGAATTAATTGGCCCGACGTTTCGGAATCCGACTCGAACCCAATTTGATGTTGTCTCTAAAGATCGGCTGAATCTGGAATCCGAGGCGTCAGGCGAATTAAGTCCTTGTCCCAGCGATCGCCTTTTCACATGTACGGACGTATATTCCTAGCCAGTACGCGGCTGCCTGCGAGGGCTCCAGATTGAGTCCCAAGGCCCAACGGGACGCGCCTCTCCATCAAAATTCCCAAATAATTTTAAAACATGCTTGCCGCTGAACCTTAAAGATACCGCAGCTTTTTACGTTCCTCAGAAGTTAATCCATCCGTTGAAGCAAATCAGTATATTCTAGGATCTATAGGCACAGGCAAAAATTGGTATGAATAAATAGGCCGAAGTCTATCAGTCCCTGCGGTATAACCACGAGGTATTAATTAAACGGCCAAGGACAGCTAGTAGTATATATATATATATATATATATATATATATATATATATATATATATATATATATATATATATATATATATATATATATATAGGGGTTAAATGATACACCATGCTGGCATACAGCCTATACAAATTATAATAAATGCATTTGTTGATGAACGCTCAGCGATCGCTAACAGAACTCATTCGTTCCACTCTCGAGCCCCGCCAGCAGCCACAAAGCGGCTAGCAGTTGAAGAGGCAGATGAATATTGCCGGAAAATACAAGGGAGACTAGAATGACCATTTCCAGCTTATTAGCCATCGTCAGCCAGTCATATCCGACCCCAGGTGGTGCAACACCAGAGGATCGAGTGAGTTCCATTAGCGGTCAGTGAGCGTTCATCAACGAATGCAAGTCAATATTCCCGATCTAGACTGGCAAGACAACGAGCCCGTGGCTCAACGGTTAGAGCATTGGACTTCTGAAAAACGCGTCGCAGGTTCGATCCTAAGGGGTTGGTGTCGGGTATGACGGGCTGAGGAAGGCTAATAAGAAAGAAATGAATTTTCTAGTCTCCCTTGTCTTTGTCGGCAATAAACATCTGCTAACGTTAGAATATACTGATTTTCCCCAAGTTAGAAAGTGACTACGGACAAAAGTAAAAAGCTACAAATTATAAACTGGAGTCTATACCAGAAAACAAAAGGAAGGCTAATGAGCTGAACTCCTCACCGGTGTACCATGCAGTGGCAGAATATCGCGGCTAAACATGTGTCTGGGTTTTTAGCCAGTACCAGTGTTGCCAGTATGGCGTATTGCATAGCCCTTAAGATACCCTTTTCACAGGTAGAATACGTGAAGGAAATGTAAATTGCAACAAAAGAGGCAAGAGAATGACTGTTTTTTGTGAACGCCTTCCATAAAAATACTACAGATTTATAAGGACATCCCAAATCAATGAAAAACATGCATACTACAGAAATATCCATTTCATATCGAGCGGTCAGAAAGATGCGCATTCAAAAGCTAGCATCCTGGCGTGAAATTACCCGTATGTAAACCTTTCCTACCAACTTAACATTTTGGGAAATCAGCGAATGCAGGGTGCATTAAGTAACCTACTACATCTCCTCCGTAATGACCGACAGAATAAAGGAACTCGAATAACAACAAAGGGAGAACGAGTAACAATCCTCACCCGACCCCAAACTTTGGCGAGCACTCCCATACATGAAAGAACGTCTCGGAAGCCATCAGCCGCCTCCGAACATCACTCGGAGTCGGTGTTGCACACAGACTAGATGGCGCCATCAAACGTCAGATCATGAGACCGAAAGACCCTATGCCCGAACAGAAAACGTCTGGAATCGGATCTGGCGCAGTTGTGGACAAAGCAACTAAGTCGGAGAAACTTGACGACTACCCCGAAAGCGAATGACCGAGTACGCAGCAGCAGTGAGAGGAAAGACGCTAGCTCGACGGGACCCGGCCACGCCCTCAAGTTTGACTAGGCCGAAAGTCTAGCAACCGCGTGAGCCGTGAACTGCTTGAGTCATGGTTCTCTGGCCCGGATTCAATTAACAAGCGCAACGACATTCTGTGCTGTGATTTTGCATGAGAAAAATTACAAGCCACGCGGAGAGGTTGCAGGTGACCAACAGTCACGGTGACAGCGAGCCAAATGGCAGAGTAATCGTCACGCCTAGAACCGAACCTTGTGCCTCTACTAACCTTTTATGCAACTGTCTCTGATGATGCGTTAGAGAGAATCGGAAACGTCAGGTCAATAAACTACTTGTTACATCGATCGCATCTTCTTCTGAAAGGGAGAAAAGTCACCTGCTTCACCAATGTTTGCAGCCTCAACGCAGACGCATCATCACATTGGTAGATATGGTTGAAATCGAGGATCACCACTTCCTTGGGGTTCTCGCGCAGGAAGGTGCGCACATTGAAGAGTTCACTGGTCACCTCACGGGCGAACTGTCCATGCACAAAGTAGAACGTGCCAGGGCAAATGGCGGCCGAACTGACCCTTAAGCTGTCGCTTTCGATGGAGCCCGTTTGCAGAACGCGCAGGTCAAAGTAACGCAGCCCGGCGGTGAGCTGTTCAGTGAGGTTGGCGTCCTGCGCGCGAGCCCACTTGGCAGAGAGTTTGCGGCCCAAGTCGCCCATAACCTTCAGGAGCTGGTAGGCGTCGCCATCGGGGGAAAGAAGTGAGGAGTCGCTGATGCAGTAAGAACAGGAGTCATGGCTACCTAATTTGTCAGTGGCAAAAGCGAAGTGGGATAACGAGAATCAGAAAAGGGCAGGGAGGAGTATTAAGTGTAAAAACACGGTAGAATTGAAGCGTGCGCGAGGGTAACTGTGGTAATATCAGCAAGCTACTACTAATACGACTATGAAAACAACAAAAACAACTACTACAAATACTACCATGATTAATAAAACTACTGATACTAATACTACTACTACTACCACAACTCCTATTAATACGACTAATACTACTACTACGACCACTACTACTGATACCACTATTGCTACTACAACTACTATGCAACTAATATTAATACGACCAGTAACACAACTACTACTACGAATAATATTACTAATACTACTATTATGACTACTGCTACGACTACTACTATTAATACTATTGCTGCAATGAATACTACTACGACTACTACTAATGCTACAACTACGACCACTACGAATAATACTACTACAACTAATACTTTTTCTACTACTACTACTACGACTAATATTCATACTAAAAATACTACTGTTACTACTACTACTACTAATACGACTACTATTCCTAATACTACTACTACTACAATTAATAGTACGATTACTACTACTGGTACGATTACTTATACTATTCATACTAATACTACTTCCACTAATACTACCACTACTATTAAAAGTGCGACTATTACATCTACGCCTTCTAATATTACTACTACTGCAACGACCAATATTACTATATTAATACTTCTAATACTACAATTACTACTACAACTAATACTATTTACTAATACTACTAATACCACTACTACTACGACTAATACTACTACAAAGACTACTAATACGACTAATACTATTAGTACTATTACTGCTACTACTACGAAGACTAGTAATACTAGTACTACTATTACTAATACTACAACTACGATTAATACTACTACTACGACTAATACTACAACAATTACCACTACTAATACTACAATTACTACTACTACTAATACTACTACTACTTCCACTACTACTACTGCGCTTACTACTCCTACGACTTCTAATATTACTAATACTACTACTACTACTTCTGCAACGAATACTACTAATGCTATTATTAATACAAGTACAACTAATAATTACACAACTACGAATATTACTCCTTGGACTATACTGCTAGGACTACTACTACTACTACTACTACGACTAAATACTACTACTACTACAGCTACTATTACTACAATAACAACAACAACCACTAATACTAAGACTAATACTACTAATAAAACGAATACTACGACCAATACTTCTACTTATCATACTAATGTTACTACTACTACGACTAATACTACTAGTAATACTTATACTACTATGAATAGTACTACTACGACTACTTCTGACTACTAATATTACTACTTCCACTACTGACACGACTACTAATACTCCTACTACAACTATTACTTATCCTAATACTAACAATCGAAGCAAGGCTTTACAGAGAGCAAAATACGAACCTGGAATGCTGAGAAGCGTGAGTGGGCGTTGCACGCATGTCTCTTCCAGGTTTGCCATCCAGTTTTTTAGCTCCTGAAAGTAAGTGCAGTAGTAAAGCGGGGATGGAGGAGGGGTTGCATAATTAAAGTGGGTGGTGCAGCATTAGCCCGCACCTACGTGTGTCCATGTTCGGCAACCAAAATAACCAAAATAACGCCCGCCACACCGTGATTCGGCCCCCGTTTTGGGGACACACACACAGGGCAGTTTATCCGTCGTTATCAATGACACAAACACTTGGACACAATCAGCAGATCACACACAGCATCAATGGCTTGCACTCGAATTAGTTTATACTTAGGCAGACTTGTGCAGCACCCAATACACTCCGCTCTATTTTTCTCTCTCGCTCGCGAACCCTGCTCAGATGGCAAAGCTGTCAAGACTACCGGGGATGGACGCGGGCCCAGTAGCTGATAAAGCTAAACAGCTCAAACAAAACGGTCATCAAAATTATACAGGTGGCTCGGCACACACGCCTAAGTGCCATAAAAGGCACGTTAAAGAGTCAATGCAGCCTGATCCTCAGTTCTGCGAAGGAAAAAGTTATTCAGCCGGTTCAGGGTTACCAAGCCTCTACTGATTAGTCATTGGGATGGATTCAAAGAGTCTAGTTTATTTTTTTTCTCGTACTTCTCTCGTGAAACACCCGGCTGTCCGAGTATGTCAACTAACGAGTGATTCAATTGGGCGCCGTGGATGAAAAAGTAAAACAACTCGTCTACGCGTGCCACACATGTGCCGAGGGATTAAAGACGAGCAAGGAGCTGCCCATCGAATTTAATATAAGATGACGTCTGGGGAATGTCAAATAGATTAAATTCAGAGAAGTTGATGGGCTTTCTAGTATCGCGCGGAGGAGGGCACCCATCACTCTGCCCCGATTTTAAGATAGAACACAAATATTCGGTTTCGCATGTAGTTCCGTCGAACAACAACAAAAAGTTCAACCGTAGTGGCCCAGAAAGGGCAAGATGGGATAGATCAGGCAGTGCTGATGATTCAAATCCTCTAAGGAAACCATGCGGAACAAAATTAATAAATTTGAACACGTTTGCAGGGTTAAAAACCAATAAATTGGCTACATGATCGAGAACGAGGTTTATTTCAAACAGAAACTCCGATAAGTAGTTATAGAACAGATAAGACTAACCATGTCGCACTGGGCACTGGAGGATCCTTTGTTACTTCCGAACGCGATGGACGCTTGACGATGACATGCAAGGCAGATGAAGATGCACAATAAAACCAGAACAAAACAGCTTAGACGAAGACAGTGAAGGAGAGATATTAAATCCGATCCGAGCCTGCTTCGGAAAAGCGGCGAAGACTAAAGGATACTGGAAAAATGGCAGATTGCAGTGGGTACTGTAGCCGCATGAAAAGGATTAAGAGTAAAACATTACATTTAAAGACAAGGATGACCGGATTTGCTATTTCTGGCTTATTAGCGGCCTGAGGCTCGAACAGGCTCCCTGTTTATTAGAAGGCCAACACTCTAACCGTTGGACCACGGGCTCGTGGTATGGTCCGTTTGAGATTGAGATTACAACAACGCCTTTTTGAGGACACGACTTCATACGGTATGTGGGTCGATAGACATATGTTATAAGTTTGCTTTTTCCAAACGTCAAACCTGCAGGTTCAGTCTATTTTAGGGTATTAGACATTGCCTTCGTAGACCCCATTGAAAACGGTACACAGAGTATTCCAGTTAAAATAAACATGGTACTAAAATGTTTTCAGTAACATGTGCATATTGCAACAATAGGAGCTGACACCCCAGAGCCTTTTATCAATTCCGAGTATAATGTGTAATAATATACATCGGCGTTAGCAGTATGTATGAGCGAAACTTTGAACAGGTTTAACAGAGCCCACCTGAAAGTAATTAAGCCTACAGTTTGTGCTTAAATGCCTCTCCAAAGCCGATGATGCGATCGTTAGAACAAGAAGTTTATTGGCCTGACATTTTCGGTTCTCACTCGAGCCCGTCATTACAGACTGTCGCAGGAGCTAGGCGACCACATGCTTACAATAATAAGCAGCCCTTAAGTTCGTCCCTTGAGGTCGACCTATACATGCTGCAGCCCTTGTGCTTCTATTACTCGTTTCTGCGACAGTATCTGATGATGGGTTCGTGCGAGAATCCGAAACCTCAGGGCAATAAGCTTTATGTTCCAGCGATCGCATCTTCTGATTTTTAAATGCTTCCGGGAATTTACCTGTTTGCTCCTATAGTTAAATGCCTCGATTGTGTCCGCCATTCTGACAGCCTATTAGTTGATTTGGCCTTGAGCTGGGTGTACAGGTTGTCTCCAGGAAAAGAATTGAACACACCTTATTTATATCGGCGTGGATGATCAGTTTATCTAAGGTAGTGCTTATGTAACACGACAGTTCGACCGTCGATTTCAACTAGGTCCACCGTATGCTCTACAACAGGTGGTGCAGGGACGGTGACTTGCGCGTGAATTAGTTTTAAGTGCTAGTAGCTTTGCGCTGCAGCTACCGCACTCTCTCCTCCCCCACCTGAGACCGGTGTCAAGAAGACTGGAGATGGGAGAGGGCACAGGTGGCTGGAACGACCGGAGCCGCCCATGGGTTTACCACCACACCTGGCTCGGATCCCACGGAGTGGGAGTGCCATAAAGACCACATTAAGAAGGAGCCATTGCAGATTGACTCTCATTCCGCCAGTCAGCCACTGCACACAAAACACACACATTGGGCTGACAAGGCGGTCCAAGTTATCCCGTCAGTTGGCAACCTTCAAAGCCACGGCTTTTAGCGCACCGTGATAGTTTCAAGCGCATCAGATTGTTTATAGTGAGGAAAATGCGCTGAGCTGTTGACCTCACTCTCTCTCCCCCACCCCCACAATCAGACCACCGTCCGAGACAGTGAGTTGTCTGATGTGGGAGTGGGTGCATTGGCTGACGGGTCGGCGTACCCGTCTTTGCGCGCCACAGCACGACCTGGCCCCATAACGCACACAACAGGACTCACTAAATTAGGGGATATGGAGGAGCCATCGCTCATGTAAAGCGTGGTTAGAACCTGCTGCATGGGATTGAACAGCTTGTGCAACTAGGTTTCACTAAATATCGCGTCATACATGTGAGAAACAGAAAGTAAAGAACGCAGATATCACACGAGTTGTGAAGGCGTCTGCTCTCTAAGTTAGACGTGGACGAAAAGATCTCGCAGCATCCTGCTTGGCGATTCAGCCATACGCCAAAAATATGGCATGTTTCAGTTGGGTATATGGGTTCATGGGCCGGTGCCCTAACCCAGCTCCGTTCCTGACTCTCTATTGACCTCAGACTCAGGTGCGGAGTGGATCAGAGTGAGGTAGACGCAGCGCAAGTATGCTCTCCCCATAATCCAACGAAAGTCCCGTCCTTGCACTACCATGCTGTAGAGCACACGGTGAACATAGACGAAACTACGATGGCTTAATTGTCGTATGTCAGTTGCAATGGAATTACAAGACCTTCGAAATCAATAACAATTTCAAAAAACAGTGGCTTTAATACATACGAATAACGCATGCGCTCCTTGGCTATACGGCGTGTGGCAAAACGGCTTCCATTTTCCTGAACTATACGCGCGGACTGAATTTAATGGAGAGATAATCAACCTCCACGGTGCCACAACAGAACAGAAGTGTGGAGGAATGTAGTTGTCACGGCACGTTGACGGTGGTCAACGCCCGATCGATTGACCATCCAATAAACTCTACCGAACCGGTTGCCAACGAGCAGACGCATCTACACTGTGACCGATTTCTGATCTCGTCATCGTCGTTTTCTTACATACTCCTACCATGACAACCTACCTTTGTTGGTTATTCGATAGCTTCCGGTAAGGGATTCTCGTGCACGAACCGGCCAATCAATGACCACCACCCAACAGGCCGGAAGTTTCTGGAACATCCGAGACGATTTGGCACGCTATAGGCCGCAATATTCCAGAACGCTCAGGGTACCTTATAAATAAAGCGGGTTTGGACAAGACAAAAAACACAGTGTTCACATGCCATCAATAAAGTGTTTGTTTCCAAGCCGTCTCTCTTATTCTGTCGACCTAATGTCGGGCTAAAACAACTGCCTCAACGATGGCATGAAAACGGCATCTAATGTGTTGTGGAAGATCGGGATACGATGCTTGCGAAGGGCTCCGGGGCTACTGCGTACTTGGACGATATTTTGGAGAGAGAATGAATGCACTCAGAAACATGAGTGCCAAATAGCACGGTGGAACTGGAATCGTTTATGGGGTAAGTCAACTTCTACGGTCCCTTTATCAATAGGCTGTTCACTTTAACCTTCCCCCACCCAGGCACCTTCTATGCAGCGACGCGGAGTTTGGTCTTCAGAATGTCAAAGCGCATTTGATGCGATGAAGACAAAGATTAGCGACTAAACAGTCCTATCGAAATTCTAGGCTGACAGAGAAACCATTGTCCAGGCAGACGCCTCTGATTACAGTTAAGGCAGAGTACTCCTTCAGAAGGACGTTGGTGATAAAATCAAACGAATCATGCATGTCACCAGATCATTGACGAAGGCAGGGCGAAATTATAGCCAGATCGGAAAAGAAGCACTGGCTATTATCTTCGCCGTGCAGAGATTCCCCCTGTTCATTTATGCAGGTTGCCTCATAAACCGCTGAAGATGCTTTTGGGTACCAACCGTGGTGTGCCCCAGATAGCTAGGAGAATACAAAGCCGGAGAACGATTCTTCCAAAATAGGGCTTGACGGCCTATTATGTGCTAACATAGAGGTTTGGGGCTGCCGATGCCTTGTCTCGATTAGCCGGAGAGTCAGATGAACTCGAGGATGTCGTAGTCACCCAGGTGACGGTACAAAATCAAGAGGAATTTGAAGAGGTGGGCTGACAGATTCAGCTTACAACCAAGCACGTCAGAGCAGTTACTGTAGCGGATCCATTGGTACGACGGATAAAGGATTTTATTTTGCAGGGCTGACCAAAGAAAGACAGAATCTACGCGGCGATAAGACAATTCGAAAATCATAAGGACCAGCCATACCTGTCCAATACCGCCAATGGATTTTATGTGAGTTGCACTATGAATACCAAGGCATGACCCGTATGGAACAGTTGGCGTACAGGCATGTTAATTGGCCAGACATTGAAATTGAGATGAAAGCTTTTGTCGAAAATTGAAGACCATGCGGACGTTTCGCGAAGAAACCGTCAAAATTACACCCTGTACCATGGTCAGAAGTCACGAGACCGTGGAACCAAGTGCACGTAGCTAATACTGTCTACGATGCATGAACGAAATGACTAGAGCTCCTAAAATTAAATGCAGCAACTACGGAGACGACGGTTAGGAAATAGGATGAATTGATCGTGCGTTACGATATTCCCATCGAAATATTGGCCAAAAATGGAATAAAATTTACGCCTTCTCTGTTACAACAATTTGTCAGAGATAGTGCATTCTTCCCATCAAATCCAAACCTCCTAACTCTCAATCGAATGGCAAGGCTGGGCGATTTGTCGACAAGGGCAAGAGGGTGATGAAGAAAAGGAATAAAATAGTTAACCGAGCACATTTGAGGACATTTTTTTAGCCCAAAGGACAATCTCAAAAGCTAACACGAAATATCAAAGACCACAAGCGCATCTTCTGGGTTAAAAACCCGACGTGAAAACAAGGGCACAGGTATTTTTAAGAGGGAGACGGTGTACGCAAAGAACTACAAGATTGGAGAAGACCCGTGGATGGAGGGTGTAATCCAAAAAAACTCGAGGTAGTTTTCGAGGTTGAAATCACAGCGGGCACAGTTAAGAGGCGTGCCAAATAGCTAGGACATCGAGCGGTTTCAGACTTCAAGCTGATGCTTGGTCTAATTAGTGAGAAATTTAAAATTCCAAATCCCGGCGAAGAACTCGAAATGCAGTCACCAGCGAATTGAAAAAAAGTGCAAGAAGAATACGGCCCCCCAAAAGAGCTGTCCAAGAGCCTAAAGAAGAACAGGTGTTACAGTGCAGAGGAACGGTGCAGTCGCCGTTTGTGGCATACATTAATAAACCGATATCTAATATATATCAACCTAACGGGCAAAATATAAATTATATTAATATATATTAAGAAAACATATTTACTATATATTTGAGATCGCCCCAATATAGTTTGATGCAAGGGCTGAAATGGACTAAAATGATGAGATGGAGGGGTTAACCAGAAAACTCCAGACCAAATGTAGAAGAACACGTACCCAGTAACAACGAAATAATTGCTAAGAAAAGCGCAAAATCCGACGGGAATTATGCTCCAACTAACCCCAACAGTGTACCTTGTACTCATGTTTATGCGATTAACTATTGAAACACTAAATTTGCATAAATACTTACGTCGCAGAACACCTAACAACTCAACTCAACGCGTGTGCCAAAGAAAAATGATTCGGCCGCAGAAGCCTCGCCAAGAGCCCAGCAGGCATCGACAAGCGTCCCTAACTCGCCAATCAGAGTATATAATACTACCTAACTATGCATTGAGATTGAAAAATGTTACGGACTACGGAACCGATATAATTGTTTGAATGTAATAGGAACACTTGGCGCGGATCCCGAAAGGGAAAGGTGTTCCTTCTCTCCATATCACTGACATCTTCCCCCGTTATCGCTCTCCTTCCATCTCGCACGCCCCTTACAGTCAGCAGCTCCATGACCCTCACCCGCAATTGCCGACAGTACTGCACTCCTTACCGGTATCTGACTGATCATTCGCGACCACCTCCCTCTCCAAAGGGGTCGATTGCACAGTTTACCAACATTCCTTTGTGCACTACTACACCTTTTTTGTTGTTCTATAATTTGTTACCGTTAAAATAGATCCTTTCACTATAAACTTATTCTCCCCTTCGATCTATACACGTGTGCTTGAGGAAGTGTTTAACGATTCTGCTAGTGTTACATGACCGGAAGCTATTCCAAGTGATCTAGTCCGCGGTGTGTCCTATCCTTGACATCTTGGAACGCTATAAATGCGATAAAATCGCAAGTAAGTATTATCAGGGATGGTTCGCAGAGCAAATGGGATAATTATCCCATTCTTAGTAATGTTGGTAATATATATATAACAGCCAATGATGCGCAGAAAGGTTTATAAATTTCACATAACAATGAATAATCAACATATTCATGATGGCTTTTATTTAGCATACTATTGGATCCGATCGATGGTTTGGATGCTCTTTTAAGGACCGACGCCAACAATCAATCAAACTTCCGCATTCTTATTTTCACTACCAAAACAACAACTTAATCGATCTCGTCAATTTGTCAGTAGGAGTGTAAGACTTTCGCGGTCGAATTCCAGCCCAGTAAAATAGACTGGCTTCATTTCATTCTTAATGCTTATAACTGATAAAAGCATAATATAATTTTGCAGCCTCAGTGTACGAATCTCATGCAGAAATTTGCTTCATGAGTAAGTTGCATCATGCGAATCCGTCGTTTCTAGGAGGATAGTTAAAATACATTAAATAATTTAATCGACCTCATGACACTGATACACAAGTAAATGTATTCAGGGTTCTTGCAACATTTTAAGATCTTGCTCAGCTGTTTGCAAAAGTTTATTTTTTAAAGTTAAGCACTTTTGATTGAAGTTTTTCAAGGTTAACTATCGCACACCTCACCGTGGAGCTAATCCTTAACGTCAAATTACAACTCTGTTATTAGCAGTTTTAACCCTGGTCTACACTGCAGACGTGTGTAAGTTCTTGAACGATATAATAAAGAAATTTTCAATGTTAATTAACTGGTGATCGTATACTTATAGAGGATTGAATATTATAACAGGAAAACTGGGACTGGCAAGTTTTATTTTGACTTCTTCACTCTAATTGTGGCCTAACAATATCAGCTCACAAATTCTTCCTATTTCATTGTCTGAATTGCTAATTCCACATGCTGACATGTGTGGTTTGCAGCATATTCTCAAAGCTTTTAGGTTACGGAAGGTGGAAACCAGCAAATTTCAGGAAGATTTAGATCGCCTGCAACGAAGCAGTACTTTAAATTCAAATAAACAGTGGCAGGATACATCTCACTGGCCTTGGGTGAGAGATAGACAGAACCCACGAGTAAAGGATACTTATTTTTTGAACCAACCCGAAGCCAACAGCTATCTTCTACCTCTGATAACTGCGGATAGTACAGCGGCAGAAATGTAAACATTCGCTTAAGATAGATGCAGCTTTCCCCAACAGCGTTGGTCAGTTCAGTTCAGTTCAGTTTTATTAAGGTAAATGTAGGCGATGCCTTTGAGCTCCCTATTGATGTCAATGACACTGCAAATTAAAAAGAGGCTGACATATAAGGGACGTTGGACAAAGGGTTATCTCCCCGTCATACTACAGGGCATCGGACAAACAATTATAAAATAATATTACTAAAATAGGGAGACATATGCTATATAATGTGAAAATTGTGGATGGGAATATGTTTCAGGAAATGTGTTAGGATCTGATGTCGTGGTGGTACTTATGGCTGTACTGGTTAAACTTCCGCTTAAAAGTGTCCACGGATGGGGACATGATGATGTCCGCAGGCAGAGCATCCCAGGCCTTAATCACTCTGTTGGAGAAGAAGAACCATCTAATGTCGAGTGTTGCACCTGTCACACGTAGTTTTATAGGATGTCCTCGCAAAGTAGTGGTAGTGGCCAGTTCAAAGAAGTCGCCAGATGCAAGGCAACAATCCTGACCCCGCATCATGCGAAAGGCTTGTATTAGGTAACCACGTAGCTGTCTATAGCCTAGAGGAAACAGATCAAGATTGGACAATCGTTTCTCGTAAGGCAGGCAGCATTGACCTGGAACAAGCTTGGTTGCACGTCTTTGGAAGTTATCAAGGGTGTTGTGGTCTTTGACAGACCACGGTCTCCAGGCTTGTAAGGCAAATTCCAATTGTGGTCGCACGAAAATCCCGAAGACCTTATTAAAGCACTCTTTGTCGAACTTTGCAAACGCTCGCTTAATTAGATACAAGCTTGACATGGCAGATTTTGCTACTTTTGAGCAATGGAACGATGGCTTCAGTGAGGGCGTGATCCATACTCCGAGATCTTTCTGAGCCTCTACCTCTGGTAGCGCTGTGTCGTTCAGATAGTAAATTCTCTGGTGCCCGGAGCTGGTTCTGCCGAATCGCAGAATATTGCACTTGGTAGCATTGAATGGGAGGAGCCAGTTGTACGACCATTCCTCGAGTCGATGCAAGTTGCCCTGTAGATTTGCTTCATCAGCTTCGTTGTGGATGACCATCCAAAGCTTTATATCGTCAGCAAACATGGCGGTGTCAAATTCCAACCCAGTTACGCAGTCATCAATGCATATAAGGAAGAGGATAGGGCCAAGGATGGAGCCCCGAGGAACCCCACTCTCACTATCATCTTTTCGAATGGACTTATAGCATAGCAGCGAGAGTTCGGAGTCGGTTACGGTCGGTGGTTTTCATGCTTCAGGTACTATAAAAATATGTTGACAGTGGACGAAACCCGGTTGCTGAAGCAAACACATCTTATTTAGCAAGGAGCTGAAATTTATCTAATTGGCCAAATTGTTAGTTTCTGAATGAGGTCAGCTAAGTTACCCCGTGGTTGACAGGCCACGGAACATATGGAATGGAAACTCCCGCCCAGGTCTGTAAAACTTTAGTGCCATGGATAGCGCCCGATGTGCCTGCGATTGCTCCGGAAAACCATGAGCAGCATACTGCAACGTAGTCCTATCGAATTCACAAAGAGGATGGGAAGAGCTTTCTAGCGAGATAGAAACATTTTTAGGAGTCTACTGGGAATACGGTCGTGGAGGGAAACTCCTTAGAACAAAACGCCATTCCTATGAGGGAAGATTGGTATATTTGTTTGAACCGCTTCGGTATAAGGTTAGTTAGAAATGTGTAGAAGTTTTGTTGTAGAAATTTTGATGAGTGAAAGGCAATCCATGAGTGTGTAGGTTTTTTTTAGAGAAGCTGGACGTCTGGATGTTTGTTGGCTGGAAATGTAAACGGATTTGCCTTTGAATTGAGAATCTGCTTTGTTCTAATAGGAGTAACTGGCGTGGTTCATACGGGTGTGGATATAAAAGACGTATTGTGGTGTTGGGATCCTCCAAGATCAACCGAAGTCTGTTCCCTACAGAGTGAAGTGAGACTTGCTATGATGAGGCCTCAGATGAAGTTGAATGTGACTTGTTAAGCATGCCAACAGGGAAAGTCGTTTCCGTGTAGTATGTCCATATTTCCGAATTTTTCCATTTCCTCTGTATTAGTGTGAGTTCAGAGAAAACTACCCAATATAATTTACGACAGAATTCTCTAGTTATCTCTTTTCTTGACAAAATGAAGTCGACTTATATAAATGAGAATGGCACGACTAATATTTGGGCATTAGGAGAAGGTGAACGCAATCTTTCGTGGGCGTGACTCGGAATCCCAAACAACAACTTGGCAAAACCAGATACGTACCGTCGAGAGCAGAAAGATTATTGGAAATACTAAGAAGTAGGAAATTGTGCTTGTGTTTTATTCCCTCGTCAGTTTCGGAGCTAATTACCCCAATAACTGTAAAAATGTTCGAGAATTCCCTCGGAAGTACTAGCAATATCTCCATATAGCAAGAGATCTATTAGTTTATCAGAAGAAGTTATTTTATTGCACACAGAGGCATATGCTAGAGTGACTAAAGTATCAAAGGTCCAAGAGGAACCAAAGAAATTTCAGAGTTTATCATATATTGAAAGGGTTGGGAAGCCCGAAATCTCCGGCCACGATTTGAAAACTCAAAATTGGAGGGGAGGCTGCATGCTTTTGTATTTTAGCAAGTCTCTTCCAGATTATTATAATCTACCGGACCGAATTTTCCTTTATGTTACAGAGATCCAATATTACCAATTTTGATCAATATGCACGGTGAACTAACTTTATTTAATTTACCACAGTAAATATAAATTCACAGTCAGGTATGACTTTCGATTGCAGGAGCTGCACAAAAGACAACGTCGTAGATGTTCAGCTTGCTGAAATTACTAATGTAGGCGAATGTAAGGGTGGATGGTGGAGGGAATTTACTTGCATAATAGTTTTAGTAGACAGCATAGGAGGAGCACGTAAAAATCAGTGTAATTCCCAGTATCAGAGTAACACATAGCAAGCTAGCTGCTTCGTATCATATTCCGGATACCAAGTGAGCAAATTGTTTAAACTTCAACAGTAAATGCCGCAAGGAAAATTTCGACAAAGGCAGACCCTCCAAATTAAATTATTAATAAAACCAAGCTACTTAAAACTTTTGAATACTATTTTAATAGTAAATATGGTTAGGAGTGCGCGTACAGATGTATATGAAAAATTGGAGTGTAAACAGTAAGATTTTCAAAGGAATTTGTTATTTCCCTCAGCAAATAAATTGAAATAAATCGAAACTAAATCAGACACATATTACTACACATCTCAATACCTATTTTCACACTGCAGGATTTGAGAAAGTGTCGATGCTATATCTACCCAGTTGCTGCCTTATTTAAAAAAATCGAATAAGCTCCCGAAAAATTGAGATGAGAGTATGATTAGAGCATTAATTATGGAAGTGAAGAAATTATCGCGAAAGCACGCAGCATTCAAGTAGAAAACCTATTGGGTCCTGAAAGATGCTCCGCATAATTGAACGTCCCGCCCCTCACCGCATTACATCCCGCTCGAAATCTTTAACAGCCATCAACACAGGGATACCTGCATTACTATTCCGACTTACTGATCCCTAATTAAAAATTATTCCATGCTAGAAACCAACCCTCCAACAAAACGTGCAAAAAACTCACTCTCTCCGGTTCTAAACAACAAAGCATATTGACTAGTTAATAATTTAAACTAAAGTCTTAGCAAGCATAACCAGTGAACAACTGTTCACACCAACCTCTGACTCTCGCGGGGGCACTTATAACAAAAACGTATTGGCGCTGTGAAGAAATTAGGAAGCTTTCGCTTTGGGCACTTCCTTGGCGATTGCATGTGAGACTCATGCTTTTACAGGTCTCAAGAAGATTAATTAGAAAAAAACAGTGATAATGAAGTTTCATAAAGTCAAAGGCGGCCAACGGACGTTTTCCGTTGTTCATAATCAGGCCTTTACATCAGGACAGGGAAAGGAGGAGGTGTCGAAAGCACCAAACAAAATCAAAATCTGGGAGGGATGGTTGACGCTGTCTGTACATCCAAGCGACGGTGATAGGTAGTGTGGATTCCTCAGAGAAGATTCGTTAATCTAAACGGGCATAAAGGCAGCCAGACCTTGTAAAGCATAATTTGTATGGCCATGAAAAGACTTGGCCAGAGAGTAATGCCTCCTGGGATAACTTTGAGCTCATTTTCCATCGCTGATCGAAAAGTGAAGTACCAATACTCCCAAAAAAGGCTCCACAGAACAAGGATCCCGGTTGTTAGAATATCTTGAGGAGCTAAGGTTTCTATCGTTCTCCACTTGCCGAAGACGGAATGACAGTATAAGGCTGTTTTCATAATTGTGTTAAACAGCCACTTTAATCCGTTGAATGACGGTTCCGGGCATTTAGGCTGTGCATGATTTAATAGGTACAGTTAGGACACTTACGGAGTGGAAAAACTGTTGGTGTTCTGCATATTTTTTCCTATTCGTATTAATTGAAAGTTCGTCACATTACCATTGGAGATACAATCAAGCTGTTGCTAGTTAGGTGATCCGTGACAGTCCATTTAAGCCAAGGACGTGTACGCTTCTCAAGAAAACGCAATAGGAATGTGAAATCATAATAATAACAATTATATTTAATGCCGGTTTACAGGCATTATCAGAGGAAATATTCAGTGGGGATCAGGCTGGCAGTGAAAATAAACTCCTGAATATATATCATTATAAATGGTTTTCTTATCTTTATGTTATTCAGGAGAAAAAACTGCCACCTGTAAGGATGCTAGCAGTTCAGATCAGGGAAGGGCTAACACAAGTGCGGTCTGTTTGCAGTCTCTCTGTCTTTGTTAGGAACCGGGATTCTGCCCCAGGCAAGAGTGCATCCGCGGACGGTTGCTCACTGTCTGCCAAAGAAGTCAACGGGTGCAGGCTACAGAGACGGTGCCGTATCCCTCAAGGTAAGACCTGGGATCGGTTTCAGATGCCACGCACTCCATCGAACAGGAAAACAGATTCTACCGTGTCGGCACCCAGAATTCTTGGAAACTGTTCTGAATACAAAATGTCTGCGTTACATTCACAATTTAAGTACACTAATTAGTACTCCCCGAGAAAATTGAAAGGAGAATCTATAGTACTCTTTTCAGAGAAGCGGAGGAGGAGATCATAGAAAACCTTCTGCATATATTCCTCTTCTAAGACGGGGCGAAACTTGGATACATGAGACCGTGGCTCAGTCGGAAAAGTTTTACATATAAAAATATTTACAAAAATTAATAAATACACCTTAAAGTCTTTTCTAGCAAAGATAGTGTGATCATGCTGTAGCAACAAACGACCATGCTAATTACATTCCGCAGTTTTTTCCAGAGACTGAGAAGCATACCACACTCTCTTTTCCGCAAAAACATACAGCTTTACCATTCAACAGCACTAAAACTAAAAGAAGAACGATCTATCGGCCTGGGCGATACCCCCTCCGGCCTACTTAAGCCCAGTTAAACAGGCACATGTACGGTTTTTAAAGGTACTGAAAAAGTGAAGAAGTAATACTAGTTAAACATCCATTTGAGGATAGTTTTCACCCCTAAGCATGGATTCAAAATGAATAATTTGGTGGGCTGCCAGCTAACGAACAATTATGCGTCTTGGAAATGAATTCTGCCCATTTTGCCCTCAAACTAGCATTACTGTACTCTTTTGCGGCAAAATTGCATTTCAATATTCAAATGAATGTCTCATGGCCGTTTAGATAACAATTCCAGAACAACAATTGGTAACACTCGAAGTTCCTTCGTGCACTGTAAGGGATTGGAGATTTGGATTAATGAAAGTTACTGCAGAGCTTTCGACATAATTCTGTCTTGCGTTGGAAAGCTACATCGGATCAATCTCTCATTGATGTTGATCTGAGTCGTTCGACGTGACACAAAGGTAGGCCAATGTGTCCTAGAAGTGTCCGAATATAAAAGGACACATAAAATGCACACTTCAAGGAAATGCATACGTACTTCCGTAAAAAGACAACAGTTTAAATTTACGACTTAATTTTATTACAACGTGAGGTATTGAAGGGTTGAATCACTTGCTCCATAAATTCAACATGTATCAAAAAGTATGAAATATTGCCTAGAATCTTTATATATAACTTTTTATAAACTGAAGGGATAAAAGCCCTTTCAACCACTGTATGTACTACCTGAGATGTCATCATTTAATTGGTTTGTAAGCTGTCATTCAAACAACACGCCAAAAAGAATTAAAAGAAAACTATTTTTGGGCGAACACGTCTACTTCCTCGTTCGATATGCACATACGTCTTTAGTACTGCGGAAATGAGACAGTTTCAAAGTATGCAACGTTATTTGCGCTTACTAAATAAAGAGTAAATCAAAAACACACACAAAAGGACGAACCTTATCGATTTCATGTTTTAAATTTCTACTACTTTTCCAACGTTTCCCTATCATTGCACTGGCCTGAAGAGAAGTTATCGAAAGCAGCGCTTATGCTCACCAACTCGTCTGTTGCATCTTTTAGCGGGAATTTTCGCAACATTTATTACTGTTACGTCACCAGGGAGAAGGTTAACACACGAGTTCCGCTTGGGCTTTCCTGTCGGCTTGTTTTAATTCCTTTGTTGCACGCGTGTGAGGCGCGTCCGGGCCTCCAGGATAGTTGACCGCCCCCTGATTGGCTGTCCGAGGATGCCCTTGGAGGTCGATAGCTTCCTGCTGACTTCTGATTTGATAGTGCTGCTCCCCAAACAGACCAAGTGCATCGTTCGCTTACTCGTGGAGATTTGACTCGTTCTCGCCTCCGCACGTTTCCCGTAACAATTACATCGTCAGATAAGACTCCACGGCTTACTTTGAAGACTATATAGTGCGACATATCCTATCGTGTGCAAAACCACAGTTCAGGCTCAACGCACGCTCGGATCGTGCACAGACCGGCATATGAAGGGCTGTGTAACGGGTTGACGAGCTATCGTAAGTGGCTACTCTCATTTACGAATAGAATCACGAGTTCGAATTCGCAAGCTCCAAGATAATTGCTCATATTGGATGAGAACTCTGCCAATCGATGTTATTGATCTGGCACCCGCTCACAGAACCCACGAGACTCGTCGTTGAATGACTGATGCTCATTATCGCTGCCACTTGTTCTTCTTCTTCGTCGTCTTCTGAGAACGTTTTTTATCCAAACAAGCAGAAAAAATAGTGCAGACAAACACAGTGTTTGTTGGCTAATCCGAATCAAAACCGGAACAACATTGAGGGCATACGACAGCCCATGTTGAAATCACCGTTTGACACATGGTCATTTACCAAACTAGTGTCCATCGAGCAGTTCCAACCACCATCTCTTCCTCTGTGAACTTCAGACGAGAACCCTTGAAGTAAAATGCGCCTGCTGGTAGCAATAACTCATGCCTGCACTCTGACCACTTCAGTTCTGTTCGGCTTTCTGGCATCGAGGGTGTATTTATTTCACCAGCTTCCGACATCGGTGACTTCATAAAACCCTTCCGATATCACACTGAGGTGGCTGCTACTTTAAGCTCACTTCTCTATGATCGCTAGAAAAACAATTATTTGATGAGAGATTTCTTACAAAATTCATAATATTTGATCACCCCTGTGAAGCATAATAACATGAAGAAATCGCTCCAGCGAGCATTAACCTGAGGTTAAAATGACGTGACGCGTGTATTTATAACTCAATGAGCACTACTTAATTTCTTATCAGCGAGAGCAAATTGAAGAATTTTTCTCACTGTTTTGGACATTTTGTGACTTACGCTAAATTAGAAACCCCAAAGACTAGATTAACTCCCTAAAGACTCCCTTAAATGAATCCTACTGTCCTACTGCACATCGAAAATAGTGAGTCAGGTTCAGACAAAAATAACTCCAAATCTTGTTTTTGTAAATTTTATTAGTAACTGCGTGCTTTGCTTTTAAGTCTTCTAAACCTAACGCAGCATTATTCAACAAAGAAAATTATCAGAAGCCAATGTTCAAAACCAAGGACCTCTTTTTTAGCGCCTCGCATCACAGCAAAGAATCTGTGACTGAGGTGACAGCCTTTGTAAGCAAAAGTCTATAGGCTTTGGCACGCTGCTACGGACAAAGAAGAAAGTGAGCTAGGTACATATTAATTTTTTACTTATGACAATTTTAAATTAGAACATTGATATGACTTTGGAGGTACAGTCGATTGCCTTTCTCATGAAATCTCATGGATTTCACAAGAAAGGGCCTCTTAAGCGCAATCAGTCCATGCTGCGTCTTCCAGCAAATAAACGACCGATCTTAAAATGAAGGCATTAAAATAATTACTTTTCACTAAAAACCTGAATTTAAGATAAGGGTTTTACTAAAAATCAATCAAATAAGTGTGCATAAGGTGGGACAGGCACATAAAAACGGGAAATTAATATAGAATAATAACAAATTAACAAGATCAATACTTCGTCAACTGTCCGTTTGCATTTATGACAGCACAAAGTCTGTCTGACATGGAGGTAGCCAGGTTGTCTATAGTCGTTTTTTCAATGTGAGCATGCAGCACAAAATCAAGTTTTTCTTCCATGGAAATACCTTTCTTTGCCTTATACTAGTTTCTTTTGATAATTGCACAAATGCTTTCGATTGGATTCAAGTCCGGACTGTTCGCAGGGATAAAAATAGATAGCTAGCTTATATAAATATTCCTTTTATATTAAAACGCACACAAAACAAGACGGTTTGGTTCAGAAGGTGCAATAACTTAGGAAAACCCCTGGAAATCAAGAAATATTGGATTTCGTTCCGTTTCGCACAGTTTTGCCTTCAATAAAGAGAACTGAAATGAACTCTTTTTAGCAATTAGATTTTAATGCCTTAAATCAGTACAATAAACAAAATTAACAACCTCAAATTTGTGTCATACTACTCCCTTTAATGTCGGGCATGACGATTCATAGTGGGATTTGAAAAAATAAAATGTAAAGTCAAGGGAAACAAAGTTCCTACTTGTCTTTCTTGTAAATCTGTGCTGATAAATGCCATAGAATGCGCAGAAGACCTAACCGCTTTTGTTTCCGATTCAATCGCCCGGGACTCATCATCCGATAAAGCAACCGATTGAGATTGAGTGCGGTACTTATGAGATATCGCGCCGTTACTAAAATTGGTAACTGATGCACTCATTACGGTTGTGCGTGTGTAGGCGTCAGCGGAGTCTTTAATTTCCCTGATTCCATCACTGGTGTTAGTGAGCGGCTTCATGAGATCTTGGCAAGCCGTTCAAAAGTATCTGCCATCAGTGACTCCGATGCGGGCGACAGAGCCAGTATCACCGAAAGCAGGAACATCCGTGATGAGTGCGATAAGTACTGTCACACAGCTCCCACTCATGAGCTCATCGGGAGTAGATCAGAAAATATAGCTTTTATGGATATTTCAACGATACGGCCTCCTTTCTAACATATCAGACTTGCTTCATTTGTAGATGCCAGCCGCACAGAAGGGAAGACAGGCATTTAAGAATATTTGTCTGCCGTACAAAATGAGTGTGTTAAGGTATTTGGAGTTCCGAAAGTTGACTTTTGAAAAAAATCAAATTTTTGGTGATCTGCTGAGGTACCCGATTGGTGCGAAATCACGGGGACTACATGCACTCTTCGAACTTGCGAGCAGGGAAGAGGAATATATGCAGGCAACAGGTACCATTTATGAAAACTACATCTTAATCAGCTTTAAAAAAAAAGTTGAAAGCTGACTGACGCGCCAAAAATTCATTTTCGATAGAAGAGTGCCTTCGGTGCTATGTTCTGATAGATCCTTGCCGGAAATGTATCAAGATGAACAATATTCAGAAGTATACATGACAGCTGGGCCAAAGATTTTATAAGTTCTTCATTGAGATGCTGGTGGGGCCTCCTAGCTCAGTTGGTTAGAGCGTTGGCTGTACTGGCGTGGATTCAAATCCCACCGAGGACGCCGAGCTTTTCACAAGCGTGTCAAAGGATTTTAAAAGTTTAAAATCGATTGCCAACAAATGTAGATTCTGTTTTTTAACATTAAAAGTGATACTTCCGGAGAAAGAGACTGATTTATACGTAGGGGAGAGTAGTTACTACTGATGTCAAAGTTATGTAGCGTTTTCAGAAATATAGAATTTGATCTTGCATTTAGCAAAACAACATGAAACTGTCGCCATAGTTATCAGTTGATAGCAATGAATTATGATATCTGCTAAATATGGGCATGAATGAACAAAAGGTTTTTAATTTTTTCTGCAAGTTTGCTTTGCAAAATATATGAAAAGCGTAGATATTTATCAGCAAAATATTCCAAAAAACTGCTTTTTTTAAAAGGAAAGACTTGTCGGCGACGTTGATTTATTTGCGGTAGAATATATTCACTGCTGATACAAACAAGAATTCGCGGCCCAAAAGGTAATTTCAAAGAAGTAGACATGACAGCTAAGTCAAGATTTCGGTGGGGCCTCGTAGATCAGTTGGTTAGAGCGTTAGCTGTACTGGCGTGGGTTCAAATCACACAGAGGCCGCCGAGCTTTTCACAAGCGTGTTCAAAGGATTTTAAAAGTTTTAAATCGATTGCCAAAAAATAACGATTCTGTTTTTTTTTGTAAAAACCATAAAATAAGATATTTGTTAAGAGCACATACCGAGGTAGTGCGTTCTAAGACTTTTCTTCTAATGAAGCTAGGGGTGCAGGATTAAGAATAAGGAAACTAAGCGGCACGTCATCACTAGACAACTGTTTCAATTTCGTCAGCCAACCTTGGCATGTTATTTTTCACCATCGCCTGCAAAGTTTACACCGGGTTTGGCTACTTAATGCTCAGATGGCTATCTTTATGCATTTTTTGATTTTCCATTTTTTATTTTCTGCCATTTTCAACCTCAAAAAACTGTGCAAATTCGTTTGGAAGGGCTTAAAACTTAGTTAAGCTCTGCAGTCAAAAGGGGTATGTTTTTAGATGCATACTGATGATGCTAAAGATGTTTGGACTGGTGGTCATCACGTAAACCATATTGGAAGCAAAATCCAGTTTATTTTGAACCTAGCTTCATTCCACTCCAGTAGACAAGAACATTGTTCCGTTTTCCTCTTTTTCAATAAAACGGAGATACAAAGGCTATCTTCACATGCACTTAGAGTCCTCCAGACAAAAATGGTTTTTGTGAGTAGCATGAAGTTGAATTTTTTAGTAGTATTTTGTGTACATGCAACACACAAGCCGAATATATCTTGAGTCTGGTTGGAATTCAGATTTATAAGCAAGAAGATAGGAGCAACACTTAAGCTTTCTGCAACCTTTGTGAGCGAACCGTTCCGAAGACACATTCACAGTTACTCAAAGTACTCTAGACAAGGCCCGCGGGTTTATAGATATCATGGAGAAAAATAATTAAAAAAAGGCGACGATAAATTTGAATGAAAGCTTTGTGCTTTACATCTAAAGTGATTCACTCGGACAGTGTAGGTTTTATAGCTCCGTCACCACCCAAGTGAACTGCTTGCGTTTGTAGTATGCACGAATTGTTTACAATAAGCATCATATTATTTGGTGAATGGGCACTCACCGTTCGTTTAGAGGACTCACTCGTCGCGTTTTGATTTGGGGTTCAATCTCGATCCCTGCCAGCAGCAACATAACGGCCAGTGATATAGGCAGAAAGGCCTTTCCGACAACGACAAGGGAGGCTGAAATGTCCATTTTTGTGTTCTAAGCCATCATCAGCCAGCCATACCCAATTCCAGGTATTGCGGCACCCGAGGATGAATTTCCCGACATTTTGTCTAGAAGTACAACGCTCTACCCACTGTGCTAAGGGCTCGCAGTCTTGCCAGTTTCAATCACGAATATATATATATATATATATGGCAAAGACATTATACCGTACTTCCGACACAGGTACTAGCTAAAAGCCCAGACACGTGTTTTGCCGATGTTTCTGCTGCTGTGTGACACAGCAACGAGGGGTTCGGTTCATCAGTGGGACCCCCAGCGTTCCCTATGCGGTTTCTGGTATATGGACTCCAGAAAATAATCAAGGAAATAATTTCTGAAATTATCAAGTGCAGGACATGGAGTCAGATGATTCGGACATGACTTTTTAGGGTCAGACCCGAAATTTCAATGAACATTTGGGTCAAAGACAATCAACCACTTTGGAATAACTACGTTATGTTCATTCTACAAACAAGTAGTACTACAAGTAATATGAATCGTATATGGCACATATATTATACTGTACTCCCGACATAGGTACTAGCTAAAAACCCAGACACGTGTTTCGCCGATGTTTCTGCTGCTGCGTGACGCAGCAACGAGGGGTTCGGCTCCTCAGTGGGTCCCCCAGCGTTCTCTTTGCGGTTTCTGGTATATGGACTCCAGAGAATAATCAAGGAAATAATTTCTGAAATTATTAAGTGCAGGACATGGAGTCAGATGTTTCGGACATGACGTTTTTAGGGTCAGACCCGAAATTTCAATGAACATTTGGGTCAAAGACAATCAACCACTGTGGAATAACTACGTTAGGCCCATTCTACAAACAAGTAGTACTAAAAGTAGTATGAATCGTATATGGCACATATATTATACTGTACTCCCGACATAGGTACTAGCTAAAAACCCAGACACGTGTTTCGCCGATGTTTCTGCTGCTGCGTGACGCAGCAACGAGGGGTTCGGCTCCTCAGTGGGTCCCCAGCGTTCTCTATGCGGTTTCTGGTATATGGACTCCAGAGAATAATCAAGGAAATAATTTCTGTAATTATTAAGTGCAGGACATGGAGTCAGATGATTCGGACATGACTTTTTAGGGTCAGACCCGAAATTTCAATGAACATTTGGGTCAAAGACAATCAACCACTGTGGAATAACTACGTTATGCCCATTCTACCAACAAGTAGTACTACAAGTAGTATGAATCGTATATGGTACATATATTATACCATACTCCCGACATAGGTACTAGCTAAAAGCCCAGACACGTGTTTCATCGATGTTTCTGCTGCTGTTTGACGCAGCAACGAGTGGTTTGGCTCCTTAGTGGGTCCCCCAGCGTTCTCTATGCGGTTTCTGCTATAGGGACTCCAGAGAATAATCAAGGAAATAATTTCTGTAATTATTAAGTGCAGGATATGGAGTTGGACATGACTTTTTAGGAACAGACCCAAAATGTCAATGAAGAATGATATTACCGACAGAGACAAGGAAGACTAGAATGGCCATTTCTGGCTCATTAGCCGTCCTCAGTCTTGCCGGTTTCGATCGGGAATATTAACAATGGTAGTGGGGCACTCAGTGATCGGTTACAGGATTCACTCGTCCCGTTGTGCCTTGGGGCTAACCCTCAAGCCCCGCCAGCAGCCGCAAGGCAGCTAAGGTTTATGCAGAATAACATGACCAACAAAAACAAGGGAGACTGAAATGACCATTTCTGGCTTATTAGCCGTCATCAGCCAGCCATACCTAACCGAAAGCGCTGCGGCGCCCGAGGCTCAAACTCGCGACCTGTTGGGCAGAAGTCTAACGCTCTACCCACTGCACCACGAGCTCGTTGTCTTGCCGGGTTCGATCGGGAATATTAATAATGGTAGTTGGGCGCTCACCAATCGGGTCAGGACTTACTCCTTCCGCTCTGCCTTGAGGCTCACTTTATTGTCCCATCAGCAGCCACACAGCGGCTAGTGAAATTCTCCTACTATGAAAGATAGTCTAGCAGTTACATAAAAGTTGGTACGTTTTAAGAATGGATTTGTATGTGCTGGTAAGGCAAGCATAAAACGGCTGTCTGGGGTTTTAACTGGTACCTGTACTGTTAGTATGATCAAAAATATGGTGATTGGTTTTACCGCCTAGGGAGTTTTAAAAAAGTCGGATTTCCAATAGATAATATTAAAACCTGAGTTTAGAATATAACTGGTGGAGGATGTTTTTTGAGCCGTAAAAGAGCTTACTTGACTTGCTTGCCTTTCTCTTATATTTCAACGCTTTTGGCTCCCAGACTATTCTTCTTGATGAAGAATCGTTACTTCCTAACATGGAACTCAATAAACCAATGATTGTCTTGTGGTATCCTGTGTCCAAAACTGGCTCGACATCTTAACTATCTCATGAAAGGCTAAAACCTTGCAGAAAATTGTTGTCTTTTCGTTGCATAAACATCTATAATGACAGGTTATTAGATTAGTGGAAGAATGTCCGCTCGATTCGAATTGCGCCGTATTTTTGCAGCTAACGTTGAGTAAAATCTGTCGGACTGTGAAACCTTCATGGGAAAGTACCCTAAAAGCGGGCTGAAAACACCACATCGACTTGCCTTTCCTAGATGTTCTAAGACAAGAAATCGGTTAAATTAGAAGATAAGTCTTTTCTAAGACACAGTTAACAACAGCATAAAAAGCGGCTGCAGTTAAGCCCACCCTGAGTAAACGTGATTTGCTAGCGTAATTGGTTTTCGGAAGTATGCTGATTCCCAGTAGTCAAATACAACCACCGGTCCTATAAAAAGCCAATTTTACCGTGGATTCCCATTTATTGTGACGATATATAAAAGATATTAAGGAATAAATATAATAAACCATTTAAAGTACTCGTTATTCAGCTTATCTGATATTTGTAATCCACAAAGCGATACTGAATAAACTACCGAAGTATTTTCTGACAAGGCTAGTCACTTCAGTCGCCGATCATGAGTTTAAACGCACGGGTAGATGGGTACTGGCCAGAACAAAAGCTTGTAAGTTCGGAGAACGAAAGCATGCGCTGTTAGTCAAAAGCACCATCCGGATATCGGTCAAGTTGCTGCCTTCTTGGACTAACAGCCCATAGCATAAGCTTCGTGCCGGCAGCCGAAATGTTGAAGAAAACCTGTCTTGGAAAAGCAATTGGATTACCAGAAACATAATATTGACACAAAAATGAAGCTTTTTAAACGTTACGGGTTTTTAAACGCATTTTATAAGTGAATTCAAGTCAATTAAACTGTTTAACCTGATATGCCCTGCTGCCGTTTTGAAATTGATTTTATGAACAAATAAAAATGGTTCTACACTAAATTCACCTCCTAAAACGTCCTAAAGCTACACGAAGTCAATGGAAAATGATTTCGAAATGTTTTTGATATCAATGGCCTCTTCGATATGTTGTTTTTCTAATATTCAGGTCATAAAAATGTTTGAACTAATAAAAACGACTTTTAAATCATATCATCGACTTGAGTATATGTAGCGCACAAGTTGCGTATTCTTTAAAAATCAATCGGAATTCGTGAGAAAATAAACACAAGGAAACGTCCATGGGATGCAATTGGAGAGAAAAGATGAATTTATCTCTGAAAAACCTCACACGTTTTAATGTGAACTTAAGGCTTCTAGATTAAACAAGTTAAGGTCACATTTGAGACTAGCCGTGCTAATTCAAAGACAGTCATTTAGATTCCTATTTTGCTATGAAGTAAACAATATTGAATAATTTGCCCTACTGTGTGCAAAAGCATGAGGTAATATCCCAGACATGGAAATTTTGCCAATAATAGCAGATAAGCTTGACAGTGAGCGTAAAAGCTTTCCTCCGAAAGGTAAGCTCAACGTTTGAAGAAATTTAAAGGATTACTAAGTAAGTTAAGTGGTCCTGTCAAACAGGATTAGTTTAATTGGACCATATTGTGCATACGTAAATAATAAATATGTTAGAACATGACTGGCTTGGAGCACTGGATTGTCCCTTTTAACCGTAGTCTGTGGAAATAAATTTTGCTATGTGTCTGTAACTCAGCCTTGGCCTGTAAAAGATGTCAGAATAAGTCTCCAGGACTACAGCGCCAGATGAACGCATAATGTTAGCTTATGTGCATTGCGATATTCATTTTTCAAACGTTATGTTCATTAATAACCTATATTTTCCAAAAAAACTGGGTGTAAATGATGATTGAAGCCGAAATGGCCAATTATGGTGGCCTCGGGTGTCAATAAAGTCACTTTTTATTTTAACTGGGTTATGCAAAAATCGTTTCCTTTACTATATCATAATTTCGGAGAGACATAAAATCATATTTATATCTGAATAAGTCTCTTTGTCCTTAATTTACTCAGACCAGCTATGTAAAGTAGCCCGGATTTTTCTAGTACAAGGCCCGACAATAAATTTGAACAGTTCACCATAACAAGGTCGCCAACTCGGAAGTTTGTTTCTCAGAATATTATCTCTAGAAAACAAGACACCTGTTCACATTTAGAAAACCCGATTTAGATATCTACATTCTCACATTTCTCAAAACTCCTTAATAGTAGTTAAAGGAATGTTTTTCATTTTACCATAAACGCACAAAATTTCAAAATCACATGGAAACATTAAAAAGTTATTTTCCCCTAACTCACCACGTCTCATCTAAGTTAAAACCTGAGTACGCGGAAAGGTGCCTATGCATCGTTTATATCGAACGGCTGCATACGTATCGGAAAAACGGCTAACAAGTCAATATTCGGAAAAATTCTTTAGTGTTACATTTGAAATCAAAGAGTTGGGTCAAAATAGGGAATGCCACCCATTATAACGAAGAAAGAATTTTCCGTTTGCGCTATCTGCCATTAAGATGGCGGTAAAGTCTTCAAGATTTTCAATGTTTTCAATTGATTGGCGCGACTGGCCAGTTCTTAAGTAGGTTAGCCATTTTTGTGAGAAAGTATTAATATAATTTTAACATACTATACATGCTTGAGAAAATAAAAATTGTAAGAAACCACAGGTCCGGAATCCTTGATCACGGCTTTTAGACGCTCTTTTTTCAAATGCGTCAGGGTATGGCTAATTACCTACGTGCTTGGCTTGCAAAGTGTGTCAGGCTAACAGGTAAAAACTGAAATAACAGGCGGAATTTTAAGTTGCTGTTATTAGTATCAAGAGATTTTTCTGATGAAAGTGCGTACCATCATCATAAAATGGCATATTATGGCCCAAATATAAATTAAAAGTTTTGGTTAGCTCGGAAGTAATATAGTCTGCCTGTTAGGTAAACAACTAATACAAAATATTGTGTTTATGAACAATTTTTCTTGACAAAAAGATCACAGTTTTGGAGAAACAATAACACTTCTTCTTTTTCTTCTTTTTTTGGGAAATTCCCATTTGTTTTGATCCCCACAGATCCGAGTTGAATATTTGCGCATGTTTTTCTTTTCAATGACGCCACGTGAAATACAAATGGTTTATAAAAACAACTATCTACAACTCGAAACATGTTTATTCCATCAACTAAAATCAGCGAGAAAGGATGAGAGTCAAGTTGTTTTCAGAAAAATTGGAAGTCTCTTCTCCATTAAATATTGCATTTTATATACCTACACACTATTCACAATGTTTAAGTGACAAGCTATTACCAGTTATTGCAGCATGATCCATTGTATCTCATATATTGGAAAGGGATGATGTACAAATGATTTAAAACTGCTGGATTACTGAGAGATAGGGTAGATACGATGTTACACGTAGGGGTCATTAGTAACTGCTGATGTCAAACTCTTGTAGCGCTTTCAGAAATATAGAATGTGATCGTGCATTAAGCAAAACAACATGAAACTGTCCCCACAGTGTTCATTTGATAGCACGGAATTATGGTATCTGCTAAATACGGGCATGAATATACAAAAGGTTTTTAATTTTTTCTGCAAGTTTTCTTTGCAAAATATATGAAGAGCGTAGATATTTATCAGCAAATAAACCCAAAAAACTGCTTTTTAAAATAGGAAGACTTGTCGGCGATGTTGATTTATTTGCGGTAGGATATACTCACTGCTGAGGCCCAAGAGATAAGTTCGTAGAACTAGACGTGATCACCCGGCTATTATTAGTCTGATGATTGAGCAGGAATCTTAAACATCAGACAAATACTGTTCTTGCCCGGCCATCGCACCTACTCAACATATTCCTCACAAGTATCGATCTCTTTCGGCAACTAGACTTCTAGTTTACCTTGTTTACAGTAATTCCTATAACTGTCACCTAAAAAGACCTCCTTGCATGGGCTATGTATGCGAAGGTTGCACTGTTTTGGACATCTTGATAATTACAAACTACGAAAGCCGTCTTCTCCGGTGGGTGACGGAGGAAATCAAAGAGATTAATGATCTCTCGTTACCCAAAATAAACACATTGTTAGTTCACGATGGAAGACTTCACCGCGAGAATAGAAGAACAAAGACTACAGTTTACAACCGTAGATAAGTAAGGGTACCTGAGTGGCTTTCCAACATGCGGCCTTATGAAAACCTCTTATGACAGTGAGCAGTGGACTTAAGACGTGAGAGGAAATTACACGAGACCTCGTCCTGCCTACCTCACATGCTGAATTCTATCAATATACCTTCGGAAAAGTATTTCTTGATAAGTATCTGAAATGTTTTTATGTTTTCGAATGTTTTATTCACCTAATTTTTGGCATGGTCGAGCTCAACATACTTCAAAAAATTCACTTTTCTCAACTGATACCAAATTTCGCAGATAGATGTTGCTTGCGTTTCTAAACAAGTTGACTAGGTCAATTTCAGCATTTAATTTGGCTGATTGTCCATAATGATTGATGGCCCATTTTTCTTTGCACTGGGATCGTTTTTGAATTGTTTTCAGGTGAGATTTCCTAAAATTTCACATATTCTACAAGTTAGGCCAATTGGTAAACAATTCAGAATTTAATTGACAACTACTTACAATCCGACTTCCGGGTAATCAATGCAGGTCAAACGTGGGTAGAACTGATAAGGGAAGTAGGCATTAACTAACAATAAGTTGTGACTTTAAGTGAGTTAGATGACATGCATTCAGAGCCTCTTCGGCTTACTTCTCTCTGATGATGTATTGATGCATTTTTTGAATATTTATTTTCTGCTTTATTTGAGTTCAAGAAAATTGTGCTCCTTCACGTTCTTATTCTATTGTATTAACTTAATCTTTTTCTATGGTTAAGCTTTACATACTTCGAAATGTTTAGTTTACTTTTTTAATTGAGGGCAGGTTATTTTCAGTTAAGCGGAATGCTTGATGTAATAGGACAACCTAAACACACAATCCAGAGAGTCAGTTAAAAGTCAATTGAGGTAGGTTGATTGTTATAATTCAACGGTGAGAGTGCGATCATCGATCAGAGTACGGGACATGCTCAGGCACGAACAGAGTATCCCAGACGATGAGGCTCCTATGAAATTCGATTCGATGAAGTGCACATTCCTCAGTTGTCAGACACAATGCTTCTGTTTTTGGCCCCAGTGTGGATCAAAATAATGGTTGGCTTAAGAAAAGCAGCAAAATTCGTTAAACAGTCATGTATTTATCCACTATATATATATATATAAATATATATATATATATATATATATATGGTGTACCAGGCAAGACGCAGACAGCTGTTTCACGGTCATTACCGATCATCAGTACGTCATATGCCTTGTGCAGTGAGATACATAAACAAGTCAAACAAGTGCGTATTACTCACTGATGTGGTTAGGATCGCACTTGATCCCATTTGTCCGCCCGCCTGCCAGCTAGCTACCGGCAATAAACGAACGTTGTGTCATAGGACACATACCACATATATAGCACAAATATGTTGCTAATGGTGCAACAGGCAAGACGCAGACAGCTGTTTCACGGTCATTACCGATCATCAGTACGTCATATGCCTGTTGCACCATTAGCAACATATTTGTGCTATATATGTGGTATGTGTCCTATGACACAACGTTCGTTTATTGCCGGTAGCTAGCTGGCAGGTGGGCGGACAAATGGGATCGAGTGAGATCCTAACCACATCAGTGAGTGATACGCACTTGTTTGACTTATATATATATATATATATATAGCGACGTTTAGCATATGATGAAATGGAACCGACAAAGACAAGGGAGACCGGAATGGCCATTTCTGGCTTATTAGCCGTCATCAGCCAGTCATACCCAATCCCAAGTGTGGCAAACTTGGGATTCCGGTCTTCCTTGTCTTTGTCGGTTCCATTTCATATATATATATATATATGTAAATATATATATAAATATATATATATATATATATATGGAATGGAACCGACAAAGACAAGGGAGACCGGAATGGCCATTTCTGGCTTATTAGCCGTCATCAGCCAGTCATACCCAATCCCAAGTGTGGCACACTGGGATTCGAACCCACGACCTTTGGTATTTGAGTCGAACGCTCTACCATTGAGCCACGGGCTCGTTGTTTTGTCGGTTGGGATCGGGAATATGATGATAGTGTGGGGCTCACCGATCTGCTTAAGGAACATGCATGTTCCGTTGTGCCTGAGCTCAGATCTAGAGCTCGCAGGCGGTATCAGCGACTATGTAGCATATGATGGAATGGAACCGACAAAACAGGAGACCGAATGGCCATTTTCTGGCTTATTAGCCGTCATCAGCCAGTCATACTCAATCCGTGTGCGCACACTGGGATTCGACCCGCGATCTTTTGGTATTTGACAATGCTCTCAATATTGAGCCACGGGCTCGTTGTTTTGTCGGTTGGGATCGGGAATATGATGATAGTGTGGGGCTCACCGATCTGCTTAAGGAACATGCATGTTCTGTTGTGCCCATCATATGCTACACGTCGCTATGCGACCGCCTGCGAGGGCTCTAGTCTGAGCTCCAGGGCACAACGGAACATGCATGTTCCTTAAGCAGATCGGTGAGCCCCACACTATCATCATATTCCCGATCGCAACCGACAAAACAACGAGCCCGTGGCTCAATGGTAGAGCGTTCGACTCAAATACCAAAGGTCACGGGTTCGAATCCCAGGTGTGCCACACTTGGGATTGGGTATGACTGGCTGATGACGGCTAATAAGCCAGAAATGGCCATTCCGGTCTCCCTTGTCTTTGTCGGTTCCATTCCATCATATGCTACACGTCGCTATGCGACCGCCTGCGAGGGCTCTAGTCTGAGCTCCAGGACACAACGGAACATGCATGTTCCTTAAGCAGATCGGTGAGCCCCACACTATCATCATATTCCCGATCCCAACCGACAAAACAACGAGCCCGTGGCTCAATGGTAGAGCGTTCGACTCAAATACCAAAGGTCGCGGGTACGAATCCCAGGTGTGCCACACTTGGGATTGGGTATGACTGGCTGATGACGGCTAATAAGCCAGAAATGGCCATTCCGGTCTCCCTTGTCTTTGTCGGTTCCATTCCATCATATGCTACACGTCGCTATGCGACCGCCTGCGAGGGCTCTAGTCTGAGCTCCAGGGCACAACGGAACATGCATGTTCCTTAAGCAGATCGGTGAGCCCCACACTATCATATATATATATATATATATGAAGAAAGAAGGTTCGTCGGAAAAATCGAGTTTTAATCGTGAATTTTCAAGTTGGTCACACCAACCCGTCGTCAGACGAAATGAACAGAGGAGAAGATGTATATATATATAAATGTATATACAAATGGTAAGTAAGCACTCACCGATCGGTTACAGGACTCTACGGAAAATCGAGTTGTACTTGTAAATTTTCAAGTTGGTGATGCCAACTCCTCCTCAGACGAAAAGAACAGGGGAGAAAGTAAAATTGTCGAATTAGATCATTTGGCGCGACAGGAAAGATAGTGACAAACAAACAACTGGCGTGAGGGGGGTGGTGGGTGGACACTTTATTGGGGCAAGTTTTGGAATGGGGGAGGTGAGGAGAGAAAAATTACGTTTGATTGTTTTGGAGGGGTAGGTGGGCGGCGAGTAACTACGGCCGGCTAGATTATCGATCGTTGCTCCGGCTTGGATGTTGGGGTCACAACGTCATTTGGAGGTGTCGGAACGTTTAACTGCGGTTTGCCCTCTGTGAGGTGGGGGCGGCAAAAGTAAGATTCGAAATGCCGCAAGGATTAGCAGTCGTTGCTAGTTCGTGGGCGCTCGTTAGTTAGTCGTGCACGTAACCCTTCGTCATAAGCGTCTAGATCAACGTGGCGGTAAGTACTGGTCGTGCTAGAATGCCAAGCTTCGAGGAATTCTCCAGCTTGTTTGGTGTTGGCCATGGCGATTACTTCCATACCATCCCACTTGAAGCGGTAATAGCACTGCAGGGAGTGCGCAAACACGAGTGATAAGGGGTCACGTCGGCGAATGGTTGGCTTACGTTCGTTGATACGAGTCCCAAGACGTTGGCCTGTATGGCCAACATATAAACAGAAGGGCTGTTGGCGCATGGTATGCGGTAAATGACAATACTGAATTGTTCTTTGGATAGGGGGTCCTTTTATCGGCATAGGGTTGCGCGTATGGAGAACGGGTTGGTGTCAATAACCCGGATGCAAACCACCTGAGTTATTCTATATATATATATATATATATATATATATATATGATAGTATGTGGCTCACCGATCTGCTTAAGGAACATTTATGTTCCGCTGTGCCCTGGAACTCAGACTAGAGTACTCACAGGCAGTCGCATAGCGACGTGTAGCATATGTTGATAAAGTGTCGGTTCCACTTCATCAATATATATATATATATATATATATATATATATATATATATATATATGTATATTAGACACGACATAAAGCCGAATTTTGAATCCAATTATTTTCCAAGGGAAAAAATGATTGCTTAACCAATACGTGTTTTCCCATTGATTTCAGATGCTATTGTAAATTTCAATATTTTTTATGGACAAATTGATCAAAAGATCGTTTATTCGTTCTAAAGAATCCCATGTCGTTTGCCAAAATCTCACTCGTAAAAAAAGATAACTTTAGCATTATGCGTTTTTCAATCAATTTTTGATACCTTTTTAAAGTAAAAATTATTTTATCAAAAAGAACGCCAATTTTTTTTATTTCATTTTAAAATTTGGTTTTAAAGAAAGGTTTTATTTATATTTTGTAAATTTGCACTTTAAATATACAATTTTTAGACTATAAACTCAACCAATAAAAACAACTAAAGGTTGTGCTTAATAATATTTCCGGATCGAAAAACGTTTTATTTTAAAAAACTTAATGGTAAACCTTTGTCAAGTATTAAATTTGAAGCAAATGGTATTTAGTAGCATATGAATAAGAGAAAACATATTTTGTGCATCTTTCCATAACATGTACTTGAATTTATAAAGCTATCAAAAATCAATTTAAACAAATACATAATAGGTAAGCAATTAGTTTCTATCGAGTAGGGTTTTAAAGGCCGCCGAAAAGATCATTTAAAATTCGCTATGCTCTATGATAATCAATAGTGCAACCTCTTTCAGTATTCCAGAATTTCAGTTATAATTTCGTGAGATTGGTCGTTACTGTAATCCAGGAAACAGCAATTATACGTAAACCTGATTTGTCAGCCTCTTCAAGGCGACCCACGAAGATTAGATTGCTGCGAAAACTGTAGGCAAGTCTCGAAGTGGTCTGTACGAGGAAATTTTTGCTGCCGGCTCACTTGATCCAAGAACGATGACACTGTCAGACAGAAAAAGTAGAAAAATGAGAACAGAAAGCAATTATGCTTTGTTACGTGCATTTCAAAAGATTTCGCTGACTTCCTTTCCTATTGTATGTTCCACGGCATTATTCTGCTACACAGGTTTTCAAAACCTACCAGCCTTCTCAAATTTTCGATCGAAACCTGCCAATTGACAGGAATGCGAAAAGGGGTTTTCCGGACCTAAAAATCCCGAAAGGCTATCGAATCTAAATCCTCAAAAAGTCTGAAAACATGATAATGCTTGCAAAATTGCCCAAAGTAGAAGTTTAAAAAAATACATTAATATTTCCAGTTAGTGCGGAAGGAATCCAAGGGATATAAGAAGATAAAATTTACAGCCTGAGCGTTAGCCAGTTAAACTAACTCTAAGTGGGACAGAGTTGTAACACGTTGGTAGATATTCGGAAGGGTTTTTATTTTGACTTCACCAGGGCTTAGAACAAAATTGAAGGACTAAGAAGGCTTGATGAAGTGGCCAAAACGTTCCGTAGCCATATCGATAAACGACTCCGTACAACAACTCATATTCCCGAACACAACAGCGGGTCCATCGCTCAGTGGCAGTGTGTTACACGCAATGACCAAAATTCGCGCGTTTGAATCTCATATAACCCACATCTGAGCTTGGGTGTGACTGGCTTATGGCGGATAGCAAGCCAGAAATGGCCATTCCGATCTCCCTTTTTTGTCTGTTCCACCTTATCATATATATTGTTAGTACTGCTCGTTTAAGGGGTCACGAAAATTCGATAAAAAGGGGAATACCCCTGAAAGCATGCAAAAGGATGTGTACCTAATAGGACTTGGAAAAGCAATTCCAATGAGGTCATCTCTTGATTGAAACGCGGGTTATCATTTATTCTTGGACTATTACAATCACTTTTAGACAAGTGGTGTCGAGCGGTTTGCAATCTGTTTTAACACCTCTTGCTTCCAATCAACCTTACTCTGAGAGCAAAATTCACCAAATTTGGTTTTATTCGATCAAGCAATTAGTTTGTACATTAAGAGGCGGAAAATGTGGAAAAGAAGAATAATGACTTTAAACAATAACAGATACTCAGCGTCGAAGATGACCGACAGCAAAAAATCACATTTCCTTTACTTCCTACCGCTCTTCTTATCAAAACCCTTTTGATTCCAATTAATCGAAACAGCAAACAATTATTTGCCAGTTCGTGTAAAGTAGACATGCGAGTTGGATAGAAGAGGTTATTTTCTTGAGGATGTCATTGCATTTGTGCCGTAAGCAGAGGAAAGCGATCGAGAGAGAGAGAGAAACAAGGAACTGAAAGGACTGCACTCTTGATCAACAAAATCCACTCGAGGCGCAGATCAGTAAAGGATTAATTCTCAGGCCACGTAATTGGAGGAATAAAAACATGTCCGGCCAAATCCAAGGCGTTGATCGCCAAGGGGTCCTTGGCATGTGGGCATGACTAATGACTTGGCAACGCTGCCTTGCAGCATTGGGTTGTTTATAGAACGAACCGTGATGAGTTTCCCAAGCGGATTGCATAAAATATTCCGAAAACGACAAAATACTTTACCATCTACCTCTGGAGTAGATGGTAAAGGAAGAGGAGTGCAGTAGATATGCCAACTTCGGAAAGGGTATTTTTCATTAGAACAGTTTACTTAAGTTGGGCTTTGAAAATACTCATCATACGGCATAATGCCAAATATTTTAGTCACGTCAGGATTGCCGCTTTTGAAAAATCTTTTTTTGAGGCCACTCGCAAAAACGAAACTTTTTAAAACTACTTCTTTACTATACGAATCTGCTCACATTGATTTTAAATGGCATTCTGCATCGGTTATATTTTATAAAAAATATCCACAAAAATAGTCTTTCTTGTACTCATGTGGTTGCAGACGTCATCCTCTAATTCTATACATGAAAAAGGATCATCTTTCTGTTTTAAGCACTTTTTGACTATCGAGCAATTTTAAACCCGACCTGCCGTTACGCTTACATGCAGGCTTTTAAAACGACATACTGAGCATATGTATCTAAAGAAAATCACTCATTTATATTAAGTTTGAAGAAAACGACAAAAAGGGCCAATAAAGTTTGCGATGGATGTGGACTTTGTTGTACAATTGATAAGCAACTTTACTAAATGTTTATGTACAATGCTTTAGGAATGGGCGTTTCCGCACGTAAAATGTCATAAATAGAAGCCTTTTTAAAACTGCAAGCTACTCTTGCTTCGAGCATAAAACTGAAAGAGGACGTAGTCTGCTACCACGTGAGTATAAAAAACATATTTTCAAGCATATTTTATAACTAATATATTTGATATAATGAGGGTGCGGAAAATTTGCTGGAAAAAGTAATGTTCTTAAAAAAGTAACGTTTTATTGAGTGTAGTTTTGCAGGTGGTTGGAAAAAATCCCATCCAAAATCTGGCACTCTGTCGTGATTAAAGTACTGCAGGACTATGCTGCGCAATAATTAATTTTAAAACCCTACGTCAGCAATTATTCTCGAAAAGAAAACACGTTTCCAAAGTTCAGTTGACCCTTCATAAGATGACAAAATCGACATTCGTTCACGTCATCGGCGTAATGTCAGCTACGCAGAAAACGGTTACTCAGACTGGCGTAAGCTCACGAGCACCTGCCATTGGCGCACATCAAACTGGCACGAAAATCGATAATCGATAGACAAAATGTAAGACAGCAGTTCCCGACGCCTAAATGATGTTCACACAGAAACACCTTTAGTTGCAAGTGGAATGCCTATTGCATTTTTCAGCGGCATCGAATGCTTTTAAAATTGCATCGGCGCAATAGCTGACTTCTTCTCCCGGATGTCTTCTAGGTGCTGACTCTTCCACTAACACGAAAACACGTCCCTTATTCGAGAATCAGATCCACCAATGTGCCAGCAGAGAACTTAAAAAAGGAACCTATCTAACCTTCAAATTAATTCGGGAATCTGACTTATACTGCCGGCTGTCAAACTCAGTTACACATTTTTAGGGCTGCTGGCTGGCTGCTCATAAGTGCGACTAGAAAGATCTTCCAGAAGTGGTCAAATATGCCTTTCGCCTTGCAGACTTGCATAGCACCAAAGATACTCTTTATCCTTAACCCCACCTTGTGTCGGTGACAAGAAAATTGAAAAACAGCCGGAGGTTTAAGTAAGCGCAAATGCAGAAAGCTAAACAGTCCGTCTATGCCAGCCACATGCGACCTGGCTCACGCAACGTTTATAGAGCTTCGGTAAGACTAAGTCAAATTGCACAGCAGCAGCCACAACTGCCCCATTAAAAAGAAGCAATTGTAACCTGTCACACAAACCTGAGATGGACTATGTTGGGCCATCAGTCGGCAGCCTTCCAGACAATTAAATGTTGTGCGTTGTGCGTGCGTGCGTGAAGATGAATTACCCGCCATTGGTCTCATTTTGTCTCTCTCATCTCTCTTCTCTTCTCTCTTCTCTATATATATATATATATATATATATATATATATATATATATTCACCAGTCGATTGCTCCCAAAACCCGATCAACTAGCTGATGCTGTGATTTGACATGTAAGGTGAAGTGGCGTGAAGCCCACGTCTAAGGCATGTTACGACATCCATGTACGGTAGTTGGTGCGAGATTGTAAGGACCCAGCGCAGCCTCATTTACGCCTGCCGTGGTCCAGTCTTATGCCCAATAAGGTTCAGCCGAACGCACTGTGACAACGATGACAGAAATGAGATGAGAGATAAGAGTACACAGGAAATCATTATTGGTCAGATATGGTTGCAATTGAGTCGACCACTCAGGGCAAGCGTGAATATTTCTTTTGACGCTGGCAACCTATCGCACACCATAGATGAGAAGTGTTGGCGTCAGTTCAGGTTTTTTTGGCATATTCAAAACTACCAGAACACTGATTTAAGTCAAATATGTGGGAGGCTTCGTAATAGGTGACAGCCTCATGAGAAGCAAGGCACATAAGCCCTTATTCTCCGTCAGAGAATCAGACGTAATGAGAAACGCCTTCCTTCCTCAGCCTGTTGTGCGTAGCGGTTCTACCTAACTCTGTCAAGTACTGGCACACAGGGCTCGCTCATGAGCTTTAACTGAGGCAAAAGGGTTAAAATGACCACGATGGTTCTACCAGTGACAATGTGAATACTGTCGTTACGTGAACAGAAGATTCGATCACTGGGACAAACATTTTCTTTGCCCGACGTTTCGGGTTCATGCTCGAACCTAAATGGGTAACTCATAGAAAGGGAGTCGCAGTATTTAAGGGATAAAATTCGCAATGCTACCACCTACCTATAATAAATAAAAGATCACCACTTCATCCAGGATACGATAATTGCTGGATGGCCTACATTCATCACTTATGTTGGCTGCTGGCGTGATGATTGCGCGGTCATCTGGCTCATTGGCACCGGCATTGGAAGCAGTGGTTACTTGGGCGCTCCCTAAGTGACTAAATACTGCGGTCATAGTAAGTCTTACCACCGATTATGGGGTGATGAGGTCATGGCCCGTTTTAAGAGGCTGGGGCCTGTACACTACGGGTCAAGTAGTTCGGGGCTTGTGCGAGGTTCACCTCTCGGGAGAATTTCAGCCTCATCGAGCGAAGATGAATAACCAGCTTCGTCAATGCTTCGTAGGACGATGGGTTCGAGTAGGAATCCGAAGAGTGAGACGAATGCGTCTACGTCTTCTCAACAACTTCCTGGTACTCGTATTTTCGCTTGCGTTGGCAATCGTCGCTTGTGAAGTCAAAGTGGGTGGTGCGTTCCACGAAATACCTCTGGATTAATGCTAAATTTCTATTTATCGGAACTTCAACAGATTCATCAATTAAAGTAGCAAATCAGGCATAAAGTATTCTCAGTTACATGAAATCTTAAAAAGAAAGACTAGTAAGAATCGTGCGTTATTGAAAAGTAACGGAAGAATTAAAATAGTCGAAATGCCAATAGCACTCAAGTTCGAGTCAACAAATGAAAATCCTTCAGTTAAGTTAATGCATATAACCAAGTCATTAGAATGACATAAGTACATAAAGGATTGAAAACCCCATTCAGTCAATCGTCAATCGGACATTCATTTAAGTATGAGCACCTCCATTCAGTCAATCGTCAATCGGACATTCATTTAAGTATGAGCACCTCCATTCAGTCAATCGTCAATCGGACATTCATTTAAGTATGAGCACCTCCATTCAGTCAATCGTCAATCGGACATTCATTTAAGTATGAGCACTTAAGCATTTAAGTATGACACTTAGTAAATTTTCAGATGCCAAACAAAATATAATTCCAAAACGAATGCAATTCACAGACAAATGTCCACGTACGTAATATATTTTTTAAACAAATACATCGTAGCATGTAGCTCTTTTTTATTTTTTTTAAAAACATTGATCATGTTTCCGGCAAAGACGAAAGAGCACAGCCGATTTCATTATCATTGTTTAATTTTAGGTTAAGTTTTACGACAGTAACCACATGGCCACTAAAATGTTGCTCAAACTGCCAATAGTTCACACATTCAGTCTCTGACAGAAAGCAGACCGCATAGTTTGCATTTAAATATATATTAAAATAGTGAGTCTTTCAGTGGTTACTTATGCAACGTTCGCAATTACAACGATACTATGGCTGTATTAAAACAGATCACTAATTTCAGATGTTACTACTGTATTTTAGGATATCAAATCATATGAGTTCACAACTCTGAATAATAAAAATGGAAGAATATGTGGTTTTCTGACGCTTTTAAAAATTATGCTTTTCCTGAATTACCCTTAAAGGTATCGGGTTTTACTTGTGCTAATATTGTTTTTATAAATATCACCCAGTTAGATTAATGTCTTCTAGTAGAAAATGAAAAACTGTCGTGTAAAACAGTTACAGCCATAGGAAGTGGCCTGAATGTGCGTTAACGTTGATTTCCACCCAAAGATATGAACTTTATCACTGACAACATTACGAAACAACATTTACTTTAGAAAAACAACCATTTCTTAAACATATGGGGGATCGAATAAACTGCGCAACGTTTTTCTGTGTCCGCAACTGATTAACTGAATTCTACTCATCACGTTTAATGACTTGTGTCATTATTGAAAGTCCCGGACTGCGACCGCACATGGGAAATACGTAACCATTAATAGTAAGAACGCGGTTGCGTGGAAAGCCTATCATATATGTGCGGCCAAGCTGCTAATGGCTGACACAAGCATAACTGACGAGTGCCTTGAGAATCAGGTCGTGTGGGCGGTTCGCGTAGATTGCGGTTTCAGTCTTGCCATTCATTGTGTACAATCGCATTACCAGTTGATTGACAGAATCGGACAGCCATTTAGTGCATGGGAAAAAGAGTGAGACCAAAACAGAGGAGTCCATCTCCATGACAAATCAGCGCATTGTCAAGTAAAAGAACATATCTGACGCGCTAAGAGTGATGTCTTGCCAGTCTGACGAGGTAAGATGGTCTTCAAGATGAGGGGTTTAGAGTGACTAGAGAACTAAGGGTCAGATTGGAATAGATTATTGTTAATGTGATCTTTATTGCATTTCCACTGATAAATAAACTGTAAACGGGCTAGTTAGCTTATAAACTACTGCACGCAAGTCCTTTCTTGGTCAGCTTGACATTGTTTTGTTGTCGGAGCAAAACAGCTGGGGGAGAAGTCTGTGGGATAGATGCTGTGGACGTCGAAACTCGCGGCGGTAGAGCTGCCCTCTCTTCCATTCCTTTTTGAGGGATTCGAGGATAAACCGGATAGATCGAATGAACAAAAGGTTTTTGTTCCAGTAACGTGATTCATTTCCTCTGACTTAAACAACTTATTCCCATGGCAAGGACGATCCTCTGGGAATAGGGGCCGCCAGGATTTTGTTTACGGGATAAAAGAATACCTTAAGTGTGGGGAGGAGATTTAAAAAATAAACAATTTTTTTCAACTCGAATGACCACCGTCATTTGAAAATAGTTATTTTAACGTTTCCTGCTAAAAGTCCAAATGTATCTTTCTCACCAAGCGATGTCACCTTCGCGCACTTTATTTCTCCAAAATTCCCGAGTAAAGAAAGAAAACTGTTAATCCGTTTTTTCCATTACCTAAATGTACAGTGAACTTACTGCCTGTATAACTGAGCGCATAGGACAGCCACTGAGAGCCGTAAAACAGTTTCGAGAATAGTTCTATGTGCTTTCAGCAAGACGACACCGATTAGGAGAGCTTACCCTGAAGCGTAATCTTGATATAATCCCCATGGGATTACATTTTGACTTGTGTCGGAAAACCCTTTGAATCCTAGACGTTGAAAAAGCTCGAAAAACGAATCCCTTTTCACCGTTTTAAATATTCTTTCCAACGATGTCCACTGTCGGAAAATTCACACTATTTTTTCTTCACGAAGCTGGAATAAGTCCCTTCGTTTGCTCATTTAGAAAAAAATTGCCTTTTTCTAAAGCACAGTCCTTTAAATGCATCGTGGATTTAAAATGAACAAGTGTGTGAACTCAACAGAAGTTGGATTATATACAAACATAATCAATTAGCCTGCGAGTTAGTAAAAAGGTTTAGTTTAATATGAGGTGCGGCCAAAAATTGTTCCTGTATCTTATCAAACCAAAAAAATTGATTGCAGAGAAAATGTATTCTCTTTCAATCTCTCATATAGCAACTGCTATGTAAAGTTTTGCTATGAGTAACCGGTAGTGCGTAACCAGCGCATGTCCTTTTAACTGATTGAAAGCCAGTTTTATGTATTTGATCGCCGTCGGGTCAGAAGCAACCGTAAGGTATCTACCCTAAAGATTAAGTTATACAAACGTTAACGATCTAGAGGCGCTGTCTGAGCAAAGTCACAGCGTATAAAGTTAAAAGCAAGTATGAACTACACCTCGGTTTGAAAATTTCAGCCGGTTGGTAACATTTGCAGGAATGCAGTTGATCTGGCGCTAGTTTTGCGCGGACGTTGAGTGCTTCAAGTCATATTGCTTACAAGGGCTGTTTAAAGGTCAGAATTGTACAAAGAGACCCCAGTGGTCGTTGGGCGATCACCGATCACGCAACGGGACACACTCGTTCCGCAGTCGCTCAGTGGTAAGTGGGCAAAAATGCATTACCCAAATCAACAAAGCAGATCAGGATGGTTTTTTTGGTTTATTAGCCGTCAGCAGTCAGCCATACATAACCCAAGATTTAGAAACATCTGAGGATTAAACTCCCGACGAGATGGTAAGAAGTCCAGCATCCTTTCCAGTAAACCAGCTGCTCATTGTCCTGTGGCATTGCTACCCTACAGATCACTGGTTCGATCCTCAGGGGTTCGATATGGTCGGCTTAGGACGGCTGAGAAGTCAGAAATGGCTATTCTAGTCTCCCTCGTCGTTGCCTGTGGTGTCTTTTGGGTTCCATCAGACACCCACTAAGCAAAAAGATGCTGCCAATTCCACCCAAGGCGTCTTCAGAAAACTCTTAAATCAGGGAACAGCAACGGAGCACGGACACTGAGGCACTCACATCGAATGACGCACTCGCATTCAAACCCGATGGAGTGTGCGTTCGGCGTCTGACGTTGGTCAGAGTGACTCCGTTATGGTGACCTTGTTGAGTATGCTGGACAGCTAAGTCAAGTCAACAATGTCGAGCGCTCTCCCGAATAATGTGCATGGGTGTCTTAAGTGACATCGCGTCCTTCGTGGAAAAGTTTTCTGCCGCTCAATTCATCATATAGAATCCACTTCCTAAAGTTCTGTCTCCTGTATGACTAACATAGTTGCCTAACAATATTTTCGGCTGAAGTTCAAGTTGCCAGTTGTCCGGAGATAAGGCGTTGAGCAATCGGTAGTGGTTAACAATATAAGTATTTTTTACGAATTGAGAACCAGATTAATCAATCCGGCAACCATCGGATCAGATTAAGTCACACTATATCTGCGTATAGTAATTAATTATCATAAACTGTAACAAGCTGATTCTTTACTAAAGTTAAAGTTTGGAACCCTGACTAAGTGAAGGCTCAGTGCGGAACTTTTAAAGTAATAGTAACTACATGTCGGTTGAGAAATTTCGAAATGCAATTCCCTCGCCATTAGTTCTTTGCGGATCTTGATAGTGTTTGAACCATGTTACTTACGGCTACTATAAAGAGGGCAATCTAACACAGCAGACACCTTCCAAGCAAGAATAACCAACCATTTCGATATCCGCCGTCTACGGGAGACAATAAAAAGAAAAATGGAAATCAGTCAAATTACGTCTTATTTAACTTATATACATTAAGAAATGGCTTGTTTTTAGTTTGACAAAGCAATTTGCGTTTTCAAAAAACGTTTGAGCCCGGCCTGGCCTGACACTCGCATTTGGGGTTTCAAAATCTCATGTCGAATACATTCCACACAAGGAAAATTACGCATTTCGTTAAAAAAATCAGAAAAACTTCATGTAATACTCACTAGATTCCGTGACAGGTTTGTAGGCTTTATAAGGAACATCAGCAAATGGAAACATATGAGGAGTTATGTATCAACTTTTATCACCCCAAAAAATCGCAGATAGAACATTTTGTAGAACCAAAAATTATCCGTCCTTCGAAAAATGGGTAAGAATAAGTTATGTTAGTCCCCTGTGTTTCAAATACATAGGTTACTACTGTATGTGTTTTAAAAGGCTAAGATTTGTTTATTGTTCCATAGCTACGATAAAAAATGCTGTAAGGTTTTTACAGCTCCATTCATTTAACGAAATGCATGAAGATGGTTAAATGTGGTTTTTGTTAATTAAATTCCTTTTATTTATTTTGGAGTTAATATTTGTTTATTTCGTTATTACCACGTTCAATTTCGCTGCAATATATAGATCTAGGAGAATAATTTAAAAAGAAATTTATTATTTCGTTTGTTTGCACACATTTTTTGCATTTCCGTAGTGAGACCCTACCAGTTAAACCCGTATTACAACTATTACTGTTTTATACGTTCTTGGGGTTAGTGTTGGCTTACATAACTCACCATTTCCGAATAAATAAACAAAGATGTAATGTGCTATAAAATAAAAAAGACAAAACTCATTTTGTCCATGTTTTCCCTAAAATATATAAGAGTTTATAAGTTCCTCGAAGATCCCTGAAAAAGGTCTTACAACTTAAAGAGGCGTTAGTTACAAAGTGCAGTTTTGTGGACAGCTCACTAAAGCTCATTATGAAACCAGCAATCTGGACTGATTGAATTATCCTTAGCTTAGGCTACACGATAATTAATGTAACAACCGCACTTTTGTTACCCTTTCAAACCGAACATTCATTTCGGAATTTCGGTTATCACAGCAACACAGCCGAAGTATCGGACGTCAACGGACACAATCGCCTTCAAGGTCGATGGAGTCAGTGAACGAAAGGTGGCTGTCAGGTGGTCGTGGTGGTGATGGAAGCAAGTAAAAAATGCCGAACGCGCTCTCCGGACTTGGAGGGGCTTCCCTTTCCCCCCTCTGCGCCTACCACCTACAAATTCGAGGCAAACCAGGACTGAGTGTAAGCACGATGGCTGTCAAGAATCAACCATTCACCTGCATGTGTGGTCTGGATCGATAACATCCCAGGTACTGGCGGGCCTCTCATGTAAGTGGCGTTGCGCCGAGGACGCCTACGCCCGTCAGGCACACGCTGGGGAGATGAGTCGAATGCATGCATCTTGCATGAGTGATGTGTTGCTGGGTGCTGTCATGTATACTCCCTTGACCAACAAGATACCGGTGTGGCCGAAGTGTGAAAGTAGGTGTTGTTTATCTGAAGATTTTCATGGTTGAATAAGTATGTGCGAGGACCGACTGTCCTGAAACCGTATCATGTGTGTGATGGGGCTGCAGACAGAGTTGCGATGTGGTAGACTTCAATAGGTGTTAATGGAGAATTTGGCAGATTTGAATAACTAATTTGACTTAGTCAAGATAAACCTCAGGGGTGTCGGTGAAATCCCAATCCTCTCTTGAGCTACGTGCGTTATGCTATCTCATACAATGTTAACCGAAATTCTGAAATCGATTTTCGATTAGAAAATATTATTTAAGCAGGGTTGTAGTGTTAATTATTGTGCAGGTTAAGCCTAAAATATCCCGTCTACATTGCAATGCCAGAATTGTTTGAAAATACCCACTCTAAAAAAAGCGAGCGCTTAAAACTCAGAAATACCGTGTGATTCATAAGCCGCCGTCTCTGTATCTTAGGCAGGTGGAATTGAATTTTTCATGATAATAATTTGATTTGCTGATATTTTTTTCTCTCTTGAGATATCTGACAGCAGAATATTGTGAAGATTTTTAACCAACTAATTTCAGGACGTTTACAAACCCTGACTGTCTATATGGGGGTAATTGTTTCCCTTTGATTTTCCAGAGCTTTTTAAATTTAAGTATATTCTGTATTAAAGGTGCACATATCCTATTTGGAAAAGCCCTGTCTGGGATTCTACCTTGCAAATTTAGCTAACTTTTTCACTACAGATATCTGCACTGAATGTGGTTGACGCCCGCCATAAGGTTATCGCAGTGAACTCTGCCAACTGAGATGATATTCAGAATTTCAGTTAGCGTTTCCTGAAATGCTGCCAAGTGGGGTTAGTTTCTCCGTCCCCGAGATAAAAATCAAAAAAATTGAACCAAACATTTTCTGCACGCCCAAAAAGTCAACAACATGCAGCTCAGATACTACTTTGGTAGTTAATTTCCCGGTTGGCCTCTCAGTGGCCTGAAAATATTTAAAACATTTCGTGTTTAGCGATGGAAGCTTAAAAGGTGGCATCAACTTAGATGGTTCCGCAATATAATGTAAATATAATATAAATATAAATATAATATAAATATAATAATAATAATAATATAATAATAAATATAATGTAGAAAATAAGACCAACCGCTCGACAAAAATTGCTGTGAAACAATGAAAATTATAATTTTTTAAATTAAAGCCTGGCCAGGCGAGACGGGATAAATAGGGCGGACCAGTTCAGTGAAACCTTGAATTAGTGTCTTTACATGCAAACAGAGTTTGTGCAAAATCAAAATTGCCGTTACTGTACCAGATCCGGTTAAGGAAAGCGGACGTTTGTGCACGGGAACGATAGAAAACTGCTTCAGAAGAGGATGGCCGAAAGAGCCTGCAATCAGATAACAGCATGAATAGCAGCAATGGAGAACACGTTTCGTAAGCTGCCTAGTCCAAAGTTATCTAAAATCGCCAAACTGATGCAAGTATTAAGGCATGAGGTGTCATTTAAGCACAGCTGATACCAGAACTGTCACCAGGATTGTAGCAGTGGAGCAACATAAGTAACAGACTAAACGAATAACCTTATTCATCACCGGGTATTATTCCTCCACGTGACGTAGAGGCGACGCGAAATGCTTCTGAAGGTCACCTATGATGCCCTTAAAGAACTTTAGGGCCGAAAACGACATCGTGATCGTGCCTCCGGAAGAGGGGCATTCCACTGTCGTACTGGACAGGACAGACTACGTTCGAAATGCCAAAAGCTTGCTGGAACAGCTTTACTTCTTCGTCCCATGCAAATGTGGTTTCGATAAAATAAGGACACTCGAGATCAGTGCAACGTTATTTACAATGAAGAACTCGGTACCATATCTCCAACTAGCCAACACATAGTGAGAGCGCAAAAAATGACACTGGCCCAATTCTATGGCCTCCCAATAGTGAATAAAAAGGGCATTCCACGACGACCCACCGTACCACTCGACAGTTCGACCGTCGTAGTCCGACGATGTCCACCGTATGCTCCATGGGAAAATGGAGCAGGGACGGTGAATTGCGCGTGATTTAGTTTAAAGTGATAGTTACCTTGCGCTACAGCTACCGCACTCTCTCCTCCTCCCCCGCCTGAGCCCGGTGTCAAGACAGAGTCAAGAAGACCGGAGGCGGGAGAGGACGCAGGTGGCTGGCGCGGCTGGGTCCCCTAAACCCTAGCCGCCTCTAGGCGTGCCACCACAAACTCCATGTTCGGCATTTGTTATGGGAGCGCAACCCGAATAACGCCTGCCATGCCCTAATGTGGCCCCCGTGTTGGTCCAGACGCATCTACCACGTGGCCCGATTAGGGGGGGCACATGGACTGGTTACGTAGCCGTTTTGTCGGACTAAATTTTCAAACACTGATTCGAACACCTATGTCGGCTCATCAGCACCATTTCTGGAAAAACGCAAAACGGTTTATCTCCTTACCACTCGGAACCATGTTACCATTTGACCTAACACTTTAGTTCCTCAAGAACTGGTAGCCTTGACTAGAAATTGACACTTACAGGCAGATACAATGAAACGGTAAATCAGCTCGGCACGTGCAATTCATTCAACCCCCAACGCTCTCTCTCTCTCTCTCTTTCCGACGTTTTTCACACAGTTTACGAGCAGATGAAAGGCACTCGAATGGTTCTCAGATTTGGGACAGAGTTAAGGCGGTCCTACAGCGGATGGGTCACTGGTCTTCTGACGCTACAGACAAACATTCTGAGCTGGATAGGTGGATGATAATTCATGCTCATTGAGCGTTATTAGATGTTCACATTCCATGGAAAACTCAAAGCCATCTCCCCTGATATGACATTCAAGATGGAGAAGGACAAAACGATCATCTTTGATGTTCTCGTCTGACGCAAAGGTTGCCGTGACTTAAAATCTAATTGGTTTAGAAAGGTAACGACAGTTCGACCGTCGTAGTCCGACGATGTCCACCGTATGCTCCATGGAAGGGTGGAGCAGGGACGGTGACTTGCTCGTGAATTAGTTTAAAGTGATAGTAGCCTTGCGCTGCAGCTACCGCACTCTCTCCTCCTCCCCACCTGAGCCCGGTGTCAAGACAGAGTCAAGAAGACCGGAGATGGGAGAGGGCGCAGGTGGCTGGCGCGGCCGGGTCCCCTAAGTCCTAGCCGCCCCTAGGCGTGCCACCACACCTCCATGTTCGGCATTTGTTATGGGAGCGCAACCCGAATAACGCCTGCCATGCTCTGATGTGGCCCCCATGTTGGTCCAACGCATCTACCACATGGCCCGTTTAGGGGGCACAGAAAGGGGACAAGCAACCTTTCACAAACCTAGACGTATAGCAGGGAAACGGAAGAGAAGGTTGTTGAACGACGATTTCTTTGACGGGTGTTTAGTGCGTAGAGTTACGCGCGCAACTTTCTCAGCACATGTATGTCTAAACGCGAATAGTTGTAAACTTTAAGCAGCGCCAAATTTTCTGTGAGCACTTACCTACGTACACAACGTCCTTGAAGCCGTCAGACCTTTTCTCAAACCCCTAGAATTCGGAGTTGAACCCAGACAGGGGGCAACCACTTTTGGTGTCAGGTCCTGAGGCCGAAAAACTCGTTACCGTGGCAGGACACACCTGAAGTCGTTTGACGGATATCGTGCAGCCATGTGTAAAGTAACTTCTTCGGAGAAACTGAAAGTTTGCTCCTAACGCGAATGGCCGTACATGCAGCAGCAGCAGCAACAGTGAAGAGGAATAATGCGAACCGCGAGATCTGGGCTTATTTGACGGAAACAGGCGACACCTTCATGTCTGAGGGGGAAATCTCTCAAGACGTCGCAACCGAGTGAGCCATGAACGGTTTGAGCCATGTTTCTCCGTTTCCCGTTCCACTGGCCGGTGCCGTTACCACTCACCTCCATATCCTGCATTGCGTTTTTGTCCGAGCAATGTAATTCGTCACGCGGGAGGGTGCAGGTGACCGGTAGTTCCGGCTGCAGCATATCAAATGGTTGAAAAATTGTCACACTAAGAACCAACAACGTTGATGTAATCGCCGTTATTAACGACAAGCAGTCATTACATCAACGATGATTCCCAATGACAAATGCGTGCGCTGCCATATATTGTAGGCACGTAATGGCCTTGCGACTGCGTCCGAAATATATTGTGCTCATTTTGTGGCATTTTCTAATAATGGCCTGGAGTAAAAATGCGAAACGTCATTACAGCAATCTCAAAAATATCAAAATATCAGCTTGTCTTCTGTTTCGCGAGGTAACACTTCCAGTGGTATAAGCTGAGAAGGACAAGTTACTTATCCAAAAAAGCAGCAGTCTTAATCTTCCCCTATCTATGAGACAATGCACTACGCCAGTGGGCACCAAGGCCCGCAAAAACTACTAAAAGGCTGACTCACTAAAAGAATAAATCCATTACTTAACGACCTAATAGCTTGGCCAGTTATTTGAAATTCTGGTCAATTTCAGCATTGAGCTCTTAGAAATTGTACAGCTGACCTAATTCTTTTAAAGTCAGCAGCACAAATCTACACATACGTGCAACGTGCCTTCCTCGAATCTCTTCTCCATTTAGGATTCATGTTTCTCAGTTATTGGCTTGCAATCCCAACAACTCCAATGCCTCACGTCTTGATTTGTAAAATAAGGACAGGTTTTTTGGAAATGGGCTCGCTAAAGATAAACTTGATGGTGCATATTTTTCTGCCATCAATTGACGAACAAAATGAAATCACCTTTTTAAGTCATTTCTCGTTGCTCGAATTCAACTGCTGCAGTCGTTGAACGTGATAACCGACAGGAGTACACAATGCCATTTTTAACATGTCCGGATGTGTTAACATCATTTACTTTTGAGCATGGCTACTAATCAGCCTCTCATTGAAATAAATTCGCGCCAGCAAAGCAAACTTACTAGATATCAAATAGCGGGTAACATGACCGTGAAGAAAGTTTGAGGAATAAGCTACCTATGGAAGACAAATGAGCGACAATACGGTATGCGAGCTTATGGCACACTTTAAACGGAATCCGAAAAAGAATCAAGCTATTTCCAAACGTTAAACTTAAGCAGATTTGGAGTTGGAAAAGCGTACGCTGGTTAATATACGCGCAAAATTGACATTAATTTAGGAGACTGAAGAATATTGCCAGAACCTAGAGTGTAGCGACATCGTTCTCATTGACTGAATATCTATTTCTGTTTGATTGACAATAAAAATGGTGCAATAGCCCGTTTGCTCTAAAAATATACATACCTACTTCTCTGATCTCCGGCAGTAATCCCGAACTGATGCGATATTTTTAAAATTGATCCTTTTTTACATATGAAGCTGGCCCAAACGTATTGGCCAAAACACCAACTTGCTTACGGACAATCTCCAAGTAACTGTGCTAAATAAGTGATTGAAAAACTCCTTCGATGATACAAAATCAGAATTTTCTTAAAAAGGTGGAATTATCGTGGACACAAAACTTCTGCCAACTGCGCAGACTGCAATCCAAGAAAGAAATAATGGTTTTCCCTGCATATATCTAATTATGAAAGAGAGCATGAGCACAATAAATGCTAAACTATTGTTTTTTTTGTTCATTATGCAGTGCATATAATGCAAGACTTAGTGGTTTATGTACCTCCATCATATATGGGTGCCTAATGGCTATCCATTTGGTCAATATTTTTCTTTTACAAAAATTGCTAGAATTCACCGTTTTTGTAGTTCCCGAAATTTATCTGATTAAAACAAAAAGGTTGTGCCTGAGTTCGCCGACAGAGACGTAATAGAAAACCAAGTTTTCATAAGGGCGCATGTCGACAGGTCGTTCAGTGAAGACAGATGGAATCGTAAGCATGCCATTTGCGGATATTTGGAAAATTTTTCTTTCACCAAATTTATGCTGAGGATTGATTTTGTTGACATAAAGAGTTTGTTTGGAAGTTACATGAGTACTTTACACTTTCCAGTGTTCTCACTCAAATGCCCAAAATATAGGTTTTCAGCTATGCACTTATTAAACCTTTAAAGTCAGAAATATTTTTGGACAAATTTCCTAAATAAACGAGTTCCTGAAAATTCCTTTAAATACAAACGGCTTTTACAATTACATGTCATGGCACCCCAAAACATGAAATTTCGCAGTCTAAAAAATGAACGCACAAAATGCAACTCAGGGACAAGTATACCTTTTATTGACGTAAGCACCTCCTATAATAATCCTTCTTTTTACCAAAAGCACTTTATTACGGTATTCTGCTGCCGGATGCTTACGTACTTCACTCATTTCTACGGCGAAGTCAGGAAATAATGTACATTTTTATCTAGTCTTTTAACTTCCCTGAAAAGTATTGATATTTGTTTGCGGCAGGCGAATACAACTCACTTTTCGTTTTGCATGGGAGCTGTTTTCATTACCCCTTCTTACTCTTAGCCCTCATTCCACGACCGTGAATTAAAAACGTTTTCGTCTTAATACCGATACATCGCTTGAACCGATTATGCTCTTCCTGGTCTGTTTTAAAATAACGTATAAGCAAAAACCATTATACATACGAAGTTTATTATTATGTTTTTAAAATACAAAACTGTCATTAGGGGATAGGCCCTTTTACGGTCACTTATAGTATGCTTGCTGATGACAGAATAACATTGGTAAATTTAATAAATAAAGAAAAAATATTGCCTGTGGGGGTTTTCAGTGCATTTTAGGGCTTGGGAAGATACAGGTATAAAAATCGATAAACATTTTGTTTCCTAAAATTAACACATCTGTTTAACTCTCGCTTTAAATGCTGCATGCGGAAGAACATATCTTTTGTAAAATGTCGCAAGGTTTGTTTGGTTGAACTCTCAAGGTCAAGTTAAGCTCAGAGGAAAGCAAACTCGGATGCGTAAACTAAGTCAAGGGCCTTTATTATTACCTGAACACTTCACTTCGTAAACATTTTGACTAATGACATGACTCCGACCCATATTTTGCACAAGAAAAGGACAATTTTCGGAACGGGCTGGGCGATAAGGCAAAACGTGCTGATAATTGCATCAAAGTTTTCCGTCACACCATTTGAGGAGTTAAACTAGAGGACAAAATTTGTCCTGAGCCCGATGAATTTTGGCCCCTGCTCTGGGCAGCTATCTCTAGAGTTTCAACGTTGACTACTGATTGATTAAAAAGTCATATTATCAGGGCTTATGTAGTTGATGCGGTTGTGTACCACGGTGGACCCTTGTATGAACTCAAATGTAAGTAGCAATTTAAAGGTTGTCCTTCTAAGCTGTCAGACTACTTTTGGATATTGGTACTGGCAGCAACGACCCAAAACCAAATAAAAAAATCGATATAAACATGACAAGGTTACGGCTCAGAATGAAAAGAGGAAGAAGAAATAGGCGTGAACGCACAACCTAGTGCGTATCTTAAAAGACATCCATTGTGCACAAATACTGCCTGTTCTTACAGTTAGCAGTCTTCAAGTTGTTTACTTAACTCTCTCAAAACGTGTCATTTTTAGATATTTTTAACAATAAGTTCAAGGCTTCTTCAAATCTTTCCTTTCAGAAATGCCAGTGGATAAACTGCATTGGTTTTACAAGATGCCCGCTTATTTCCTCGAGGCACAACATAACAAATACTAAATTTTATAAATGGACCCGTTGACTACGAGCATCCCATCGACAACAGCGATATTTTTAATTTCATTCAAAAATTATATTGCATCCACAGGCCATCGTTGGCACACTATACAAAACCAGTGCATAGTAAAACAAACATACTCCAACTGCCAAATCCCAAAGTTCTTCCCACAAGTAAGCTTTGCGCAATGAAATCTCATGAAAAACGACTTAGTCGCAAAAGGCATTTAGAAGATGGTGACTTATTGCTTCTGATGTCGGCCGGCAACGCCCTCTTGGCAAGACTGCCAGCGTAGTACCAACCTGCACATACCTCTAAATGCCAGGTGATAGAAAACAATTATTTTTAATCTGATCAGATGCACACCCTCATAGGCTAACAGTCAGCCACTTAAAGGTCCAAAATCCAATTGCATTGTGATTAGCTGGAATCGCTGGTCTTCAATGCATAGGCTGCACCTCTCTACTTAAACAGAAAATTACATACAGCGGATTAACTATCTCACGAAAAGAAATTGAGAAATGTTTTTCAAATCGAACAAGTTTCGTAGGATTGCATTCGCATTTATCACGCAGCAAAATTCCAATATAACCCGGTCACGCTATGGAGCGGACTTTTGAACGAACGTCTGTTCGACCGCCTCCAAAAACTTAACGCTGTAAAAAATGCGGGCAAGAAATTTATATGCCGTCCAAGTCAGGAAAGAAGGGACAGGTCAGTATGCTATACGCTACCATACTTCATGCTAAAGTAACCCTAACTCAATCCATTATGCTCGTTAGGGTAAGTATTCATTGCTGGGTTAGTAGAGTCACACGATATTTCATTGGCGGTAGCACGAAAGAAGTACTGGCTTACATGGCAACTTTCAAAGCAACGACTATTAGGACGCCGTGGTAGTTTCAAAACACATCCGTTTTTCTTTGATACTGGAACTCACACATAGCTCGCCTCATCCTTATTCTCGTCAAGGGTCCGAATGAAATGGAGTCAGGTCAGTAAGGAATGATAGCGCACATATTGGTCAACGTGAGGTAAAGGCACGGGATCTCACAATCCACACACGTATCGGGGCAACAGACTATTGCACGAACCTAATAACCCGACAACGAATGCTTACCCTAACGAAAACAATGGATAGGTTTAGGATAAGGTTAGTACTCACATTTTCTTCCTTTAGCTCCCTCAATAAAGATCCCCGTAAAAAATGTCCAGTACTATTTTCTTGTCAAATTGACTAATTAATCAGAAAACATTCGTGTCATTTATGTACAATGCATTTATTCCTTAATATATATATATATATATATATATATATATATATATATATATATATCGGGTGAATAATTTCTGAAATTATTAAATGCAGGACATGGAGTCAGGTGATTCGGACATGACTTTTTAGAGTCACATCCGAAATTTCAATGAAAATTTAGGTCGAAGACAATCAACCATTACGTGGAATAATCACGTTATGCCCATTCTACAAACAAGAAGTACTACAAGTAATATAAATCTTATATGGCAAAGACGTTAAAACCGTACTTCCGACATAGCTACTAGCTTAAAGCCGAGACAGGTGTTTCGCCGATGTTTCTGCTGCTGTGTGACACAGCAACGAGGGGTTCGGCTCCTCAGTGTGTCCCCCAGCGTTCTCTATGCGGTGTCTGGTATATGGACTCCAGAGAATAAGCGGGTAAATAATTTCTAAAATAATTAAGTGCAGGACATGGAGTCAGGTGATTCGGACATGATTTTTAGGGTCACATCCGAAATTTTAATAAACATTTGGGTCGAAGACAATCAACCACTGTGAAATAACCACGTAATGCCCATTCTACAAACAAGTAGTACTACAAGTAAAATGAATCTTATATGGCAAAAACGTTATACCGTACTTCCGACATAGATACTAGCTAAAAGCCCAAACACGTGTTTCGCCGATGTTTCTGCTGCTATGTGACACAGCAACGAGGGGTTCAGCTCCTCAGTGGGTCCCCCAGCGTTCTCTATGCGGTGTCTGGTATATGGACTCCAGAGAATAATCGGGTAAATAATTTCTGAAATTATTAAGTGCAGGACATGGAGTCAGGTGATTCGGACATGATTTTTAGGGTCACATCCGAAATTTTAATAAACATTTGGGTCGAAGACAATCAACCACTGTGAAATAACCACGTAATGCCCATTCTACAAACAAGTAGTACTACAAGTAAAATGAATCTTATATGGCAAAAACGTTATACCGTACTTCCGACATAGATACTAGCTAAAAGCCCAGACATGTGTTTCGCCGATGTTTCTGCTGCTGTGTGACACAGCAACGAGGGGTTCGGCTCCTCAGTGGGTCACCCAGCGTTCTCTATGCGGTGTCTGGTATATGGACTCCAGAGAATAATCGGGTAAATAATTTCTGAAATTATTAAGTGCAGGACATGGAGTCAGGTGATTCAGACATGACTTTTTAGGGTCAGATCCGAAATTTCAATGAACTTTGGGTCGAAGACAATCAACCACTGTCGAATAACCACGTAATGCCCATTCTACAAACAAGTAGTACCATACAGTATATTTAAATTTATAGGAACACCGAAAATCAAAAGTAAATATTCATACGACTTAAGTAGTCCTTTTCTTACAGAATGTAGTTATCACAGGCAGCAGGAAAACTATTTGTTTACAAGCTGTCATCCTGCCGTGACTGCCGTCTCTTGCAAATATGCTGCACGTGAATTTATATCTAAAGCTAATATTAGCAACCATTTGTAATCGAAGGTAGATTTTGGGATTGGTAAACATTTAGAGAGCTAGCACAACTACTCCGTACACAGTTGACTAGTTGTTTGAGGTTAATAACGATTGCATGGTTAATCCACCCAATCTGAAAAGTTCTAAACCGGAGATGGTTTTCCATGGCGATACACCATCTGATGATATAAAATAGCCTATAACACCTCAGTTATTTTAATTTAATTCATGGATTTCTATGTTTGCTTTGGTTTTTTCGAGTACATTTGAGGTTCAAAAAGCCTTTAACAATAAAACAATACATTCTTAATCTTATATATGAAAAACACCTGGCATGATTTGGGTGGAATCAGGAGTTGTCGGACATGCAAGAAATTTCCTAGGTCATGTAATATCACAGAACAAAGCATCATTTTTATGAATTTCCCTATAAAATAACACTGATATAAGTAAGACAGGTTTAAAATTAATCCCTTCGGGAACCGGAAAATGTGATCTGAAGTCAATAAAAATCAAATGCAGGTAAGTGTAAGAAATCACTTTGTTTTTCACAAACAAGAAATGAATGCAGCTTAAGCAATTATTTTGTATGAAATACGGACAATGTTTGCCACAAAACGAAGGAATAAACTTGTTTACGTGTAGTTTCGTTTTTACTACGTAGAAACTGAAGACCTTTAACAAAATAAATACAATATATTGTAGAAATGGACGAAAGAAGCATGTATATTAATTTAAAAGTATGCGATAACTCACGTTTTTGTAGAATATCGTGTCCGATTATATGGAATTGGGCAGCGCAATGGACAGAAGATTGGCAGATTTTGCAAAATCGTAGTTTAGATTCGGATGCTTTGTGGTGTATTTGCAGTCTTGGAAGGGGACCATAAAGTAACCAAATGTAGCACAAAAGCTCCAATATAAAACGAAACCAAAGTTGTTTCATTTTCAGCAAAAAATGTATCACCTATTTTCAGGGAAGTCACAAAACCGATATAACATTCACATTTGGATTTTGTCTTAATCTTGGAAATAGGTTAAGACCGAATTTATTAGCCAGAGAAAAATCTAAGAACTGTATTTTTCAAACGAGGAACTTATTATAGCATGTTATAAATTGATCTAGAAATATTATTTGTTGACCTTTCTTGTGGTAATTCTTTATTCTCGGCAATATGTTTTCATCTTAAGGTGAATCTTTAAATATGACGTGAACAGCCATATACATTCGAAAAATATCCCAAAGCTCACGATTTCAGTAAATTATTTTTAGATCTACCTTATTTTGAAGGTTTTGCTAAACTCATTGATCATTTCATCTACTTATAGGTGTCTTCTTTCGTTTCATGCCTTAAGAACATAGCGAAATATAAGGCATTAGAAATTTACTTTCAGTTCACTGTAAGACCGTACTGAAAATCTTTGCCAATCCTATTTAAAGAATGCTTCTTTCCGTAAATAACCACTTTGACAATTTAACGTGCTTCCTAGGATTGTGCAAATAACACAACAAGTTCTTTGACCTTGAAAATTCGGTAAATAGTGAAGACACTTAATTAAGAACAATGGTTTTTACAAATTTAATTCAAAACTATCAACTAAATATTGTTTACTCAAAATCCGCAAAATGTATGTAAGCATAGTTAACAAAATGATTGGGAGAGATTTGTTATTGCTTTCTCACGGAATGCGAACAAAAATTCAAAAATTTGTTTTCGATTCAAAAACACTACTTTCGTAAAATTTTATTACTACCTAGCATGCGGTATTATCAAAAATATTTCAGTCACGGCGGGAACACTGCTTTTGAAAGAGCTTCTTTCAACTGATTAAAAAACTGCCGTCCAAAAATGACAACCTGTGTACTATGCAGTTTGTTGGATACCTTATGAGCAACATTAATAGATGCACACATATTTTGATTTATCAGTGATTACGTCACAGTCTTGAAAGCTCTCATAATTTGACAGTATTATGAATCTGAAATCTACTCTAGGTTTTTGTATGCGATTTGAAGAAAAATTGGCTTTCTACCAAAGGAGTAAATAAACTAATGTATTTGTTCGTGTTTATAGAAAATATATTTGAATAAATTCAAATATAATTTCTAGGTAATCGAAAACCATTTATAAAATTCACACCACATAGGAACGAACTTTTTTCAAACTATAATTTGTCAGTCAGTTAGTAAAGAGCTAGTTTTTAACCCAAAGGTTTGCGATGACGGAAGTATTTTGGCCATACGCTGCATAATAATTTTCTTATTAAAATCAAAATAATTATTTTCTAATTGAAAACAAATTTTAAAATTTCATTTGAAATTCAATGAAGTAACAGCAGATTTCCTCTCTTATAAAATGTCAATCGAAAGTCTGAAATGGGGTACAATGCCAAGATATCTCTCCCAAGCCTAGATGCCATATTTTTAACGGGCTGCATTTTAATTTCCTGGAAAGATTTTAATTTGTAAAAAGAGCTACTAAAGTAGTATATTTCCTTCTTATTGATTTATAAAGTTCATATAAATTCGACTATATCTTATGAAAAACATGTACGATAATATTGTACCTTGTTCTCGGTTGGTAGCAAATTTCATCCTCTTCAAACTGTATACTTGAAAAAGAGCTCTTTTTTGCTGAAAAAACTTATAAATCACCAAATAAATTTGACCACTATCGGTCTTTTCACTCGCTTTCAAGGTTTCCTAATTGCATGCTGTATATACTCCGTCCTGGAAAATAACACCTTTCTTTACTTTATGGACACAATTTAGAAGTTTCTGAATATGATGTATCATGAAAAATCATTTAACGATCTTACCTACTTTGCTATTCTGTGACTCGTTTTAAACCCCTAGCCACTCTTTCTTCAGTTGTATAATCTAAAAAACATAATTTGCTTCCAAAAGAGTACCTGAAAAGCTTTTTTAATACAAGTTTCCTGTAACCTATAATGGAAGTTAAAATTGCATCGAAAATCGATGTGAAAACCATATTATTTAGGGGCGTTCACAAAATCTCGTACAAATGCCATTGCTGCTCGATAGTAAATATTGCGACCCCACTTAAGTTTTTTTTTGAATCAAAAACTGCAAAATTGTCATTAATGTTTGCTGAAAGATGAAATCTTCTGTCCCTGCCCTGAAGTCAACATACAACTTTTAAATAATTTCAGACTTACTACTCCGGACGACGTCATTTGACTCCATCTACCAATAATAGTTTTGTCCTATCGATAAATACGTGCCTGGTTATAAAGATCCGTTGGAGAACACATAGGTCATTTTTAATGTAAACAGTCGGTCTATGAAATGTTTCATTATGATTGATTTGAAAAGACTTCCATTTTTATTTGTACTTTTACCATTTTAAACTATTATTTTTTAATTTTAAAGGTCAGGTTAAAATAGTATCCATATTCACATTGTAAAAGCGATATTTGTGGCCAGCTGCTAAGAAGACTGCTAAGCAAAATATTGTTCTGTATAGCCAATAGTCGGCTTTAACTCACTAACCCAAATACTCCTGGAAATTAACTCAAAGTTATCGGTATAGGAGTGTTTCACTTCCCAAGTATAGTAACAAAATAAATACGAGCATAGTAGATACACATACACTTTTAGCAATTTCGCTGATGATATAAACCTTCAAAACTCAATTCTAAAATATTTTTTACAAAGATTTCTTTAAAATAAACGTTTTGACTAAAATACAAATGCCGTAAGGAATGGCGGCATAGTTAATGCAGTATGAGGGAATTATTTTCCAAAGAATACTATTAACTTACATTGCAAATTGGATACTCCGACAGGGATCTCTACTTCATCGTCGATTAATATGTGCAAATGTGAACTCACATTAGAGGGGTGTTGAATGATCACGTTACGGGTCATACTATCCCTGCAAAGCCATGGGTCTCAGCTTACTGTTTACAGGTCACGGAATTTTAATAGCAATCGAAGAGATTTTCGTCGCAAACGATTAAAATCTTAAATCTTTTTTGCTACACTGAAACAATAATCTTTCATTATTGGTCTACCAGATCAACCGTAACGTAGCAAATTCTGTAACATTGTTGAAAGTTGACATTTCATAGCATTGCATGCATAATTGAGGTAGAGGTGGTATTCTGTTCAGGTTGTTGCTGCAAAATTAAAAATCAATTTCTCTGAGAGTAACAGCAAGTCGGCTTCCTCAGAATGAGTTCCACACACACATCTGCCACATCCACACCCACTGTGCGGATTAGCCAATACCAATTTTGCCACAAATCGCAAGTGTAATTACTTCTCTGGAACAGTAAAGTCCCTGGAGGTACACAAACGTGCCAGTGGGGTAGGCAATTTTTGTTGACTGTTCTTTTAACAAATTAAACGTCCCGAAAAATAACTGGCGATATTGCTTATATCTAAATTCATCTGTATTCATGCATTAAAAACCACTTGCATGAACCATTTTCTTTAAAGCACGAAATGGTTTCTCTCTAGACGGTTTTAACTACCCCTGCATATATTTGCAAAAAAATCCGCTTAACTTCGACCACGGTGAGTAACGCAACACACGAAAAGTTCATGCATTCACGGAAACAGATTGATCACTCAGATAACACGTAAAATGCCAAGAACAAACTTCCTGATTAACAACTAATGGCATATATTGCAAGAAATATTCCGAAAGTTAAAAATAAGATATTTGCTAAGGAAATTCGCTATGCTGAAAGCACGAATACATACATCAAACGAGTAGTTTCAAGATCAGAGATGATACTCATGTAAGCATTTAAACAATGAAATTTGGCGAACGTACGCTTTTGAATATTTATCATCAGATCTTTACAGTAATATGAAGGTTTAAAATCCAATAAACAGTAAGTATGGGGCAGAGAGTTGAGGGCTTTCAGAGGTCAGGGGTTAAAGTCTAGTCCTATAGGGGCGAGGGTTGGGGAGGGGACGGGGAAGGTGTACGGTAATTATTTAGGTTTCTGCTTCGTCGCTGTGACGCGACGTCGCAGGAGGTGTGAACGCAGATGTTGAGCTTGTTTTCGGCCAAGGGGGCCACTACAAACGTTCTTCGCGTGCACAAAGCTGTGTCGGTCAACAGTATGGCCACTGTCTTTGCCATCGCAAGTATGCGCTGGCGCGGGAACTTGATGCGTTTCATCGCCACTTTATAGATGACACGGAAGGTTCGGTTACCGTCTACCCAGTGACCGCTGTCAACCAAGTGAGCCACAATTGCGGAAGAGATGGACTTTACCGGGCCTTAATTTAGCCAGGTAGGATGGTACTCGCGCGTCCGCTTGAATACTTTTTGGATGAATGATTTAATGAATTAATGAATGATTTTTCGACCAATATAACCTGCCCCGCAGGAGCAAGCGAAGGCGTAGATGCACTTAGAAGAGGTCTGAAACGTCCGTCTATCCTTGCTTTCAAGGCGAAGAAATGAAGCGCTTGAGGACAGTAGTCTTATCTTAGCGTATGGGTACATGCGCATGATAGCAGCGTTGAAGCAAAGATCTAGAAGTTTGCTCACTGGATCCCCTCGAAAAGGTAAAGTTAGAAATACATCCTTCTCAGTCGTCGGCATGTCCGATTTCGGGGGATTTTTCGCCACATATTTATTGATCAACTCCTGGGGAAATCTGTTTTATCTCAGTGTTTTGTATAAGGGCGAGTTTCTTCACAAATGTATCAGGAGTACATATTATTCTGGCTCGGTTGAGGAGGCAACGGACTAATCTTCTTTTCTGACTAAGTGGTACAAAACTGCAGAAATTCTTGTATTGACCTGTCCACATTGTCTTACGCACTTCACCTCTACAAATTGTTCCATCAAGCGCCCTGTTTAGAAGGAAAGTGGAGGCATTCTCCTTTCTCTTTTTCCAACGTGAAGGTTAGTGCTGGGTAAGTCTGATTCACATTATCCAAGATAGTGTCCAACTTAAGCTTTTCATCTGTTATTGCAAAAATATCATCAATATATTGAGAATAGGAAAAAAAGGTCCTTTATAACTGGAGAGAGCTAATTGTTCTCAAGGTTTCCCATGAGGACGTCAGCAAGTAGAGGTCAAAGGGCGATTCCATCGCTATGCCCTTGTTTTGATGGTAAAATTGACCATCGAAAGTGCTGCGAACATTAAGCATGCAGCGAAAAGAGCAATTCCTTGAGGTCTCCGACTGTCATGCCATCTAAAACTCTCGTCACATAAAAATTGTATGGTTTCCGTGGGGAAAATATTACTAAAAAAGACGCGACATCTTAGGACAACATTGTTTTCCCATTGAGATTTGTGTTTCATTCGGAATCGATGAATCCAAACGTGTCCCGTAGGCTATATGGTGCTATTTGGTGTCGAATCGGCTAAAGTCTTTCTGCTAGGCACTTCGCAATTGCATGACAGGACTAGAGTATAACCCCCGCCTTTGAATTCCCTTGACCCTCTACCCCATAATTACTGTTTTTGAATGTTTAAACATGTATTAATCTATCCTAATATTAATGTTAAGACCTGATGATGAACAGTCGAAAGCGTTCGTTCGTCAAAATTGATTAAGTTCATTTAAAGTAACGCATGAGAATGCAACCAGATGATGATATGAAACAACAAGGCAACTTTAAGGATATGTTTATGGTTATATTTTTTTGCATTTCTCGAAAACAAGATGAGAAAAACAGAAAAAAGATCCTTTAATTTCGCAGGTGAGAACGTCAAAGGAGTTGGCATTTGCATCAAGGAGAATTTTGAGATGCCAGTTGATGGGTGAAGCATCCTTTTCTCATAATGAGATGTTTTTCTGTAAATGCATAACAAGAAACGTTTTCCTAATTAACATTAATGCGCATTTTCAGACGATGTTGGAGTCTGAGAGTTTTCTTGGAATACTAACTATGCTGATCAATATGTTGCGATAAGCACTAGTCTCCTAGGGCAATCTAAAACATAGGACCATCAGATTGCCTGCGGTGGTCATCGCTTTGCGCGTTTGGGTTTAACCTAAGGTCTTCGCAGGCAGCTGAGTATCTTCTTGTAATATACTCTAGATAGGGTTACCCATCAAAATTACGATAAAGGTGCTTTTGCTAGCGCCCTATTTCGTATTTATGAAACTGCAGTCAAACGGAGCGAGTGAGGTCAAATGACGTGAATCATAGTCCAAATTGACTAAGATTTTCCTTCCGAATTTTTCCCAAAGCTCAGAACATAAGGATCGTCTGCATCATGCTTTTCGGCATTCGGTATGAACTGCATGCGCAAATATATAAGAGGTCATTGAAAACCGTATACTATGATTTAAAAAAATTAACTTGACGCACCTATTTGCATTGATTGTGGGAATTACGTGAGATGGTGGGATTTTTGTACATTGAATCGATGTGTTTTCTTTAACAAACTCTGAAAGCACCCGCCATGCAGGTGAAAAAGATATGTGTGGACCACATACTCACCTTAACGTGAAACATCACAGTAAAATCATGAAGAGGTACAACTTCACGGGCAATTTATTTTTGTTGCTTTGGAAACCGAAAAATGGGTGCGGTTGTGTCGCCATATATATTCCTAGCACGTGTTTCTGAATGCCAGCGAAATTATAATATGTCATCCTACCAAACCCCTTTTCTGAGTCTGAGCGCATACCATTACTAAAACAGAAGATATATATATATATATATATATTTATATATATATAAACTATTCAATTTATTTGCCCAAATTAGGAAAGACTAGGTGACCCCCCGACAGCAAGAGAAAGGTTTTCGTATAGCCGAAAATGCAGCCACCTGAGCTATGAGGTCCCACCGGGAGCCGTGAGTATAATCACACTTGAGTCAAGGTACCCGCCATCTTGCAATCATCCAGTGGATTCGAGATGAATTACTGAGGAAATCCTGCTTGAACCTCGACCAAGTAACCAGCGGGGCGGTGGATGCCTGAAAGATATTTTAAACGGGCCGACTAAAAATGATTTATTTGTTAAAATCTCGGCGGCCTTTGTGGGATTCGACTCATGACAACAAGGTAAAGGCTTAAGTACTGTCAACGCTCTAAACCCCTGAGCTCCGACGCTTCATCGGGAACCGTGAGTTTACGCACACTTGAGTAAAGTAAACTGTCATCTTGGAGTGTGTTTCCTAGATTAATTACTAAGGAAATTCTGCTTGAACAGTTAGCTTACTGGATAAGAAGTGGTGAATTCGATACGTTTCAGTAGGCGGTTTGTTAAGCGACAGTGGTTCAAATTGAATTTCGAACGAAACATTTGCCGACTGAAACAACGTAGTTGTCAGGCCAAAAGGTAACCCAAAATTTCAGGATTTTTCACAATTCATGGATCCGGTGTGTGAGTTTACTCACACTTGGAGCAATTTGCCCCTTCAGTCTACTACAATGCTACGACTAAACCAAGTATGGTATAGTACGTAGACTGAACAAGGCGGTTTTCATAAGTAAGCCCTCCAAAATCCACCAGGCTCAATTAATTGATGTGATCTGTTAGGAGTTTCATTCAAAATTCAAGTATTCCTTCTCAACAAACAGAAGAATCCGCTTAATAATCATCTGTCTGCCATTTATTCATGGTTATTTTCTCTTTCTACATAAAAATATTGCATTTGATAAAAGGGTGTCCACTGCCCAGGTAACAGGAGGTGATTAACTTATGTAAGCTTCTCGATCTGTTTATAACCTTCCCAGAAAATTCGCCTAACGTCTACTAAAGTGCGCTGAGAGCGCGAGAACGATGAAAACAAGACAGACAGCAGTGGATATTGCTGGCTTATTAGCCCTCGTCAGACAGTCTTACCCAGTCCCGGATTTGTGGGAACCATGTTTCGAAAACACACCGGTTAGCCATCGAGCGTACGGAATCCAGTAATCTACAACAAAACCGCGGGTTCACTCAAGGGTGCTCACCGATCAAGTTGCCTTAGGTTGTCATCCCGTGCTGCCTTGTGACTAAATTATTTTCATTGGCACGCAATCCGATAGCATCCTGCAATATATGCTGACATACCGTACCTATTTTTTTGACGAAAGCTCACCGATCGCTAACAGAATTCACTTATTCCACTCATGCCTTGGAGCTCACTCTCGAGCCCAGCCAGCAGTCGTACGCTGAAGAGTCAGAAATGGCCATTCCATTCTCCCTTAAATTTGTCGACATTTTTAATTTGCCTTTATAGAGATCCCCGTAAAATTTATCATTCACCTGTTTTTGCTTCCACCTTCGAATTTTGCGCAATTTTCTGAAAACAAGGATGCTCTGCAGCATCGGATGAAGGTTATCGACATTTCAAAGTACACATGCACTATCTTGTGAAGATGAATAAAATATCACTGACAACCCATTTCTTGCGATTTAAACATGCATATAACACACACTTTTGCACCAATTGCAAGGAGCGAGATCAGAGAAGGTGATTACCGCATATAAAATCAGTCTTTTTTGGAAAAAATTAGGAATTTTCATCATGAAATCTGCAAAGGCATGTCAGCCGCATAATGCAGAGCATTGGCTGTTTTAATGAACTACGTTGCGGCATCTCAGTAACGTTAGAAAGCTGTACAACTTCAATTCTAAAACAGTGGCACCATAAAAAGTACTATTAAACGAGATAAGGGTTTCCCATCAGTAACACGAGGCTTGCCGTAATGGTAACAGGTTATCCTCCGCAAATCAGTATCCGTGTTTGAAGGCAATTCATCACTTAAGCAGCGATTCTAAGTAAAATCTGTTAAGGGGTCTACTCAAACTTGAAGAAGTGAGCCTCGACAAACACACAAGTTTGATTATTAATAAGCTGACCTCTGCAGAAACAGAGGTTTTTGTGGATAAACTCTTTTTTAGTAGCTCTAAAAGAACACGTGGTGGTCAGGCTGGGTACAGTCAAGGTGAATTTCTTATTGATGCGACAAGGTGACATAAGGGAGAGAAACGGGCAATGATTTCCAGGTAACTGGGTAAGACGATGTTAAATGCTCATTGAAGGTGGTAGGGGACGGGTGGTGAAGGTTGGATAGTCCTTCCATTTTAAGCAATGCAGAATCAATATTGACGAGGAGAAAAGCGACTGGGATGGTCATTTTGGGCATAAAAGCCACCATAAGCCAGACAGACCGGCACAATCCGGCTCAAAAATAGAGCAGTTATCCACCACTCAGATGATACAAATTATGGCAGATGGGTGTCAGGAGATTGGTGAAAGTGTAGGATAGGTGCTGGAGAGGAAATAACTCTTCTTTTATGGCATTAATGCACTCAATTTGAATATTGTACTGTCAGTCCGTCAAAACCGGTAAATTTTGCCTCACATAGTAACAAAACGTGGGGCGAGGCTTGTGCTGAAAAATTCCCTATAAGTTTCAACACAATCTTTTAAGGAAATTGAAGAGCTAAATACAAAAAACTGGAGCCTACAGCAGAAAACAGACAGGTAACGTTGGATGATTCGAAAGTTTGACTATCATATCTGATGTCGAGAAAGCCAAGAGCTGGACAGGGCCGGGTGACTGGCGCGGCCGGAGCCACTTCCAGGCGTGCAGCCACCCTTGGGTGACCAACCGATGAGACAAATCAAACACACACAGTTATATAATGCACCAGAACAGCAATTGACGGAAAGCATATCTGGGTTTTCAACTAGTAGCCCCACTGGAACTACGGTAAATAGGGTAATATTTACATAAAACCATCTACGTATTTGCAGCTGACGCAGCTGTCAAACTTCAACCCAACTAATTACTTAAAATTTCAAACGAAACTTGAAAGTTTGCCACTTGAAAAATGCTCATCAAGATCATGGAGTAGTTTCTGAGTCAGTCGCGGTACAGTTGCCTGGGGACAGAAAGCTGCAGCGCTCGCCAAAATCAATGCCCAAAGGGCAGGAGTTGACAGGACGGTCAGAGACACGTTTCAGCCAGCAAACATCTCAAGCAAACGTGCCCTTTGGCGAGGAAATTGGACAGTTTAGGGGGCAAAGTAGAGAATGTAGTTCAGGCAGCACAAAAAGAATACTCGTAGGTAACAAATGTTTACTGAGCCGACTGCCAACGCTTCAAACCTGTCAAAGATTTGTGATGACAGATGCCATGCATACTGTCATACAGACTGATTTCATTTGAAGTTCAACGAAACCCGACTGCACCTTAAGGATAAGATGGTCTGGCCTCTCCTTTCTTCGCTGGTTTGGCAGAAATTGCACCCAGGATTGGGGAAGTATGTCACAACGTTCACCAGCTTTAAGCTAATTTCCTTCCCAGCTATGTCCTTATTTTCTCAAATCTAAACTTTTCAAGAGAAAAAATCCAAAAATGAATGGTTAGTTATAAAATTCATATATACATGGACGCAAGTGAACATAGTTTGCGCACGAACACCGATGATGGGCGTCTCCAACCCGATAGGAACGGAGACACTGGCAACGACTCAGTAACAATCGATAAGACGTGCACGGACAGATGCAAACGAGGGACGAGAAACAGACATGTGGGTCCAGACAACAAACGCGGGCAATGCAGACGGGGTCAATGACAATTGCCATCCCGACACAGCCCCCAAGCGAGGGAAACAAATCAATGACCAGCAGGACAGCAATTAACTCCCCCACCCCCCTGCAGTGCATCCTGAATGAATAGCTGTAGAGCCAGCATGTGCAGAACCCATAAATACTGTGAGGCGCCGTACTGAACCTACCTCCGACGATGGAATCTTGTTTGATTTTGAAACGTCAGGATATTAAACCTATTGTTCCCGTGATCGCCTCATTTTCTGATTTATTCCCGGGGGCGCCCATTTTCGCTTCAATTAGCAATATATATATATATTTATATTGATAATGTGGAACCGACAAAGACAAGGGAGACCGGAATGGCCATTTCTGGCTTATTAGCCGTCATCAGCCAGGGATACCGGTCTCCCTTGTCTTTGTCAGTTCCATTCCATCATATGCTACACGTCACTATGCGACCGCCTGCGAGGGCTCTAGTCTCAGCTCCAGGGCACAACGGAACATGCATGTTCCTTAAGCAGATCGGTGAGCCCCACACTATCATATATATATATATATATATATATATATATATATATATATATATATGGTAATGGAGCGCTTTCCGATCGGTTACACCGATCGGCAAGTTGCCTATTGAATCTGTCCTATTTGTTAGCAATTGGTCTTGAATGTGACAAGAATGGTCGAACATGCGGCAGCTGAGTGAAGGAATGAAGCCGGGAGTGACTTGCATCTTTGCTTACAGGCCCATAATATATAAACAAGTTCAATAAGCTCCTAACCCCACATTCGGTGCTGAGACACAGCTTGGTCGAAGCCATCAGGTGCTCGGTGAGTGCACAGTCTAACACATTTTCCCACGCCAATGGCAAGATGGCCAAGAAATCATCAGGTCAACATGCAGCAAGGTGATGGAATTTAAATGACTAGCGACGCACATACCGGCAAGTAAAAAATTAGCGCATCAAAGAGCATTCATCCTTCATTAACGAGAGAACCGGTAATTATCATAGGTATGTGTTAACATAACACATTCATCCTATAAATACCAGCACTCCTTGTGAATGCATTAAGATATCCGAAGCTATCTAATGATTTGTTCAAGCATGAATCCAAAAGTCTGACGAACAAAGGTCATGTTCCAGCGATCACGTAAATGTGTTGGATGTTAAAGTTCAAGATATGGAACAAAATCCTTTTACTCGGAACAAAGGTGGTCTAGTAACATATTTTCATGTCCTAGCCATAAAATGTTACCCTTAGTTTATAACTAACCATAACCCTAAACCTAGCCCTAACCTTAATCCTAAACCCTCTTAAATTTAATCCATATCCTTAACCAAGCACAGAAAAAACTCTTACCCTTAATTGTAACCCAAAACGAGTCTCCTTAAAAACTTGCTCATGCCAACAAGTATAAGGAGTGGTATGTACGTCCTCGTTTTCCACGGAAACGCACACTAATTCAGTCCAGGATCTTGCGCAAGAAGCCAGAGGTTCCGACCATATGGGTCACAACATTATTTATTTAGTCTCCAGGCGTCTGGTAAAGCACACAGGAAAAAAAGTAATTTGTGTACCAACTTGGCAAAAATGTGGCCTTCTTGAGAGTGCCTGCTTCAAAGAATAGTGGGTATTAAGTTGATATTAACCAAATGATTATACTTATTCAGACGAGAGCCGTGTTTTCTATGCGGCACCCTCAAAAATGTGAGATCAAAGCAGCTCACTACTGTTGTTTGAAATCCTAGCGCTTTGTGCGCAGGACCAGGGCGTATATTTGGCACGTGAAGACATTGTGGGTACCTCTGTTCAACATCTTTCGCTGTCAGCATCAGGTTATAGATCAGCCCAGACTATCCGCTAATATAATGGGAATGGAATAGAAGGTGAGGTCATTATGATGGATGGGTTTTTGAGTTTGAGCTGTCGTTTTTTGCTCTTCATCCCCGTGGGTAAATGTTACCCTAGCTAGTTCCCTTTGATATATTGATCTTTATTATCGTGTCCTTGTCCGAACCATGATCGTGAGGTTATCTTTAGCCGTGTTTTGAAGGAACCTAAATCACCAAATTCACTGAAGACTGTCCGTGCTGGTAGCTGTTGCACGTTCCGACCGATATTCCATATTTGTGATCTTTCTGCGCTAAATTTACTAAGTTTTCATCAACGAAAGCCCACGCAGTTGAAAAACGCCACTGCGGTTGGCATCTTGCACTCAAGTGTCAACTGAAAATCAACCGTCGATCTCAGGCCTCCTGTCGAAAATGTCGTTCTATCTTCAACAAAACTCAAGATACCGAGATAATTTTGTAAAAAAAACACAGAATGACTGAAGATATTTTTTTAAGAGACATGGTTGGATGTTGAGATTAAATCGGAAATAATTTAACCTGCATCCTTCTGCCCTTTCGTAAATTGAAAGAAAATCAGTATGCAGCAGACGCGCAGGGGTTGCTGTTTCGTCAAACAGAATTGGCGTGGTAACTGAAAGTACTTATTTGCAAACTTGAATTATTTGTAGTCATTGTGGCTGACATATGCACGCCTCGATTGTTAAATGCTTTTAAAGGTATTATATTTGCTAGCATTTATATTCCCCCTAACTTAAATCCACTTTTTCGATTTTCTGACACAAAAAATGCTACAATGTCTTGGGAACAGCTTATTCTTTGAAATGGTATTTTTAACCGTGTAAACCATCGTTCGCTTACATTTTTAGGTTTCCATTATCTTGTTTTCGACAAAACTCAAACTTATACCTCTCTTGCTTACATTTTTTATCAACCACCTAGTTTATGAGCATTTTGTGTTATATGCCTTCCAGAAATATATTCCTTTTCTAAGCCTGTACAGTTAACCAAACCGAAAAGAACCATCGCGTTTACGACATGTCGAAACAACAAATTTACTTGCTTCAATCTTCTCTATCACAAACAATTCACGCTTTCCTCAAACCATCGAACGTAAAATCATGGTCATTTCTAAACGAAATTTTTAATGCTGACGTTTCTATTGGTACCGTCCGCGTTGGATCTAACAGAATTTCTTCTACCTATCAAACCTTCTTCAGACGTAAAATGGACCTCCTCTACAAACCAGGCCTACGTGATAGTCTACAGAACTTTCACGTCCTACTAAAAAGGAAGACTGCCAGCTTGAACGACCTGTTCGCTGGTCAGTTCACTGGCCTGTGTTTTGACATGTCCTTCATGGAGTCCCGGATTCGTGATAACTGGCGTACAGTAATAATTATTCATCTCCCTAAAAATCAAATAATTTTGTTCTTAAAGCTTCTCATCCAATTGCCTGCTCTTTTGTACAAATGAAGCCTGCTAAAAGCTTTGCCATCAATAGTATTATGCCATGCTCCTTCAGTTTTTCTGGTCTGTTACAATTTGAATATAAGGCCAGATGTGGTAGCCTTGAGGATGTTGCTCTCGTGGTCGAGTATGCTGTTAATGATTTAAATGGGGATTGGCGTACGTACGCATGCGCATTTCGTGACTAACCCGTCGCCTTCCCTACGGTTCTACGGGCTCTCTTCCTTAACAAAATATCCGCGTGGGGCTCTCCAAGCTGGCCTGTTTCCTGGCTTGCAGATTAGCCAACTTCCTGAACTCAGTTTGTCCAATCAGACAAGCGGAAATCTTCTGTCCTTTCCAATAACTGTGAAGTGCTTCGAGGTTCCATCATATCTCCCCCTCCTCGTCCACACAGGGACTTGAGATCGCCAAATGACGCCCTGTATGTCAATCACGCTGATGATACGGTTGTTGGGCCTCCTCCTAAAAATCAGACACATTTCCAGTTTCTAAAGAATGACCTCGACCACGTCTTTACATGGCCGTTTGCAAACTGATCTTCTAGTAAGCAACAAACAAAATAGACCAGGCTGTTTTCAGACTGCGACCCGCTTTTGGTCCTGAATAAATTTACATCCTTCCGGTAATCTGGTGTTACTTTGACATTAAATCGTTCACTTTACCCTCATATAGCAACCTTTTAATTAAATTCTTGAACTACTTTCTCAAATTCGTCGTTTCGTTCCTATCACACACCTCCCTCTAGTTCTTTATTTTTCTGTTATTTTTCCTGCTTTGCTGATTTGCTGATCAACCAAATGCCCTTTTCTGTTACGGGCGTTTCGTATGTCGTTAAAGATGATATAAGAATACAACGACGTTTTAAAACAGTTAAGCAATTTCGTGATTGAATTTGAGATGAAATTGTCCACCCCCTTTACTCTGAGCTAATTGTTTCGAAGTTTTTCCGCCCCATGCGCCGAGTCTTCTGACATGTCTTTTGCCGTACTTCGGCATATCAGCGTTCCTTATTGACATATCTGATTCCGCATTTAATGTTCATTTTTATGTTAACCTATTACCACAGTAAAAGAAGCCCTTTTTTACTTAAACGTTTGAATGATCATTTCAAAATAATTATTAGACCTCTCTCTCTTTCTCTCTGTTGGCATGGATTTCAGCAAATATGATGGTTTATGCTTCACTCTTCTCACAAAAAAGCTTTGCCAATTTAAGCGGCTTTATTTTCTCGCAGAACTTCACTATAAAGAGTCTGGTGGACTTAAATCAATGATGTTGCGCTGAAAGATTTTTCGGAAGGCTGCCACATGATGAGTTAAAGCGGCCCTCGAAGGGAGCCCAGTCTGTTTCTTTAGTGTCCGGATGATGGGTTGAGGGCCAGGTTTCAAGCGCACCTTCTCAAAATCTGACATTCTAACTCAGTTTGGATCCAGGCAGGGCCCATTTATTGTTGTGTAAAGTTATTATCCGGTGTTCGAAGCAGGCAGTACGGCAGCACGCGTAGATGCCGTCTCCCGTCACGCCAGCCAGCTGTGTCTTCACCCGTTATTGGTTTTCTTCAATTGACACCAAGCCCAGATGGGTGTAGAAGTGCGCGTGTGGCAGAAGCAGCGCAGGTCTGCTATCGTCGAAAACTCAATCCAGCTCAAGTTAACGTCTCTGCACCACACTTTCTGCCAAGCACATGGTGGATTTCGTCAACAACGGCGGTGGAACTGTCATCTTAAATCGAGTAACGCAGTGAACCTCCAAAGAATCAGCTAATGTTGCAAAGCCATGGCCCAACGATGTTTGAAAGTGCTTTTCGAGGGGATCAGAAAGTGCTTAAGGTCCACCGCCGTAACTAGGCGAATGTAGTACATTAGTAGATGTTGCAGTGAGTCAACGGAAGTCATGAAATATCCAAAAAATGGAAGGTGTACTTCTTCTACGAAAACATTTAGAAAACAACGAACTTTTCTACTAAATGTTTCTATGTCAGTTTTAGAAAAGACAATAAAATAAATTCAAAAAATGAAATTGAAAATAATTGATAGTAATAAAAGGAAGATTTCTGAGGATCCCCTTCATCAGTTCCTGAGAAAACACTATCCTTCGACGAGTTTGTTATCCATTTACAAAACTAGTTGCAATTTTTATTCATGCCTCAGTGAGAACTTTCCTTCAAAAAAATAAAGCAAATTTAACTAACCTTTGCATTTAATTCTCGAAGCATAAGTGACTACGGAAACAGCGTGCTGCTACTATTGCTCCTAGTTGATGTGCCAGCGGACCATACCAAAGATGGTAGATGGGCGCTAACCGATCGGGTACGGAACCCACTCGTCCCATCATGCCTCGATGCTAAGTCTCGAACCCCGCCAGCAACTGCTCGGTGCCTAGATGTCGCAGGTGCAGCAACACACGGCGTTAGTTACGTCTGGCTGATGATAACCAGTGAACCAGAAATGGCCGTTTCAGACTGCCTTGTCTTTGTCAGTAATTTTCTTCTGCCTATGGGACTAACCGCTGTGCGGCTGCTAGTGTGGCTCAAAACTGAGCTCCAAGGCAGAACGGGACGAGCGTGTCTTGCAAGGGATCGGTAAGCATCCAGCCACCTAGGTTAATCTTGCCAATGGAAGGGTTCAAGACAATGAGCTCGTGGCGCAGTGGTTTAGAGCGTTGGACTTCAAACTAACAAGTCACGAGTTCGAGCCTCGCGTGCCACAACACCTGGGATTGAGTATGGGTGGCTGAGGAGGTCTTATAAGCCAGAGATGGCCATTCCTGTCTGCTGTGTGTTTATCGGAAAGGTTCTTCTGCCCACACCACAAGGGATGACTAGAGAGATTGGACATTTACTGTAACGTCCTGCTGATCATGTTTTCGCCCCCTAATGAGGAGAAAAACCTCAATGATAAATTCATCCTTTCTTGAAAATTAAATTTTCCCAATTAAATCAGTATAGATATGCTCACTACAAAATCACTATACAAAACGGTTTTGTTTTTCACTTGGAAAACTTTCTTTGAAACATGTTTTTACCCACCTTGGTGCAAATATGAAGAGAATGCGCGGCAATCCGGCCGCATGGCGACTGAATAATTCCCTATGCCGCAAGATTTAGCTTGTTCAAAACGTAACTCGGCAATGAAGTCCACAACTTAGTCGCATTACAGGACAGAAAACGAGATGTCTCGCAATCAGGTCGAACCGACGGAAGACACACCTGCGTAGCTCTGATAATTTTCGACTGCAAGAGTCAAAGTGTGGGTTTATGGCTGAGATGTCAGAGCGTTAAGCCCTGAGGCAACCGATTCAAATCCCTGGTATTTTTCACGTAGATTCCTGGCTAACTGAAAATAGTAAAACAGGAACTGTAGTGTGACAGATTATCACAAGCGGCTTCCCACAAGAAACGAAACAGGTCAGGAGTTTAAATTTCACAGGTACGAAGAAAATCACCTACTTAAAGGAGAAGGTCGCTATTCAATGATCGGAATGATTTCTTTATTCATTTGGGCTTTAAAACCGGTACTAAAGTATATCGTGAGAGATAACAGTGACCACAAAACATGCAAGAGATAAAGAGGGTGAGAGCCAGGTATTCATTAGTGATGACAGTCTGAATTTGAATGCGTATACCTCTGGATGCCGGCGCCAGATCGATACATTATTGATTGATTTCTCATCAGAGGGCCAGGATTCAATCATTCAGCGGTTTGCTTTACTTCTGGTGTAGACGATTATCTTATTGACTGCGAATTTTAACTAGTAACCCGTTTAGCAAATGTGGCAAGCACTTGTGATAATCCTTCTCACAGCCAGCTTACGTTCGTGTATGCGTGTTCCAAGCATGCGGCTATTCTGTCCTGTGGAGTTACGAGGACAGTTTATGCATGGAGTGCGATGAACTGCACGCGACTGCTTACTAGGATTTAATTGGTCCTAGAGTTTCATACCCACGCTAATCATGGTAGCTTTGGGCCGATGTGTAATTCGGAGAACTAGTCCCGTAACGATGCGCTCGTTTGCCTCGGAAACGTTCGTTTTGTATGGCGGTGTATACAATAGTTGCTCTTTTGGGTTTGGGTCCTCCAGGAGTGAACACGAAGGCGTGAGCGGTTCCACATAAAATTTTATCGGAGCTATTTAAGCCTTCCGTGTATTTTCTCTGAACGACTACTATGCGTCTGAATTCATTTGAAGTATGTTCTCATACAGTTTCCTTTCTGAGCCACCAAACGTATAACCTGAAAATTTAGAAACAGCGTGGTGCTTTTCAACTTCCTGTCGACATGTGGTTCTATTTCGCCCTCAGAACGTAGCCGAGCAATACATACATAAAGGAAAGCTGCTTATATTGTTCTTCCTCCATAATGACCTGTATAACCGGGTAGATTGCGGTGAGAAGTAATAAACAATTCTGCGGTATTTTTCACTTCACGAAAGAAAATGTGTTTTTCACTTAACGACACAAATTTCAGCCACTGTTGGGTGAACACACTCACGTCCAGCTCATTTCGGACCAGTTCTGTTATTAAATTTGAAATTTGGAAGCCCTGTTATCTGCGCACAGGTTTCGATCCTTCTTTGCTTACGAGTTCACCTCGAAAATCGCATATGCGAGAAGCAAGAAAAAAACAGCGAATCAAATGAAGTCTGAGCATCAGATGAAAACTCAGTAAATCGATGCATTACTTAGGCACTAGTATACAAAGCCCTGTGCCTCACGGACGATCGATCGGTCCATAGCCGTGCAACGTTTGCTGTTCTTAAACCCTTTTATCTGAAAATGGCCTCCTAAACATTTGCAACTACTTCGCCAAATCCAGAAAAACTTTGGCGGTCGAACAGAGGGTACTTTCTGTCAGGTTTTTCTCTATTATCGTTCTCAATAAGATGCTGACATGATTGCTAACTCTGTGTATGTAGGTTTCATCTGATTTGGGCTAAATTGCATTTTTACTGAACAACACTAGCAGGATTCCTGAAAATTGCACTTTATTCCAGAGAAACTTCATTCGACCCTTACAAAGCAGAAGGCCAAGTACAGACCCAACTGTAATGAATAAAATGTTAGGGTTTGTATATGGCCTTATGGCGAAGTTGATACTTACATACGTATTAAATATGTTGGTTCTCATTTGTTTCATTGGAGTTGGCCATTGTTTTGCAAAATAAACAGTTTGAGTGTCGCAAATTTTAACAAAAAGTACTTTACTCTGCTGGAAAATTGAGCGCTTTTATTTTGGTCAAAGATATGCAAGTCATCGATCACCATGTGGAACCTATCACATACAAAATGCTGAAATTTACAGAACATCGTTAAATACTCGCAAACCGGCACTTACCTATGAATGAATGCTTTGAGAAAATAGCTAACACATTTTAGCGAATGGAAAAAATAAAATAAATAATAAATATAATATAACGTTTTTTTAGAAATAACAGCGTTTTTGAGCCAAACTTAAAACTCCGCAGCCGTCAGAAATCGTTCTAGCTGAGTTAAATTAATTTTCAAATTAAAATCCTAGACCCTTACATACCTAAGGAAATGCATTGGTATAATTAGAAAATAGGATTGAAATCTGTCTTTTACTGAAGTATGCCTTTACTATCCTTCGAGATTGTATGTACTATCAAGGGGGGCCATGAATAAGCGGTTTTTAGTCAGAATATAGTTTTCAAAACAGTTTAAGGAATATTTGCTGTTTTGTTCTTCCGGTTCTTAATTTTTCGTGATAATTTTGACTAAGGCAAACAGGTTTGCGCATGATTTCGCCAATAAGGACGTCACAGGAATAAATATATTCATAAGGTCATCTGTTGGCAGGTTGGGCCATGGCTAATAATTTTAAATAGAAATTCAGGTGAAATCGATAAAATAGCGTTCTTTGTATTTTAAACAGAAGTATATTTTCATAAAATGCCTTTAAAAGTATTCCTGCTGTTGGTTCATGAAGAGTTTCAGATTTCCGTGAAATACTGGTGTACGATTTTAAGTGCTCTCAGTAGATTGTTCATAACTGTAGATTATGTTTTTTTGTTTATTAATACCTTCAAAATAAGATATTATCTAGAAAGGTTTACCTAATTACTGAGCTCTTTATTATTTTTTCTATTGCAAATGGCTAATTGGGCCATAGTTGTTAACCCGCCCAGCTACAAAACATCACCGTCAAAAACGTAAGAGCCTACGAAAATATTCGGTACTTAATATGCCTAAAAGCAATTTAAACATTTTCATTTTAAAAAGCGTTCTTAATAGGCATTTTGCAGATGGATGATTGCATACTATACCTATTCCTAACGATAACTCAAGGAAGCATTTAATGCATAAAAACCGGTCAGACTTTTATTTATTAATTCTTCATCTTTATGGTTTCTCTCACCCTGAATTCAGGAAGCAGTATTTTAATGTTTTTTAGAAACATTGATTTTGAAAATACGGCAGTTACTTTGGATGATAAGGCCGCAACGCGTTATCTATCTGTATGGAATTGGTTTTTCCGGGCTACATCTCAGCCAATTTAAAATTTAATTTATTCCGGATGTATGCTAGACACGATTTATAAAACTTACATCCGAATTCCTTATTCATCCTGAGTGAAAAGGACTATCGTGCAACTAGCATCAATTAGTGTTTAGGCATACAAACCAGGACCGTAATTACTCAGGCAATATCCCAATAATGTTGTACACACTCAGAAGGCACAAGTAACCTTTTGTTTCGTATGAGATGTGTTATAAATCAAATAAGCTGCTAATTATATATGTAATCTGCAAGATGAGAACATAACGCTCAATCTAGACTTTGAGCAGCATGCTAGAAAAACTCAAAAGCTCCCCACGTGAAATGGGCAACTTCGGCATTAGCAATTATGCTTCCGAGTGCAAAAGCGAGTTACAGTGAGGCCCTACTTATGTTCACAAATGAAAACGGTCACATGTGACTTCTATTTATACAGATGATGCATGTAACCACTGGTGCGTGTAAAGGACTTAAAAAGAAACTTTTCTGTTTATACCCTGCTCCTGATTTTTGTGAACGGTCAATTCTGGTAGAACATGGAGCATTCATCGATAAAGATGTGATAACATTAAGCAGAGAAGAGGTTCAGTACAAGCTAGCATCGGAATGGGTAAGCTAACATTCTCCCCCGACCAACCAAGGCCTACAGGGAAAAACAGATTTGTTTGAGGCTACATAATCAGAATTTACAATCGGGGATGAAAAAAGAGGTGTTCAGGTCATTCAGTACAGGAAGTCTACATAGGCAATTAGGTTGAGCGATTTTTCGTACGCACAAGCATCATTACTGAGCGGAAAATTACTGTTGGTTGATCCTATTGTTGGCAGAACCACCTCAATATCATGGTGAATATCTAAACCATATTGATTCCCCTTTAGCCTTATGGTAGATCAATCGTTTTTGTACGATCAACTAAAAATCATGCTAATACACGAAACAAATTGCGCAATTCAGCTGTTTACCGCTATGCTGTGCTCTCAAGGTATGGACGATAAGCGTTCTGTCACATATTGCAAGATAAGGGCTCCAATAGGCCGATTATGACGCCAGGAGTCTGATCAGTATTCAACTAAAACGTTAAAAATCAATTAATTTGTTTGTCCATACGGGAATATGTGGAATTAACAAACCTGTGATAAATATTAGAAGAAGGCGTGGTAAGCACATACACTTTAGTTCACAATCGCCATCCTTGTAGTTTTGGCACTAGTCGCATATTTCATTTTGCTCCATAGGTCATTGACTAGGGCGTTGAACCTTTTTCTCTTGAATACTAATCAAGCTTAGTGTCATACAGCCTAGAGGTTTGTAAAACGTTTTATGATGAGGGTGTTTTCTTGCTACGGAGATAGATAAATATCAGCTTCTAATGCTAGATTTCTGACAGTTTTAACAAACGAATTAATAATGTATTAAGCAGACGTGGATCAGTGGAGTAGGATCTATATGTGTAGTAAACTGAGGCTTCCTCTGAAACAGATAAAGGAACATTGTCCAATCAGATTTGGTCAGGGCCCGCTAGCGTTCATTTCGAGTGTGGCTCCTCTCTAGGGGCAATCGATCGATCGGATGTTGATAAATGCTCACATCAGCGGCAGTAGCTTGCAGTGTCTTCCACGTCTGGCGCTCACATCCTCATGGCCACAAACTTTTGCAGTGAGTGGCTTCAGACTGGCTGACCTACAGACACTTGACAGACGGCAGAAGTGGTTGTCGTAAGATACCCACATTCGATTCAAACTGTCACCCCAACTGACGCGTCGACCCCACCTTAGAGTCTTTTGGGACCACTGAATAGTAAGGTTTACGCAGGCGCCGTTAAATTCACAAAACGATATCTCACCCATGGGTCCCCATCACTGTGAGTTGGGAATGAACATTGTTTTGTCAGTCCTTTTACCGTCAGTAAAGGTCTGCAAATGAATAACCAACGTGCTCCGTTTCAAACCTTGCCTCGAGATTAACTGCTGTTGTAAGAACTTTCAGATGAAATTTCCTAAAGAAGAAACAACATTAAATATGGAAATATTGATGACAAGGCAACGCTCACGGACGGGAGAAATAACACGTCAAACAGAAATACCAACCTTCCTCCGAGCTATAAAATCCTTCGTCACCTCCTAATACTAATACTACTAACAATACTACAATTAATACCCTCCCTACTATGACGAATACTACTACTATTGCTACTAGCATGACTAATATTACTACAACTAATACAATCACAACCATTAATACGACTCATAATACTACTACTACTATTACTAAAAATACTACAGTTACCACCATCAATACTGTGACTTACTTCTACTACTACTACTACTACTACTACTACTACTACTACTACTACTACTACTACTACTACTACTACTAATACTACTACTACTACAACTACTATCATGACCACCAAGACGGGCACAGTGAATTGAAGTTAATTGTTCAGGGATCGCATGACAGCGAAGTCACCGCTCAATGAAACAGAGGAGCCACTAGACCACGCGACCTCCACAGATCCTCAACAACCCTCGATCGTAGTGGGGATTAATAAAACAAGAAATTGCCATGCCCTTCAATCGTGGTACAAACGTCCGAGAAAGCAAACAAAGAACCAACTCCTCCACCCGATCGTCCTGCTTTAAGCACTGAGATATCGAAAGGAAGTCAAAGATGATCACATAAAAAAATTACCAAAACCATACCAGATTGTCTTAAAGTGCAAAATGAATGCTGTACAGTGGTCAGTGGGAATAAATGCACTTTATGTAAAACAAATGTTCAGTTTCTCACTCAGCACCCGAATTAAGGTCAATTACAAACAGGGAATCCCTTATTTCATAGGCATGACATATCTCGCTCTCACTACAATACGGTTGATAAACGGATATATCAATCAACGCAGCTTTAATTGGACTTTGGGTAATTCTGAACTTAGAAGGAAGAAATATGTGTTGTTCGGTCGACAACAGGAGCTTTCGTTTTCAAAAATAATCCGAGAACAACTGACTAGTGTTCGCGTCTAACAGGTGGGGTACAACCAAGTTCAGGGTCTATAAATCATGAAAGGATTGGCAATCGGGTTTAGGATATGACAGATAACGTCAGCCAAGTCATGTGGTATTTTTTAACTTTGACGCTAATACTTTGGCCGTTAACACCTAAGGACCTTCATACTTCAAGTCAATGTTTGCACGAGATAAAAGGGAAAGTTGCTAATTATACTCTTGGAACCTTCTTCGTTGTAAGCCGCCTAATTTCTAAAAAGATGTATAATAGCTGGGCTTCCTTCTGGACAAAGGTATTTAATATGGGAATCTATACCGCTTTTCTCACAAGTGGCACTTACCTTTATTCCAGGGGGTGCCTATTTGGCATATTCTAGGTCTAATCCACCCTGAACTTTGCGGTGAAGCCACTTGAAATACAGGATTGGACTTATTTTCGTGTCACACCTACCTAAATGCAATTTCAGTAGTTTAGTTGACGAAATGATATTTCTATCGGCCTCCAAAAGAAATGCCTTCGAGAGGAATTTAATTAAGTAATTTTTTGGCATACTGAGAGCACAGGTGAATATATTCAACTGAATTAACGACAACAGAATACACATCTCCTTGTAATATTGATGGCATTGCGCTTTTAAATTTCCTCCGAAATTTATCGTTAACCTGAGTAAATCAGCCTATTTGAAGGCTAACAGGCGTCGACGGAAAGTTGATATGGATATTTTGGCCAACTTCTATCAACCATAGCGAGTTAACCATGTAATATTTGGTAAACTGTCAAAAAGGAGGCAGTAGCATATTTTGGAGTAACAGGTGGAACCATATTCACAGCTCAGGTACTAGGTAAATACGCAGATCTACATGTTTAAACCACTGCCGGACGCATCTGCGAGGCGGTTCGCTCATCAGCCGATTCCTCAGCAGTCTCTGCGTGTTTTCTGGTAGATGCTCCTGTTTAAAAATTGTCATTGTTTCTAATTTCCTCAGAATCATCCCCAAAATTAAGCGCAATATCACCTTATATCTGAGGGGCTTTGTGTTCGCGTGTCTTGTGATATCCAGTGCCAAAAGTCTAAAAGACTGAGGGTACGATGAGGACCACAGTGCACGTGGGTCACAGACAATTCGGATGTTACGAGACAAGGCGTGGGGCAGCAAACGAGAGAACAATTATTCCCATGTCAGTTTACTCGCGGACCTGCATTTCATTAACCTTGGCCCACTGGACCTGCTTGATCTTCGGCATGGTTGTCCGGCATCGTCGCACTGACCGAATTTGTCCAGTATCCTCACGCTCGTTAGTCGCTGCCGATCTGACGGGCGAGGCAGGAGTCATTTTCGTATCCACCAGTGAATGGACCGCTTCAACCCCTTTGGTATTTCTAACGAGTTGCGGACAAAACACCAGCCTGGATCACCGCTACGTGCATGTATTCTTTTATCTGCTACTGCGGGGCAGAATATATTGGTCAAACAAGCCAGCGTTTATCCAAAAGAATAAGAGAACACCTTCCAGCATGGTTAGGAAAGGGTCCAATAAAGACCGTAAAAAGCTCTATTATCACACATATGGTAGACACGAATCATCGTGCAGCGGCCAGAGGCCTTCCTGATAATTTAAAATATCCGCTCAACCTATTTGAAATTCTTTGACCAAAATTTGTTTAGCTTCGAGCTAAGCTTCTGCAATCAGGTTACGCAGACTGGTCCTATGCGCCCAAAAGTACTCCATATAGGCACTGCAGTGACAATGGTCTGGCGACCGCCATCCCCCAGACACTGATCAGAAGACTAACCGCAATTTTGAATCCCACCTCCCCCATCCTGACCACCACAATTATTTTCAAATTTCCCGCATATTTGACTTAATGACATAACGATATAAGCGTAAAAGCCTGACGAGATTTATCCGAGACTAACGTCGGCTTGCCAACTTGTCTTTTGGATTTCTAAGGAACCAAATAGTGTCGCCTAGCCAACCTTTCGGAAGCACAAATTTCCATACAAACGAAAAAATTAATATGCCCCGGCGTTGATTGACCTACTTGCTCTACTGCAGCCGCAATTGCTACCCACATCAATTAACTAAAACTTCCCTCTTTACAGCCCCTAGATTAGGCATAAGTCACCCTAGGAGCCAGTCACTAAAAAGAACCCGCACGCAGCAGGGTGAAATACCATTTAGCTAGTGCCAGCGAGAGGGAATAGTTTGGCATATTGAACCTATAGTCTTTAACGAAGCTAGGGTGAAATGCGCAGATCACGACCTTCCAGAGCCGTTAGCAACGCCCTTTAGTCGATGCGGTATCTCTCCACTAATTTTCCAAAGATAAATGTTTTTTTAACTTCAGTGGTCAGAACAAGTTTCGGGTTGGCTGGATTGCAGATACCAGCGACGGTAGAAAGAACACTTGGAGACCTACCGAAGACTGTTTAAAAGTTGCGAAAATTCCCATTAAACAATTCAAAAGACCACTTGGCGAGCATACGCGCTGCTTTCGATAACTTCTCTTCAGGCCAGTACAGTTATAGGGAAACGTTGGAAGGCAGTAGAAATTTAAAACATGAAACCAATAATGTTCGTCTGTTTGTGTAAGTTATTTGAGAAAAGCGCATATGAGAAGGAGGATAAGAGACAGTGTGATAGGCGGCAGTAAGTGTTTGGTAGAGCCGTTCTAGGCAGAAGCAGAAGATCTGATGGCAGCATCCAAAGGAGCGTTTATCAAAAGAAAACCTGGTCTGGGCAATATATGAAATTAAGCAGTTTCGTACCTCTCCAACAGAAACGCAATCTAGGCCGTTGCTTAGCGCAAAGGGCCAGAAAAATTTGCACAGTCAGATAGTATCCAGGAGGAGCTTGGGATGATCCAGAACCTACTTCGAGAGAATGGATACCCAGATCGGTTTATTACAAAGCATCTTGTCGCAAGACCAGCGAAACTTGCCAAGATTACTGTGGAATAGAAAACTGTATTCTTTAAAGTGCCCTTTCAAGGGGATGAGGATAGTGAACTACTGAAAAGACGCCTTAACCAAGCCGTTTCACAAACTTTCCCAGCAGCGAAACTTCATATAGTGATCTCAACCAACCCTTTTTTTACGAGGCGAAGGCAAGGATAGGTTGTCGGCTCAGACCACCTCCCATGTGCATTTACTCCTTTACTTGCTCCTGTGGAGCAGGTTATATTGGTCGCACGAGTCAGCGCTTATCCAAAAGAATAAAAGAACACATCCCAGCATGGCTGAGCAAAGGGGGAATCAAGAGCATAAAAAGCGCCATCCTTGCACATCTTGTTGACACCGGACATAGTGTGGACCCCAGCGAAGCTTTCCATGTAATTTATAAGGTCCCAGAAAACTACTCCAAGCGACTGGGCCAACGTCTAATAGCAGCAGCAGATGCGACTGCCATTAGGTTGAAGAAGCCCGTCTTGTGCACACAAAAGAACCTCTTACAAGTTCCACGCTTAGCTTGGCCAACGGCCGCTGAACTGCATGCATCCCCCACGCCATCTCTGTCCTCCCCCTTCTCCTAGAACGGCTCTACCAATCACTTACTGCCACCTATCACACTGTCTCTTATCATCCTCCCCATATGCACATTTCTCAGATAACCCACACAAACGGACGAATATTATCGGTTTCATGTTTTAAATTTCTACTGCCTTCCAACGTTTCCCTCTATCTGTACTGGCCTGAAGAGAAGTTATCGAAAGCAGCGCGTATGCTCGCCAAGTCATCTTTTGAACCTACTGAAGAGCCGAACCCCTCGCAATTTCATCCTGCAATAGCGGTTACATCAGCGAACTACCTATAAGGGCTGTTTAAATAACGCAGTTTCTCTGAGTACGGTTTAATCTATTGCCATTTAAAATCATAAAACATTTTACTGAGCTGTCATTAATTGAATATTTCTTAGAAGTTCACTGTCATCCACTCTACCGGTGACTGAAATGTTAGAGCTGACTTTAAAAGGGTACCGACCTATGAATGTATAGCTTTACGATTCATAGCTGCGAAAAACCGCATCGAGAAAGTTGAGGGGTAGAGATACCTTGCATGGCTGCCTAACCTTGAATAGGAGCCACCCCACCCACGGATGGTAATTCTTAGCGCTAACGTTAACCCTCACATAAAACGGAACTGTCAACTTAATATGTACCCTAGCCCTTAAAATTTGCCCAACAGGTAACAAGATAACAACCTCGACCCTTCGCCTAATTGTGACCCTAACGCAAACTTTTACCAAAACCTAAAAATTAAACCTATCTTTGACCCTCACCTTATTCCTCAACAGTATTTCTTTGGAAGTTAGCACAACGCCACATGGATTGTGGGTGGTTCTTTTTCCGGTGTCCTGTTTTTGGGGCCATAGAAGGCATCCTTTTCAGTTGAAGAACTGAGCCCCAAACAGATGAGTCATGCAGCAGGAATAACAGCGAAATATGTGTCTAGGTTAGATGTGCGGTAGAACCACTGCAGTTCTTTGCTTAGGAAACATATTCCTATTATTATACACCAAGGACCCCCGCGAGTGTCAGACAAAAAGCCGAAAAAAGCATTTTGAGAAGAAGATGCGGTTGCTTGAACAGGAAACTTATTCATCTTGCGTTTCAGGTTGTCGCTCAAACTGGCCATCAGCAACAGTCACAAGATCAAACCGGCAGCAGTTGGTGGTCTTAGTCGAGCTTGACTGAAAGCCTTTTGTTGACGAACGCTCACTGAGCGCTAACGGGCCCCCACGTGTCCCGTTCTGCCTTTGAGCTCACTCCCAAGCCCCGCTAGCAGCCGCACAGTAGTCCGTAGTAGCAGTATAGGCAGATGAACAATGCCGACAAAGACAAGAGAGAAAGTGTTTCCTTACATAATGATCCTTCCGATTTCTCTTTAGTTCATCTAAGCAAATTGTCCAAGGTGTCATGGAGTGGGCACCCACTCATTCAACTTGCATTGTTCACTCTATGTAATCCGGGAAAGAAATTTTAATAGATTTATGCAAGATGAATGGCTAACTTGTCTTCGTCACACGTCGGAGAAGAGCAGTTGACGGAAGTGGCAAAAATACGCTTGCCTGTTCACTGAATAGCATCTTCTGAGCCAGCTAGGGAGCATTTATGAAGAAAGTCAGGCATTCAAGTTCACATTTGTGAGAAATGCGGTGACCTGGGTTTTTTTGCATGGCAGCAGTTCGGCTTGTCTGCTTCTTGTCCGTGAACGGAATCTGGTGTGCAGTTGGGGAATGACATGCAATCAGTCAGAGAGACATGACCCCAGGGGAAACGATAACACTGGCGGGCAGATATGGGTTTATTTACAATCTTCGGACAACTGCATTATAGTTGCAGATGGCAAAAATGAAGATGAGATTTGAGGTCACGGAGCAGACGCGCTTTGCCGGCGAACACCCGAATGAAATCGCGCATTCATCTTCCACCAGGGTTTGTAGGTCTGAGCCAAGGAATTTGGTGCCCGTTATCACACACCCAGAGCTCGATTGGTCATCAATTTGGAACCTGCAAACTGCTCATCCCTTCATCATTCTCTCTGACTGCGTTTATTACAAAAACCGCAACTGAACCGAGGCATAAGGACTTCAATCTGAAATATCTGAATGAAATCAGGCGCTCAAATGGCAGACCGTGATTCGCGACACAAAAGAATGACAATAAATAATGACTGCATAATTTCTTTCAGAAATGTTAATCACCAATTGTCGTATAGGGTGTATTGAGAGAAGAATTGGTAGCCGTATTTGGAAACCTTCAGCAGCAGTATATTTTCCCATATAAAGACAGTGAAATACGCAGCGAAAATTCGTGGGGGGAATGCGATAGCACCCTATCAAGAACTGTGCACCTGAGTCGTACTATAACGCTCTATTTAGGCAGCAAAACAGTTTCATTTGTGAAGGAAAGGGCGAATCACACTGCAGAGCACTCATCCAATCAGAATGCACTTTAGGCGGCCAATGACCATCCAGCTGTGCTTGATAAACTCGTTTGCACTTCTGCAATCCAATCACAGTAATATCCTTCTGAAAGCTACACTGCGCTGGAACAATTTAGGGAGATTTTCTTTAAAAAGAGAAATTCAAACGGCAGGTTATGCATGAAAAGTTAGTTTGCATTGATAATTTCCTTCTTATTTACCTTTGCTGATGAAAGCGACATTCAGTGCAGGCTTAACTAGATTATTTAAATTGATCATCTTGGACATTTCATGTTTTATAGAGGGAGATATGTTTAGTAAAGCGATGAGATTCAACCGACACAAGGCCAATTTTTATCCTTTTAAAGATAATTACGCGGTGCCATCCAACCTGATTCAAATATTAACCTTCTGATATCTAAGGTCATTGTAGGTTTTAGAGATAGGGCAAACATTAAAAAATGTGATATGCATTTAAGTACCAATAATCAAAGGTACTTACTCTTTAGGAAACTTGAGAAGTCCTTATGTAGACGCAATCCAGGAAGTGGTTTGCTCAAATGTTTCACATCTCTACCACAAGTTTTTGTCAGCTGAATTTTTGCACAATCAAATTTAAAAATTCAAATTTTTCTTGAGTCTTTCAGAACACACCTTTGCAACAATATTTCAGTCTTTAACTCTATGCTATTTATTTTTAAAAAAAGTGTCTAAAACATTTTGCAGGCCATCTATACTAGCCCGAAAGATAAAAATGCGAAATACTGTAGATAAATATCTGCCATATAGCTAAGGAAACGTGTTCTTCCTGTGAAGGTGAATCCTGAAGATGCCAGCAAACCTTCTGTTGGCAGTGTTCCTCAGTCTTCTCATTCGACGTGTGCTTGGAGTTTCAAAGTCTGCAACGCATCAATGGCCAACTTCTTCTCTGACAAAGGTCTACAACCTGAGCCGCACAATCAATGACAATTTTGAGTCCTACTCTGAGTTTTCACTCTACTACTTCCCCAATGTTATGCAGTTTGACCGGTATTTCACCCTTGTGCTCTTCATCATCGGCTTCCCTGGTAACTTCATTTCTTTTTTTGTGTGGTCTAACCGGCGCATGTATCATGGAAACTCAGCCGCCGTCTATTTGGCAGCTCTATCTCTTAACGATACGATTGTCCTGGCCATCGCTTTGTTTCGTGATCTCACCAAGAACTGGGGCGTACACTACACACCTACCCCGGGGTCCTGTGAGACCCTGGAGTTAATAAATCTCACTACACAGTACTCCTCTCCGCTGTTCGTGCTGGCCTTCACGGTTGAGCGATGGCTGGCCATCTGCGAGCCATTCTTGGTGAGCCGAATCTGTTCTGTGCGCCGGGCTCTCTACGTCTGCATTGGTATCAGCACATTCACTCTTCTTGTATGTTCCCCAAACACCTATCTCATAATGACCACAGAAAATGGCTGCGAAGCCAGAAATGAGAGCGTTTTCTACTTCACGACAACACTAGAGATCATTTATTCTCTATGCGCACCACTTCTGGTACTGACATTTAACTGCCTGGTGATTAATGAAATGGCAAAAATACAAAAGTCAAGGGGCAAACTGAGGACTGTTGCCGGCTTTGGTAACAAAACACACTTTGGAGCCTGTCTGAGGTCCTGCATGCTGGGAATTTTCAAGATCAAGCGGCGAGGACATTTGCAAAGCATTGTTGACCGACCAAGCAACGGCACACTGGAGACGACCGGTCTTACCGCCAGGACACAGGGCAGCGTCACTGTGAAGGTACCTGTTAGCCCTCGAAGGAAACAGTCTGAAGCAAAGAACGCAGCCCGAGCGACCGACTCCCCAAAGTTCAAATCAACAACTATAATGCTACTGGTAGTCAGTTTCTATGTCATTATTGCGACTCTGCTGGGTGGTGTCATGTACCTGCTGGAGACCAAAGTAAACCTGGATGCCTATGCTGATTCGACAATGCTTGAGGTGAGTGGTTAAATAAAGGTCGTAGAGTTTGAAAACTAATGAATTCGTCGAGTCCCATGCGATTTTTTAGCTTCTACAAAATCCGTCATAACAAGAAATTGAAATCGAGTCATATATGTTTATGAAGGAAGGATTTAGCTGCAGTCTTCAAGGTATAGAAGGCAAACCTTAAGCTGTTAGCCAAAAACCATGGAATTTTAGAAACCAAATGCACTCTACACACCTTAAGGTAAGCCGCTTACGACCCAAAGGAGGAGTTTGCAGAAATACCTTCAGCCCGATTTTCGGATGGTATCCGTTATATTTAAAAGTCAGTATAATGTAATCCTTGCAGAAACGTACTAACCATCAGGCTCAATTGTGTGCCCTTGAAGACTGTAACTGTCGAAATAGTGTCAAACGTCCGGTTATATCCACGAAAGCGAAAGTTATAGAATTAAATATGCGTTTAGAAGAAGCTGCTTTTTTTGCTAACCAATAGTTGCTTATTTGAGTGGCCATTAGACTTGGCTGTTTAAACCTGGTAAGAAGAAATACATAAGGACATAGAAACTGGGTATGAATCACTGGTTTGTACTTTAGTCCTCCAAATACGGTTTTCTCTGGTCTTCAAAATGGGCACACGGAATGAAGCGTTAGTAAAAGTCCTTTTGCGGAATGCTTTAATGGTAAGCAGGTGGCTCTGCTTAAAAGATAAAATGTGATCGCTGGTGTAGGTGAACATCTAAGAATTTGGACATGCGAGTAGGTGGACAGGGGAATGCAAAGCATGATATATATATATATATATATATATATATATATATATATACGTTTAAGCTTCTTGCTATATGCCTGCCTAAATTTCATTATTTTCATATGCAGCCCTCTAGAGACTAGCAGAATCGAAAACGATCAGACACCCCATGAGCGAGTGCTATCTAGGCAGTAATCGGATTCAGGTTCTGAAATAGTTTTTGTCTCGAGCGATTTATTCTGACTGATTTGTCCACCCTTTTGGTTATTCTTTTGTCTGACAGGTAATCAGTCTCGGAAACCCGCCTGCCTCTTTGCTATGTTATGGAGAGGCTGAACAAAGTCATTGTCCTTGCAGTGTTCTTAGCACCTAGGAATCTCAGAAACAAATTAACTGCAAGACCTGACTGCTTTCGAGCAATTTTGAATTTGTAGCCGAAAATATGCACAAGTAGAAAAGACGGGAGTTTGATAAAAGTGCGATATTTTATAAATTTATACAAGCCAAGTACCAAAGATAGCCCGAACCATATGCATAAATGTACTTCAAAGGAGTGACGGAGAAGAATAAACAGGTACCCTCGAATAAGTAGTTTGGTACATATAACTTATTTTATTCGTAATCGGCAGCTAATACGTCATCGGTAGGTACTCAGAATACTTTGCGCATGCATATTTTGTTGTCTCTCTTCCTTTCTATTATTGAGCGAACACACATAATTTTCGAATATATGTACAGCTTTGTTAAGTTTTTAACTTGGTTGAATACCTGAAACTGTAAGGTTCTTACACATTTTTATGCCATTATACTATTGTGATATGCCGTTGGGATATATGAACTCTACCTTGTTCACATTCCTTAAAATGACAAGAGAAACGTTCATCTCTAAAGTAACCGCCTTCATTTGTTACTTGATTTTTCTTTTAAGGTGCGTTCATAATTAAACAGCACCGATTGTATTATTGTGTGTATAACAGTAGTATATCATACTGTAATCTCATAATATAATAATAGTACTGTACATATCATACTTTATTTTTTTAAAAATACCCAGCAGACGATACTGTGCTGTATTTTACCTCAAAGGTTTACTTTGTTTTAAATCCATATTTATAAACCTGACTTAAACATGGATTAAATGGGTCTTAGAGCATGTTTTTGTTCATATTTAGGTTATGAAATCTATAAATAAGCATTCCACAAGCTCTTAAAAATATTCGCTGTCGTTGCATAATAAACGCGTTTTGTCTTAGTAAATCAATGAGTCCTGTCCCAGACTTCGTAAGTAGGCCAGAAGCATTGGAACAACTGACATAGCTCCACAATCTTGGAAACGTATATTGAGCGTTAAGATCAATAACAGCGCAATGATTTCCCACCACATTAATAATCTATATCAACTACTGTAAATATGTACACAGGCTTGGTCTTGAATTAGAAAGTCAAAAAGTTGATCATGTGACCATAAAACAGTTAAAATAAGCGACCTAGTTGCTTATGAAGTAAGATATTGTTATGCAGAGTCAGAAAATATTATGTCATGCCTCATTTCGGGCAAGATCAAAGGTGCTTCGGCCAAATGTTCCGAAGTTAGACCTTAAACTGCGGAAATTTTATGTTTACATAACTTACAGTGCATTAAGGGCATAGCTTAGACCAAATGATGCAAGAGTTAGTACTTTACATTGCGCAAAACCTGACGTAACAGCTGCCAAGTTGGGACGCTGAAGAAGGAGTTGGAATTGAAATTGCAAGTGTTAAAAAGATTACCATGTAAGTGTGCACTTGGAATGATTAAATATTTCTTCATCATTAGTGTTCAAAATTATGATTATGTTAACCATTATGCCTCCTATTACCTTGACTTAAAGTCAATTGATAATAATTGTGCAGTTAAAATTAGCATTTGAGTTCAATTTAGGTTTACTTTTAGGTTTCGGTTTAGAGTTGAGGTGGGGTTAAGATTATAATGTAGTTGAGAATCACCTTAAAGATCATCTTTGTCTAAAGATTAAGGATTGAATACGCAAATGAGACAAATTCCTGAGATGTAACTCAATTCCGTCCGTATTAACGATAGTCTCTATTCACGCTTCTTCACCGATAGCATTTTAGTGTAAGTCCCTAATGTCCATCTTTATGAAATGTGATTGTCGTTTGTTCTTTGCTACTGGATTATATGTCGAAATCACGGTTCTGAAACATAAATGAAATTCTAAGCCTCTGTCCGCTTAAAAACAAATAGTTGCAGTAGAAGTTCATTGACAAACAAAGCGGCTGTTGTGACCTAGTCGGAAAGAAAGTTCCACCCGCATGTCTGTTCGTCTCCAACAATTTGATTTAAGCTGCTTGGTTGATTTAATTCCATCATCAACTTTTCAATTCAGAGAAAAAGGTAACCTATTCATGTTAAAACGTAGTCAACTATGTTGGGTATAACATGCTTATCGTAAAAGTTAACAGGTAAATATATATTATCCTGAAAAGGGTGCTCAGAGATGAGGTCGCCGAACAGGCTTGTCCGTTGGCATCTTGGAGATCAACCTATTGTTTTCGCAGGCAACCAATCAGGATGCAGAAAGAAAGATAAAAAGGGACTGTGATTAAACTCTCCGTCACCAGTCCGCCACAGTCATGCCCAGCTTTGAATCACATTGTCATTGCAGGCTCCATAGTAATTATTGGTGCTCCTTCCTGTTTCATTTTTGGTCACTATGCAAAAGCCTTCGATGGGCTTAGATTGAGACAGAAGTTGCAGCAGGACGCATATATGACGTAAAACAAATAGTGAACGCCCATCCAGGGTGTATACGAGTTTATTCCGAAACATTATGTAATGTAACGAGATTAATAAAAGCAATTGAGTGGTGAATGCCATTTATGAAAAGAATAAGAAGGATAAACAGGCATTTGCCGCTAAGAATATTTTCGAAGCCCATACGGCTGTGTTTAAAATTAATTTTTCAGAATGCTGTTTATACTAGTGCATTCACATTTCGGGATTCGCAAAATTTTCCTTGTGCGCCAATTAATTTATATACACAATTTTTTTACAGACCTCCGATTTCAAAAAATCCAAAAAATATTTCTGGTGAATGCGTGAAGTAATTTTTTAACTTTTCATGCTTTTAAAGCACCCCAATGTTTGACATGTGCATAGGTATTTCCACACTCTATGTTCCTTTTTCCTTGTTAGCCCACGTGCAGAGTTTTACAAAAAAGTATTTTCTACGCGGCGTTACATACTTCTGAAATAACTGAATACCTACGTACACTACGTACATTTTTTCGTTATTTTATTGAATGTTACCTTCGTTGTATGCTTTCTTTGACATATTAAATTTGACTAGACATCTTGCGTACATGACAAAATTGCCTGTAAGTAAGTATAAAGTCCCATTCCTACTCTGAGTGCAAAATACAACAGCAGCAAATGAATTCAATGCGCAAGAATGACAATATTCATCAAACGGCATTATATCCTATATTTGCGTCAACAATTTATTGATTTTATTTGGTAAATATTTGTGTGACCTATAAATGAAATTAAAAGGGTTTCAGCAGAATTATTTGGAATAAATCTATTGTATGAATTCTAGAAATAATCATTTTTTGTGAGTCAAATCATGCATTCACCTTTCATCCTGACTCACGAGGGATTCTTGAACACAACCCCGTGGATGCTGGAGGTGCTACTTCATAGTCGGCTATTAATTGCTAAGAGATTAATGTTAATGAGTGGAGACTAAGGTTTAAAGTCAGCCTGTGGCGCCTTTCAATGGAGGTCTTCAAACATATGAGGATTGGACGCAAGGTTGAATTATCGGTTAACGCCCTCACAGCTACACTAACAGGCTCGTGTCAATTCGGTAGAGAGGGGTTTTTCAGCCATATTTGTGTATTGGAGGGAATATGGTCAATTAAATTTGTTGATTCGACGAGACGTTCTATAGCCGAAGCAGGTGACCACATGGTGCCCAGCAGACAATAGTCAACAGTTGTTTTATCAAGAAAGATAGAAACACTGGATAAGCCTTGTCTAGCTCATCTTTGGCAGCTCAGTGCTTGAATTAGAGGCAATGGGTGACTGAGTAGTTAGATTACAGAATTTATCCTTTGTCACTAGGCGTATGTGTTGCGACATGATAGAAGTATTGACTGACTTTGCTGATGGCATTACATACATGGATATTGGAGGTCTAGAATTCACGCCCGTAAGTGGAATTCTATTTTTGTTTACATTCTTGAAACAGTTTTCCGAAACTTTTTATCAGGGAAACACTCTAACGGACATTGTTTATGCTATTTAAGTTTGGAAGCAATCCGGGTTCACGAAGGGCACTTCACATCCGCGAGATAAAGACAGTGTTCGACGAGCTGGCCCTCTCACACTTCGCCCTGGGTTTCGTTTTGTACTTCTCCAGCGGCCGTAACTTCCGCGACGGTGTACGCCGTTTCTTCCAAGCGCTGCCCTGCTGTTGGCGCTCTCAGGCGACCGACAGCCAGTGGGGTCCCAATTCCACCACATCAGGGGACATTCGTCGCAACTCAGTCCAGCGAAACGTCTCGCTGGCGACCAACGTCTCCCTTGCTGCTGACAATGCTGTGCATAGCAGAGAGAAGAACGAAGCCAGGCCAGCTAGACGCAGCGCTCCGGTGACTAAGACCTACCGTCAGATCCGACTACGATTGCCGGGCGGCAAACGAGAAAAGAAGGAGGACTTTCCCGGCCTGCAGGACTGTGGCCGGCGCGGATGTCGTCCTCCCTCACGGTTGGATATGCTTACCCACAAGGGCGACTTTAATCAGCGGCAGGACGTGTAAATGCACATCAGATTACTCTCCTCCCCCACCCCTCCGTCCTCCACTCCACCTCCATTCCAGAAGGTCCACATATTCCCTTTTTCCTCCATTTAAAGGCCCAATTTCACAACCTTTTTGTGCATTTCTCAACGCCCTTGGGAATGCATCCACTTGTACAGAGAATGGTTGTTTAGACCTGAAGAACACATTTACCGCAGAGACCTGACTGATACGACACTTATGCAAAATGTTTGAGCTTTTTGTGACTGCGATTGGATGAAGGACAGCTTGATCGGGTGGTTTGTTTGGATGCACCCTTGTTGCACGTCATGCAGTCATATGTGTACATTTCTCAATTTCTTTACTTTAATGATGCTGTAGGGGGGAAAAAGCATTCGCCTGGCGCATCTTCTTTGAAGGGCTAGATTGTGGAGCTCGAAGGCATGTGCCAGCACATTGCATGTCCTGACGTCCTGAATACCAGCAGAAGTGTCTCTCAGTTGGGCGATTACCTGGACACTTACCACACTTGTGAATGTGACGATAAGCCGAGGTCTCAGTTAACCACACCTATAGTCCATAGAGTGCAGTACCGTTGTCTCAGGGTCAGGTTTGTGCGCACTTGGTTTCCCTGTGCACATCTGCCCCAGGTGGCCTTCACGAGGTCATTAGGCTGGTAAAACGATCCCGCGGCTTAGTTCTCATGGGCGTCTTCTGTTCTGTCTCATAGCATAACAGACCTAGCGAAGACATGGTTGGTTCACCTTTGCTCACCTTCGGGTTAAACTACAAGCCTGATTGTTAACCATTCCTGTTGCAAGGACGCACATACACTGGTTTGTACGAAAGAAGACTACTTGACGAAATCTCGAAAACAAAAATCCATGTTTAAATTGATGCAAAATGTTTCAGCACATGTGTAGACGTTGTTAGTTCAGCAGACGAATTAAGGCAACCTGTGAAGTTGATATGCTTATTAAACCTATCACATACATTTTGTGAAAAAAGATAGTATTATTTATTTTTCCTGATTGATCTGATTCTTACTCCTGTGTTTATAATGTTCTACTCATTGATGCGATTAGTACTTTATATTATTGCTCAAAAGGCGTACTTTCCAATTAAATATGGTGTTAGAAGACTACAATGAAAATCGGTTGAAAAGAGAATTCAAGCCATCCAACAAGAATTCTAGGTAAAAAACACAACATGCAACCCCAATTAGGGAACAAAAGGTAAGTCAGCTGTAATAGGTGACCTTATTCCATGCCGACCTAAACCTGGCTCTATCCATTTCGCTCGTTTGGGTAAGCAGCCTTCAAACAACCTTTCATTGACCGTAGTAGAACCACAGAATTGGGTTAGATGGTAACTTTCAAATGGTTGACTATAAGGACGCTGAATTAGTTTCTGAACGCGTTAACTTTACTGTGGTAATGAAAGATCGCGCAGACTCAGCCACATTCTTGCTCCCGTCGAGAGTCTGTAAAAAGTAGGTCAGGTCAGCTAGAAATAACATACCGTTTAATAGAGGGCGTAAAATCAAACCATCGGATCTTACGTGTCCCGTATTACTCGCTAACCAAGCATGTGTTCCCTGAGTTGGGTCGCATACTGCGTTCTTGCCGAATTCTATTCGCAGGATATTACCTATCCTCACGCAACCTCATCATTACCGATGGTCACAGTTGAGGGCGATTGACGCACAAGAGGTGCATTTCCTACAAGATGCACTGCCAGGACAGAAAACAACTGCATTAATTTATCAAATCGGGCGCAGTTGAGGGCACGGTGATGATGCCATAGTAACAGGGAGATTAATCTGAACACGCAGCAGTAAGAATAAAGAGGATATCTGCCAGATATCTGCAACCAGCTGGTCAAACCATGATTCTCTAGCTGGTACTTGACAAGCTAGCGTAATAACCTTCCACATTTAACGTGCTGATAGCTTGCCTGGGAAAATTAATTGACCAAATAAGTAGGCCTTGGTTATAAACCCCTCCAGGGTCATTATCAGCGCTATCCACTGCCAAGTTATTATAAAGCCAATAACCAACAGCGATGACGAAAATTGCATGGATATTCCCGGCAACATTGGCCACTTCTCCATCAAAACTTTTGAAAGATTAAATGCATCAAACGTTTCTGGAAGGAGGCAAGATGAGGAGAAACCCGTTTTAATGGTTGCCACGCCCATGTACCATTTAAGGGTGTTTCGTTAGCGTCATATAATTTGACCTGAACCTAAACCTGGGCAGATATGAGTGTACTAATCCCTCCAAGGGTTCGTCGAATTTTCCCTCTTCGAATTCAATGAGTTACTTGTATCCTCTACCCTCGTTGTCCATCCAAGGCCATCTACAACTGCAAAAAGAACCTTGCAATATAGGAAGTATTAACTGAAAAGATAACTTAAGTGACCGAAACTGTATTTTGGGGCATTTCATACATCCACGGATCTTAAATTATGCATCAAGGATTTTGAGTGAATCTGCAAAATGTCACCTCGGTTAAATTACCACTGGAATAAAGCATATATTTTCCATTGATTTTTAAAGTCTGTTCAAATTCACCGAAAGCTTATAAAAAATGTCCATAGGATTATCTCAGATAAAGAAGATTCGATTAATGTTACATGAAGTTTATTTGCTAGACTTTTCAGATTCTTGTTCAGTTGTTAGAGAAAGCCTTTTCCAAGAAATCGCACGCCTACTTTAACTAGCAATGCTCACGTTCATCAATGATTGCACATTAGCCCACGGTTGGGTCGTTAAAGATCGAAATGTGTGTTCGTGGCCACTGGAACTCTTGGTTTATCGATTTTCAAGTCTTATCAAAAGTGGTATGTGAAAAACCTGTTTCATTTTTTAACTTTCTAGCAAGGCGAATAATATCTTTAAAAACAAGCTTACTTAAATTCAGTGTTAAGAACTTCTATATATTCTGCTTTCTATTTAAGCAGAAGATCATCCTGATTATTCCAGTTGGCATGAGACCATTAAGTTCTTAAAGGTATTGTGACAGACGGGAATGCTCAGATACGCCAATGTGCTATGAAATCTTAAGGTGCCGCAAAAGACGAACTTTCAAACATTCCCGGTTTTAGTTACTTGAAGCCCAACATGTAAGTGGGAAACAGTTTAAATAACAAGCGCACTATGGATCATTTAAAGTATGGCTGAATAAATTTCCATGGTGGGCCTTGCAGCAAGGCTGTCAGAGGATGCTATTTTGCGCATCAATTAGTTTACAATGATAGTTACCTAGCGCAGAACCTGAATCAATCCCTCCATCGTCATCCGTATTAACTTAGGGGCAGAATTGAGCCCGTATGACTAGATGTAAAAGTAAAGAGCCACTCTACGCGTGCCACACAGGACCTGGTTGGAGTAGGATGGGCCTTTTCCTTTCACACAAAAAGAAACGTTAAGCTCGAATCCCATTTGAGCGGAATGGTCATAGTGGCCATTGCAGCCAAACGTTCTTTCCTGAAATAATCTATGGGCAGCCTTCCGGGCCACAAATGTTTGTGCAATGAGGAAAATTGGATGGAAATTTGCGAAAACCCGTTCACTTCCCTATAAACTGCTTTGGAGGATTAAATGTGTCAAAAAGGTCTGAAAGAAATCAAGATGAACCACAAAATGTTTGACGTTCGCTATGCCTCAGTGCCATTCACGCGTGTGCCTGTCTTGCGCTGTATGTTTTCACTCAGTCCGGAAGTTGGATACGTAGGAAGGCAAAAATGCCTCGAAGAGTTGCGGAATTTCCCATCTCTGACGGCAACTAGTTACCTCTCTTCTGTGCCCTGGTTGTTCATTCAATCTTTTCTGCAACTTGTAAAAGAACTCTCAAACGCAGAAAGAATTAATAAAAAATATCACTTAAAGAAGTGTTAATGTATTTTTGAGTCATTCCAGACACCTATGAATTGTAAGGCATACAACAACGTTCCTATTTTGTTCTAAAAATCCCATCGAAATGGAGCGCAAAGCTTTAGTATTGGTGTCCCCAATGTCTACCTTACTCTGTCTTGACTCTTCAATGCAGTTATTTACTGGTCAGGCTATCTGATGCTGGGAATAGGTGGAAATGGCTGACTGAGACTAAAAATACGTAGAGATCAGAAAGCACGGCCAAAAATACCTGTTAATTAAGGAAGTGATTTTTGCAGGTAGCTAAAGTCTACCTCGCGTAAAATGACCTTGGGTTACATTACACAGTCATCAGTAATGCAGCATATCTCAGCAATCGTTCCTAATTAATGTGATAAATTTCCAGTCAGTGTGCCATGCGCTATTCCAACCTACACATAAATTGTTAGCTGAGGCGACAGTTTTCTGACCGAACGCAGATTAATTCTTGTGAGACCTAGCGATCATATTACAACAAGAGATCTAGCACTTCGGCTAATGGTTTTGGTCCTGGGCGTGTGCAAAAAATTACTTGAGAAAGATCAGTAAGAGGCTATAAACATACGTAAGTGAACATACCACCAGAGGGCAGATAAAACAGATTGGCTCCGTTAGAAATAAAATTCGAAACTTTGGGATTGCGGCAAGATTAGAGGAGTATTTCTGATTCGACACAGAAATCTTACACTAATTAATCATCTAATAGTCTTTCGCTCAAAAACAAACATAAATGAACAACTCACTCCACGGAATCGCAAAAGTAAAAAAACATTTGGAATACAGCTGTTAACTATGGTACTTCAACGCTATAATGAGAAGTAGTAATAATAATTAGAATGCTACAAATAGTTTTAGCGGCCGGTACTGAAACACACCATCCATAACCAACAAAGGATGAAGAGTCATAGGCGGTGGAGAAACGATAAGTGCTTCTGTGCTGGACAGTTTTCCACCATTTTCGTTGCCCTGATGGCTATACTGGGCACTGAAGCAGTAAGCCTCAGCTTTCAAGGTCTGCTTACAGTGGCAATCGTTTGATGAAACCTAACTAAGAGGCCCACGACTTGTAAGGATTCGTATGCTCAAGTCGTTTGGCGTTTCAAAAATTCCACACAGCTATCACTCGGGATATAAAGCCAGGTCAAACGGGTAGTTGACTCTTCTGCACAAACCTTTGAACGATTCGTACTCGTTTGTCCAGATGTACTTAATAAGCTTGTCATACAAATAAGAAAACAATTTTTTTACTAGGTAGTCCGTAACATATGTGATTATGCCAGAACATATATTGTCCGAAAGAGGGCTTCGATGCCCTCCATGGTTTACGCAAGCACACCTTCATTTAATTACAAAATTTCACTCAATGTCCAGTTGAAATGTTTTGCCCTTTGAACACCGACGCAAGCGCTCCCAGTGAGTGAGTGAGCGATCTCAGACAAAATTAACTAGAATTCTGAAATGCAATTAAAATTCTGAGAGCTTATTTAAGTGGGTTTATAGAATTAAGTATCGCAACTCCTAATGCGCTGATAGAACAGTCATGGCAGGATACTGGTTTTTGAATGCCCGATTTTCAGGTCACCTGAAATACCCTCCTGGGAAAGGATCACTATTTAAGTTTTAGATTTTTCTACTGACTTTCAGAGCCCCTATAAATTCAAATTTGATTTATAGGAAGATTACACAAAACTACCTTTACTTGTACTCAAGTGACAGCTACTCACTTATTATTTAAAATATATGCTCGAAGAAATGTTATATTTCAGTTCTATACAATTGTCTTAGAAAAAGTTTTTTAAGAACCATACAATGTCCTTTCGATTAGCTTTTTATCGATCCACCTAGTCATGCGCCTCATGAGATATGCAAGGTATTCCACATCCATTTCAACATTTTATTGAATATTTATTGAAATCCATACTGATACTATGTCCCATGTAGTGGAGGGCCATCTTAAACTAGCGGAGCGTAGATTGGAGAGCCAATAATTTTTGCGCCATACCAGTACAGACACCCTTCGCTGTCCTAAAGAATGGGGTCTAAAGCGGAGACCACAATATAAATGGTTTTGCCATGAGGCAGGCATTACCAGCATGAACCGCACTCTCTTCCCTCCAACTATTCTTCCGTTGGCACGAAAAAAACCAAAATTAACTGAATAAATATCAGGAATAATACTCAACATGGCTCAACAACGTGCAGCAAACTGCAAATAGCCTTTCTTTCGGAGCCATAAAATGTTCGGTTGCACTTGATGTAGCGTTTTGAATACTAGTGAAGTAAGAATCTCAAACAAATGCTCACGAGTATAAGATCCTTGAAAACCTCTGAACCGTATTTTGCATAAGTGCCATATTATAAAGAACCGAAGATCACATAGAAAATTAACTTAGCAAATAGAACTAACTGATTCAACCTCAAAGGAATAAATGGCAATAAAGACCTACACATCCTGAGTTTTTTAATATACTTGTCATCCTATCCGCGACTCAAAAAGCAAACACCCCTTAATCTTAGAATAAATTTCAAATAATGCTGCAATTAATTACAACTCGATTTTGCCTACGTTTTGCACTGTAAAATATCCCGAAAAGGTCGATTGACTGTTGTGAGCTATGGGTCGTATAAAAGACGTTTACATTTAAGTTAAAATATTTCAAGTAGTGATGCATATACTGAACGCACAATATTCCCTACCATGGCTCAGTTAAGCGTTGGAAAGGATGTAAAAATACATCCCTTAAAATGCAATAATTGATAAACCGACTGTCCTTAAAATTGTTGGAGGTTACTGTTCGATCATTTACAATTTCTGTAAGTGTTGTTTTGCTTAACGCATTTAAGTACGTTTACATTCGCTGCATAATCAAGTAGCTATGGTTTGAATGAGATGTTAGACACGGATTGACTACAGAACTACCCTTCCCCCATCTGCCTCAAACTTATGGCCCAGGGTGAAAAAAACAAATGTTGGTGCGTAACACTCTTACTCCTTCACATTATTTCCAAATTTAATAGACAAATTTTAATAGGGTTGCGAAAGCGCGAATGATTCCCACTTTTGGTGAACTCATGGATGTACCAAAATAACGCTACTGCTGGGTCAACTACTGCCGCTCTCGCTCATATTTCAGCTTATAATTCGGTACACGGATTCGTCCGCGTGCGCCCACCTGCCTTCCTACAATGAAATACTTTGCCCGGGATTTAGTTCCGTTTAAAACATGCAAATTGGGCCAGCGAGAACTGACGCTGTTGATCATCTGGGTCTCGTAAATTATTGCCCGAAAAGAGAAGCCCAAAGCTTTAGTTGATCAGTTCGGAAAAAGCCATCCCGCGTAAATAACAGTGATATGAAGCTCTTTTACTGTTCCAAATCTCAATTTGGAAGCAAGTGATATAAACAACATGCGTGAGAATCTTCAATGGGGGCGAACTAGGTCAACCAGAGTATTTCAAAAGTACAAAAAAAGCCGAACTGTGTTAAATGTCAATATCGTAGCTAGATCAATGGCAATGCACACTACTACTACTACTACTACTACTACTACTACTACTACTACTACTACTACTACTACTACTACTACTACTACTACTACTACTACTACTACTAATACTACTACTGCTACTACTTCTACTTCTACTACTACTACTACTTCTACTTCTACTACTACTACTTCTACTACTTTACTACTACTACTACTACTACTACTACTACTACTACTACTACTACTACTACTACTACTACCACTCGGTGAAGCATCCATCAACGAATGTTAATTTTGTATTTTGGTACTTCAGCCCGAGTGTGAAATATTCGTTTTTTGCTACTCAAAGAACCTTTCGTTTGCGGAATGTACTATTGTGATTTAAAAAGAAGTTATAATTTGAATCTATGGAAGAATTTTGGCCTCAACGTTAGCTGATTTTATTGACAGGGGGTTTTTGCAGATGATACCCAAAATGTATGTTGCGTGCACGTGTGACTGTCGTTCAGATCACACTGCATTTTGTGGTCTGAATTCGACTACTGTCAAAACCTTAAGCTCTGAAAAATCTTTTTTTATTTGTCACATGGGCTCAATGCTCGACTGCCGCTATACCTGTGGTTTAATATAACTGACTAATGACACTTTTAAGCCCGAAATCACCATTTAGGCCTCTATCTCTCGTTGTACTAAAGACACCGTTAAGTCACATTAAATGCGCTGCTTTAGGTAGGGCATAATCTCTTATTCTGGCACAACTCCTAAAGAGCAGCGTAATTAATCCACATTTAATAAATTCACAGTTCATATCGTGCACATTAGAATCTACCTATCAACACCCTACTTAAGGATTTTTATGCGAGCAAAAGCAAAGAGCGCTTTTGGCCTACGTGCCACAAAAATTTTCCTAAAAGCGCAGACAGTCGATTGACAATCACATGCCTGCTAGTTTGATACTGCGGCGATTCGGTTGACTATCAAAATCAATTGCCAAGCCATAGGTGCGCTGTACCAAATCAGGTTGCGGCAGACGTTATTATTCTGGGATGCGGTTCCATAACAAATGCCGAACATGGCACGCGTAGGTGCAGACTCATGCCACACCGCGCTCTCCCTCTCCGTGGGAGATGCGTCATCTACGCCCAAACCCACATCCGGTCTTCTTGGCTATGTGTTGACACTGGGCATCAGGCAAATAAGGTAAGAGAGTGTGTGGTTGATAAAGTGCAAGTCTACTATCAATTAAAACTAATTTGCGCACAAGTCATCGTCCCGGCACGGCACATCTGTGAAGCATACAATGGACATAGTCGGACTACGACGGTCGAACTTACGTATTACAGTTCCTTGATCGGTAAATGTAGTTTAGTAACAGAACCGCAACTGTCTCCGATGATGGGCTCAAGAGAGAATCCAACACTCAGGGTGATAACACCATGTTCCAGCGATTCCCTCTTCTTCTTCTTCTGATAGTAAAGAGATTGATCACGAAATAAGTACCACCAATCTCCCGACATAGAAGGGCAATGCCATTTACCACCTGGTTATGGTAAAGAGGGCCGATATCTGATGGATTAATTTGATCCTCCTGAGAACTGCTGGTCAGACTACCCTGGATGCCTTTTTATGTGGCCCTAGCATCACTCTGACTTATGTGATATCTAGGTTGCTCTGGTACATCTGAAATTGAGATTAGGTCACAAGCGTAGGACAGGCGGACGCGATGCTTAGCGTTCTTAGCAAGCACGTTCGACATCATGACGTCTAGGCCCTGTTTTTCTGCCAAAGACAGATGAATGAGGGATAAAAGGGCATGGTACAGGCTCAAGAAGACAGTCTCCCTATAACATAGTTAACGCTCAAGTCAGAACTGCTTAAATCATTTTGTAAGACGCATGATGAAGGTTGTGAGTAGAAAAGCTGGAATTTGCATCGTTGGATTTCCCGTCTGTTAATACAGCAAGCCAGATTTTGAGACATCTTTCTTGTTAGAAATTTTGAAATCCAAGCCACTGTACGACAGCAGAGAACCCTTGAGTTCATAGGTCAGCATAATTTAGACTTTTTAAAAAGGCAAAGTTTATCCACCGCACCCGCGCAGCTGTCTTTTTCTTTCTAGTCGAGTGAGGAGTTGAGAGTGAAAGCCCATTTCGAAATAATTATATTAATAATTAATGTCTACAAATGGTTTTTATGGCATGCACAGATTGCACTCACGAGGCCTTGGGTAAAACCAAAATGTCAGTAATTCTAATTAACCCTCTGAGGTCTGAATTCCTGCGTCATCATGCTGAAAACACTCATAATCTTTGTTTAGACTCATTTTTGCTCTTAGTTGCATGGTTGTTTTGTTCTGCGAAGAAGACAATTTGTTGTTGACATTGCATCCCATATGTCAGAGCATAAGCAAACTTCACTTAAACGGAAAATGTTTATAAAGGTGAGTTGTGTGGATTTAGAAGGTGCTTGAATAAAGTCAAATAAAAATACGTCGATGAACGCTCACAGATTACATATGGAACTCGCTCGTCCTGAACTGCCCTGGAGCTCACTGTCGAGCCCCACCATTAGCAAGTAGAAAAAGAAGAGACAGGTAAACTTTGCTAACCAAGAACAAGGAGACTGGAGTGGCCATATTTGGCTCATTAGCCGTCATCAGCAGGTCATACCAAAACCTAGGTTCTGCCCCACCCGAGACTCAAGGCCGAAACCTATTGATCAAGAGGCGTTGGAATATATATATATATATATATAAAACATATTTTGTCGAGGTTGAATTCTTATCGATGGGTACCTGCCCGTTTGTGAAGTCAGTCACCCAGTTTCAGCTTTTGGATTCTGGGAGCCGATAGGTATTTGCGCACTGTTTCTTGTAAATGCGTGCATATAACGGATGCACCCGCAAAGCAGAAAATAACTCACGTGACCTGCAACGACTGATCAGTCCGCCAAGCAAGAGGCGTTGGAATGCTGATCAACAGGTCGCGGGTTCCAGCCTCGGGTGGGGCAACACTGGGCGTTGGGTATGAATGGCTGATGACGGTCTTGGTTGGCATCCACGCGACAGCAACCCCGTAGGCGGTCCCAGGCAACTCCGGTCGCTTTCCCACTAAAAATAAACATTGACCCATAGTGGAGATCGGCAGCCGTCTGGGATTTCCAAGCAGCCCTATTTAGGGGAGAGCACTGCTTGCATCCTCACGAAGTAATAGTCCAGGAAATGTTTTACTCAAATAAACCCTGGGTATCACGTCTTCTGCAGCCGGTCGCAGCTCGCAGATAGCAAAATAGGCGTTCGCAAAACTCAAACAAACAACACTAAACCCCGTCCCCATCCCCCACACCATAAACTCCGGGCGGCTCGGATGAGTCCGCTAACACTAGCAGCCTGGAATCGTCGGTCACTTTTAGACAATCCGTGAACTGGCGTACTACAAGGCGGACATTGCTGCTCTCAGCGAAACCCGATCCTGTGAGCAGGGTCAGCCGAAGGAGGTGGGTGCTGGCTAAACCTTTTTCTGGAGCGGCCGGCCAAAGACAGAGTGACGCGACGCTAATGTTGTCTGTGCCATCCGGAACGACATCGTAGGAAAAATTCTACGAGGAACTGCATGCCCTCATGGCGACTTTGCCGAAGGCGAACAAGTTAATTGTCCTGGGTGACTTCAACGCCCACGTTGGGACAGACCACGCTGCCTGGCAGGGAGTGTTGGGTCTCCACGGTCTCGGTAGCTGTAATGACAACGGCCTTCGTCTGCTGTGAAACTGTGCGGAACACCGTCTCCTGCTGACCAATACCTTCTTCCGCATTCCGACGCAAGAGAACTCCACGTGGATGCACCCTCGGTCGCGACGCTGGCAGCTACTGGACTATGTTCTCGTCCGTAGGCAGTACGTACTGGTGACCATGGCAATCCGCGATGTAGATGGTTGGACGGATTCCCCGCCTCGTCATCTCCAAGTGGAGGCTGCAACATCAACCCCGACGAAAGCCCCAAGGTAGGCGACCGCCAGGTAAGTTAAATACTCTTTTGTTAAATTTTCCTGCTCCCTGCTTTGAGTTCAACAGCCAAATAACCCAGAAACTGGAGAACCTGCATGCTCCACATAATAACGCCACCGTAAAGACACGATGAAGACAACTGCGAAATGTCATCCTGTCCACCGCCCTCGAAGTCCTCGGACGCGCAAACCATCAACACCAGGACTGTTTTAAAGAAGACGACGCCGAAATGAACAACTTACTCGCGGAGTAGAATGAACTACACAAAGCCTATATGGACTTCAAGACTGACGCCAGCAAAGCAGCCTTGTCCAGATGCCGCCGTCTTGTACAGCAACGGCTGCGGGAGATGCAGGACGCCTGGATTGTCCGAAAAGCTGAGAAAATCCAGGGGTGTGCAGACCACAATGAAATGATAATATATATATATATATATATATATATATATATGGCAAAAGACGTTATACCGTACTCGACATAGGTACTAGCTAAAAACCCAGACACGTGTTTTCGCCGATGTTTCTGCTGCTGTGTGACACAGCAACGAGGGGTTCGGCTCCTCAGTGGGTCCCCCAGCGTTCTCTATGCGGTTTCTGGTATATAGACTCCAGAGAATAATCGGGGAAATAATTTCTGAAATTAATAAGTGCAGGACATGGAGTCAGGTGATTCGGACATGACGTTTTAGGGTCAGACCCGAAATTTCAATGAACATTTGGGTCAAAGACAATCAACCACTGTGGAATAACCACGTAATACCCATTCTACAAACAAGTAGTACTACAAGTAGTATGAATCTTATATGGCAAAGACGTTATACCGGACTTCCGACATAGGTACTAGCTAAAAGCCCAGACACGTGTTTCGCCGATGTTTCTGCTGCTGTGTGACACAGCAACGAGGGGGTTCGGCTCCTCAGTGGGTCCCCAGCGTTCTCTCTCTCTCTCTCTATATATATATATATATATATATATATATATATATATATATATATATATATATATATAAAACATATTTTGTCGAGGTTGAATTCTTATCGATGGGTAGTTGCCCGTTTGTGAAGTCTGACACCCAGTTTCAGCTTTTGGATTCTGGGAGCCGATAGGTATTTGCGCACTGTTTCTTGTAAATGCGTGCATGTAACGGATTCACCCGCAAAGCAGAAAACAACTCACAGGGACCAGCAACGACTGATCATTCCGCCAAGCCACGTGGTAGAGCCTGACCCGAAAGGGGGGACAAAGTTCAAACGAGCCCACAAGTGCGCAGCCCCGGAGATGTCTAAGGTAGTCAGCAGCGGACGGGCAGGTCAAAGTTCGTGCGCCCATCACAACTATACTACGAAACAAGCGGTAGGGCTGAATAACTCAAGACCACCAGGAGTAGCAACCGCAATACTGATGCTGGGAGCGAGAAGGCCTTCGAAACCTCAGTGCAAATATAATTTGGTCCATGAACTCGTCCCCTCTCCTTCTTCATCTACATTGGGAGATGCTGAACGCAATAGGATATCTGGGCCTCGAATCTTTAGTCATATGAACATAAAATTCAAGAACAATGTGATGTATGTCTCAGATAAATTATTATAAAATTATGAGAGATCAGCCATTGTCCAGGAACGAAATTTCAGTGCTCTGAGAATGTTCTTTTTTACTAGGATGTCTCATCCACATGCATAGAAATTAATTAACACTATTTATAAGAGTTGGACTGTTGTTTGCACGTTCAATTCCTCATCTTGAAAGGAAGTCATGATGTAGCCGGAAGTTTTAACGCTTGCATTTCCGAGTGTACCGCGGTGTTAATGGTTGAATCCGCTCTCGGTAAGACATATTCACACGTATCTTTACTTGACTGATGCTTGGCACATCCAGTCATCTATCTTAACTGGTGTAACCCGGAGTTCCTTTCAACGGCAAATAATCGATGCACAAATTTGCTGCATGCTAGAGGGACAGTTGCATCAGATTACAACAATCATTCATTTTTCTTCTTCTGTCCTTTAAAATTGAATCCTGAAGGAGCAAACAGATTTGCATTTCAGATGATGGTGGAGTTTATAGTGGACCTTCCACCTTTTATGCATTACCAGTCCAACTTCACTTCTAGGTGGTTAAAAAAAATTGTAGACAATTACTTCTTTCTTATTGTGAACCAAAAAAAAAAAGAATAAGGCACACGTTCTGCATTAAGAACATTATATGCCTGAATTTTCGAATTCTCTTTCAAACCGAGCTGAAAAAGAACCTTATAAAGCTCTTTTTCCAGTAACCGCCTCCTCGCTCTGTCTAGTGGCATCAAGTGAGATAGACAGCATCATCTGCGTGCACCCAGAATGCCGATCTTTAATTGTCACAGTAGACAACGAGGCTTTGACAACGAAATTACAGACTTTTGGATTAACATCCAGTGCTCCATTGGGTTCATCATTAGGCCTGTTAATTAAAAACATAAGGAGTCAGGCATGTAAATTTTTCATACCTTTATAAAGTCTTTAATTTTCAAATGAACGCCGGCTTTCAAGATGAATAAATACAATGCATTTAGGGTTTTCGACTCCCACTAACACTAATCAAATGTTCCTGTTTCATCATTAGACACTCCTTTTGACTAGAAAGCAGGGTAAGTGATTGTTCCGATTCAAACTGATAATTATCAACGAAACATGTACCAATACATAAAACATGAACGATTTAACGTCAACGAATTAAATTCAAAAATATTCATCGATCTGTCAAAAGAAATCCCTACCAACAAATTGTACTGTGCGGTCTTGTTACACGGCGTCAATACGCTCAGGAAATCTTGGTAACGAAAGGAAAAACATATCTAAGAATCGGAGATAGGTCTTTATGAGTGCGTCTAACAGGTTTATCAGACTGATTTTATACTATGGCTGGAACATAATTTTAAATCAGTGGACTCAAAACTGCACATAGATTTACATGGTCCAATCGATTACAGTTCCGTGACAAGATATTATTGCAGAGTTATGTTCTGGAAGTAAGTACGCTATACTTCAACCTACTAAAAGAGTGAAGGAGGGCTCACGTACGGACAATTATCAGTACTCGCAATTTGAGGTTATGCCGCAACATGGAAGTGCACTGGCAAATGTCTTGTAGTAAATGACTTTGGGGGTAGGAAATGGATGCACAAAGACCTTACTTTTTTACACCACGCTCAATTCATGCTGGTAGGTCAAAGTTGCAAAAAAGCTCATTATTTAGAATATCGTCCTCTCATCTGGTCCCACACTTAAAAATATGATAAGCACAATCCTTCTTTAAACAAATTTTGGCCCTATAATATAAACAAGCGATTCGTGTACCCTTTTCCGCTGCACTCTCGTCCCTCTGTGGAAAATTCAAAACTGTCCTCACAATGAAAGGTTCATCCGACTGCCAAATTTACCGAAGCAAGTTTCGTAAATATTGTGGAAACACTGCTCACATTTTAACATAAATATTAGAATATAAATTATAAAAATGTATGATTTGGTTTACTAAACATTCCGTAGATGAAATTGGTATGCATACCTAACTGAAATGTAATGTACTGCTCTTCTTTAAAAAAGTGAAAATATTGTAAATTGCTTGCTGGATTTGAAGGTCCAAATATCTTGTTTATAGCACAGCTTAATTTATATGAAAATATCTAGTTCTTTATTATTAGTTAATTATATTGTTTTATTTCTTTGCATATACTACTTATTATAAGTAGTGCAAGTGGATTTTATCATGGACATTGACAATGTATAAACTACGGGTTCTGAAGCAATTTGTTGTTCACCAAAATGACAATAAATTGAAATTAATTTGAACTTTAAAGTTTCCAAGGGAATTCACATTGTGAAAGGTCATTTTTGTACACGAGTGTATATCGTCAGGGTTTCACCAATATGCATTCACATACATCCTTTTGCATTCCAGTGAATTGAAGCATATCCAAGTATTGGCGACTGGCATGGATACTAAGCCAAAAAGTTGCCTGAATTTAGCAAACAGTTTTATTTATGTACCTTAAACTAGTGCATACTTCAGTAATTCAATCCCAATACCGATAAATCTGTGATAGAATGGGAAATGTATTCCAAATGCGTGTCATTCCTGTGGTCTAAGGGGAGCCATTGCAACCCCCTCTGTGCAAAATGTGAATGCCAAATACTCATATGATAATAGTAGACGCAACATATGCAGCCTAACTTAGCCATATAAAATAGGTACCTATCAAAAATATAATGGTCATAGAGTTCAATTACACGAGTTTTTTGTTAGAAGAACACCTATTGTGGGACTTGCATGTTCAAACATATCTGGCCTTATCTTATTAACATTTATAAAGTTTGACCTTGCATGGAGGATAAATAGACATAAAATATAAAATCGGCTAGGGAGAAAAACATTCAGGCATCTTCAAAGTCGTTGGAATTACTCGAACTAATTCTTCGCAAACCACAAATTTGTCCTTTTTATATATACTACTTGAAAATAAGCTGATGTTTACCTTTTTAATAGTGTAAAATTAAGGCAGATGATAATAAAAAATAACAATACCTCGGAATTATAACTCATGAAATCCTAACGAAAATTCTGAAAAAGGTTTTTTGTTTCGAAAGGACTACTTATATACGGCTGGATTAAGAATTATCCTGGGGCCTAATCCCAAGACATTTCGTTCCCTGTAGGATGCCTGCTTTTTAACCAGTGCCCTTTAGGCTGCCTGTAAAAACTATAATCTTAAACATGGACTGCTAATTTAGCATGAATTTGACTCATTAATTTTATTATTATCTTTATTGTACTCACTTTGAACCAAATAATGTTTTCTTAAAATTTAATACTTAGCGATAATGTATCTGGCAGTTTTTAAAAAGCTTCTTAATATGAAATTTTTTTGAGATCCTTAAATGGCCGTTCATAAAGCATCGTATCTCTCCAGTTATTACTGCTGTTTTATTAGTATGCAAAATGGTCCATATACGATGATAAAAGGGTATCAGCGCTATGCAAAACCTTCCTCTTCGCGTAAAGAAATATTTGATGGTCTTTGGACGGCAAGCATGTAGCATTTCTTTTGTAAACCCTAAATGCCAGTGTTAATATAATCCTTGGTCAAAATTATTCCGCCATGGCAAGTATTTTTTTAAAATTGAAAGATACTATAACATTAAGTGCACATTTTGGTTAAAACCCTTAATAAAAGAATACGCACAAGAGTTACTAGTTAGATCCATGTTTTCTAAAATATATTAGTATTTTTTAGCCTATCAAAAATCAAAAAGAAGAAATTATTTCTGCTTTTCGTTCCATTGCTAGAGCTTTCACCATCTATAGCTGTGAAGTTGAGAGTACTAGGAATGGTTTGACGACAATGACGCCAACATCAGCAACTTACTCGCGGAGAAGAATAGACTTCACAAAGCCTACATGGACCTTCGGACTGATGCCACCAAAACAGCCTTTTTCAGATGCCGGCGCCTTGTACAACAACGGATGTGGGAGATGCAGGATGCCTGGATGAACCGAAAGGCTGAGGAAATCCTGGGGTATGCGGACCGCAATGAAATGAAAAACCTTTTTCAAAGCCATCAAGGCCATCTACGGCCCGTGTATCAAGGGGTCCGCACCACTGCTCAGCTCTGACGGCACAACACTGCTGACAGAGAAATCGCAAATTCTGAAGCGCTGGGCCGAGCACTTCAGAAATGTCCTTAACTGTTCATCAGCCATCTCCGATGCTGCCATTGACCGGCTCCCTCAAGTGGACACGAACAATGACCTGGATCTGCCGCCTTCCCTACCAGAAACCATCCGGGCCGTGCAGCAGATTTCCAGCGGTAAAGCACCGGGATCCGATGCAATCCCACCGGAAGTCTACAAGCACGGTGGGCCCCGGCTGGTGGCAGAATTCACAACACTCTTCCAGGAGATGTGGCGCCAAGGACAAGTTCCTCAGGATTTCAAAGACGCGACCATCGTCCATTTCTACAAACGGAAGGGGAACCGGCAACTCTGTGATACTCACAGAGGCATCTCGTTGCTCAACATCGCCAGGGAGATCTTCGCCCGTATCATTCCCAATCGTCTTAACGGTCACCTAGAGCAGGGCCTGCTCCCGGAAAGCCATTGTGGCTTCCGCCGACACCGCGGAACAACCGATATGATCTTTACCGCCCGGCACCTACAAGAGAAGTGTCAGGAGATGCGAAATCACCTTCGTGGATCTAACGAAAGCCTTTGACACGGTGAATCATGACGAACTGTGGAAAGTCATGCAGAAATTCGGCTGTCCTGAGCGGTTCACGCACATGGTGCGTCAGCTTCATGACTGGATGACGGCGCCTGTCACTGACAACGGGACGGTATCCGAAGCATTCGCAGTGACCAACGGAGTGAAGCAGGGCTGCGTACTGGCCCCCCACTCTCTTCAGTCTCATGTTCTCGGCTATTCTGATGGACACCTACCGTGATGAGCAGTCTGGTATCCGCATCGCCTACAGAACTGACGGGCACCTTCTCAACAGTAGGCGTATGCAGGCTCCAACGCGCGTGTCTACGACTACAGTCCGTGACTTGCTCTTCGCGGACGACTGCACCCTTAACACCGTGACGGAGGAGGACATGCAAAGGAGCATGGACCTCTTCGCCGAAGGCTGCGCTGATTTTGGATTAACAATCAGTACAGCCAAAACGGTTGTCATGCACCAGCCGCCACCCAGCACGGAATACAATGCTCCTCGAATCAATGTCAACGGTTTTCAACCCAAAACGTGGAAACCTTCGCTTATCTTGGAAGCACGATGTCGCGCAACACGAGAATCGATGATGGGGTTGCCCAACGGATCTCCAAAGCTAGTCAGGCCTTCGGCCGGCTGCAGGCCTCCGTGTGGAATCGCCACGGTATTCATCTGAACACCAAACTGAAGATGTACAAGCCCGTCGTCTTGAAGACACTCCTTTACGAAGCGGAAACCTGGACGTCTACTCGAATCAAGCCAGGTAGCTGAATCACTTTCATCTCAGCTGCCTCCGCAGAATACTGAAGCTGAGATGGTACGACAGAATCCCGGACACGGAAGTCCTGGAGCGGACCGGAATCCTCAGCATCCATGCCATGCTGAGGCAAGTGCAACTGCGATGGAGCGGCCACCTGGTAAGAATGGACGACGAGCGACTACCCAAACGACTTTTCTACGGAGACGTCGCTACGGGTTCTCGCCGGCAGGGAGGTCAAAAACGACGCTACAAGGACACTTTGAAGAAATCGCTGAAGCAACTGCAAATCAACTCGGCGACCTGGGAGGACCTCGCCTAGGATAGACCGGCATGGAGAAGATCAGTGAAGACTGGTTCAGCAATCTATGAGGCCAACCGGATTGCCGCCGCCAAGGCAAAAAGAGCGGCACGAAAGTCACCAGCACCCCGGACCAACACCGCCAATGCCCAGTCCCTGCCAACATGCCCACGCTGTCAACGCATCTTCCGCGCGCGAATCGTCCTGGTTGGACATCTTCGGACGCAATGCACCAACAATCCGACAATTCAAATTTCTATGTCGAATTCGGCCAACCCTCCTTCTGACTCTTCCATCCTCACTCCCGGAATCAATTCCATTACTCCCACCATCATAGAGACCTCATCCATCTACTCATCGCCTGCTAACCCCAACACCGCAACCACCACCGCCTTCGCCTTCACTACCTCCACCACCACCACCACCATCAGCGATGGAGAATCTCTCCTAAGCTGTACTCAATGCGACCGCACATCCACCTTACGCATCGGCCTGGTCGGTCACTTTCGAATACATCGTACAGAGACCGGTGAGCCAGTGCCTGGAACACCATCACACAGCAGAGATCGTCGCCTCCACTGCCCTCACTGTCCTCGCGCATTCACTCATCGCATGGGCCTATTCGGTCACATGCGCATACATGACAGCGGCATACACCACAATGCCAACAACACCAATACACCATGCACACCCTCCGCTCCTGCCATTCTTAGCGCCCCTGACACCCCCACTACCATGAATGAAATCCTCCCAGCCTCTACCGATTTCTCCTGCCCACACTGCGCCCACACCTTCAACTCACGCATTGGCCTGGTCGGTTACCTGCGAATCCATCGCACGGAGGCTGGTGAACCAGTGCCTGGGGCTCCGACATACAGTCGACGCGCCCGCCTTCACTGCCTCACTGCTCCCGCACATTTACACACCGCATGGGCCTATTAGGACACATGCGCCTCCACGGCAACCTCCGGTAAACCGCCGGGGGCTAAGCTAAATAAGCGCACACTACCTACACCAATACATAGACAACACCCTCAAAATCACCATTTACCAGAGTATATCACGGTTTCTTAGAAACCATGGCTGGGAAGTCTGCCAATCTGACGCTTCCACCTGAACACGCCGTCGGCTCAGTGTATGTGCTGTGTGTGTCGAGTAGCTGACCAGTGGACTGGGAGTCAGACGGCGATGGCTGCTCCATATCCCCTGAGTTTGTGAATCCTGGTGTGTGCGTTATGGGGGCCAGGTCATGCTGTGGAGCGCGAAGACGGGTACGCCGATCCATCAGCCAATGCGCCCACTCCCACATCAGGCAACTGACCGGCTCGGACAGTGTCTGATGGTGGGGGTTGGGGAGAGAGTGAGATCGACAGCTCAGCGCATATTCCTCACTATAAACAATCTGACGCGCTTGAAACTATCACGGTGCGCTAAAAGCCGTGGCTAGGAATGTTGCCAACTGACGGGATAACTCGGACCGCGTGGTCAGCCCAATGTGTGTTTTGTGTGGAGTGGCTGACTGGCGGACTGAGAGTCAGGTTGCAATGGCTCCTTCTTAATGTGGTCTTTATGGCACCCCCACTGTGTGGGATCCGAGCCAGGTGTGGTGGCACGCCCAGGGGCAGATCCGGCCGCGCACGCCACCTGTGCCCTCTCCCATCTCCGGTCTTCTTGACTGTGTCATGAGGCTGGGCTCAGGTTGGGAAGGAGAAGAGAGTGCGGTAATGTTGAGTGCCGCGGTTGGAAGGCTGCCAACTGACAATTACACTCAGACCTCGCAGTTAGTCCAATGTGTGTTGTGTGGAGTGGCTGACTGGTGGTCTGAGAGTCAGGCTGCGATGGCTCCTTCTTAACGTGACCTCTGGCTATCTCACACATGTGAGATGTAAGGCGTTCAACCCCTATTGAAATCCTGGTGCTTGTGTTTGGGGGGCCAGGTTGTGTACGTAGTACACGTAGACGAGGTCACTAGCAGCTGCGCTCGCTTCCGCATCAGACAACTGACCGGCTTGGACAGTGGTCTGATTGTGGGGGTGGGGGAGATAGCGAGGTCGAGAGCTCAGCGTATTTTCCTCACTATAAACAATCTGACGCGCTTGAAACTATCACGGTGCGCTAAAAGCCGTGGCTTGGAAGGTTGCCAACTGACGGGATAACTCGAACCGCGTGGTCAGCCCAATGTGTTTTGTGTGGAGTGGCTGACTGGCGGACTGAGAGTCAGGTTGCAATGGCTCCTTCTTAATGTGGTTTGTATGGGCCACTACGAACGCTTTTTGTGAGCGCAAAGTTGGGTTAGTCAACCTTATGGCAACTGCCTCTGCCGTTGCACGTATCCGCTGACGTTGGAACTTGATACGTTTCGTCGCCTCTTTATAGATGACACAGAATTCTTGATTGACGTCTCTATTTCTTCGCCTTGAAGGCAAGGATAGACGGACGTTTCAGACCTCTTCTAAGTGCATCTACGCCTTCACTTGCTCCTGTGGAGCAGTAAATATTGGTTGAACAACTAGGCAACTGTCCAAGAGGATGCGAGAGCACCATCCTGCTAGGTTAAATCAAGGCACTGTAAAGTCAAGCTCGAGCGCAATTGTGCCTCATTTGCTTGACAGCGGTCACCGGGTGGACGTCAACCAAGCATTCCGAGTAATCTATTCAGTGGCGACGAAACACATCAAGTTCCCTGCGTCAGCCAATACTTGTGTCGGCAGAGGCAGTGGTCATATGGTTGAGCAACCCTGCTTTGTGATCGCGGAAAACTTATGTAGTGGCCTGAGGCTCCCTTGGCCGAAAACAAACTCAGCATCTGCGTTCACACCTCCTGCTGCGTCGCGTCACAGCGACGTAGCAGTAACCTAGATAATGGCCGTAGACCTTCCCTCTCTCCTCCCCATTCCTCGCCCCTATAGGACTAGACTACAACCCCAGACCTCTGAAAGCCCTCAACCTTTCCCCCATACTTACTGCTTATTGGATGTTTAAACTATGGTTACACTATCCTCCCTTATATTAATGTAAAGGCCTGATAATGAATGCTCCAAAGCGTACGTTCGCAAAACTTGACTTTTTAAATGCTTATATAGCTATCATCGCTGAACTTACATAGCCTGTCACCAAAAGATGATGGCATTTCAAGTTTAATTCTCTGCTAGCCTGATCCCCACTGCGTATTCCTTCTGATATGGCCTTGCAACTGGTATTAACTACAATTATTTATTTATTTCAGTTGTTTTCGGTTGTGGTAATGCCCATTACATAACTTACGGTTCGAGTTCTGCCGTGGACGTAAGGAGGAAAAAGAGAGATCAAGCACCGGAACTATGTGTTTATCGTTTGATCCTTTGATCCAAAGACGTTGACGACAGAAACCATGTCGCTTTTCCAGGCTTTGTGCGTGGACACCAGATCAATGAATAGAGTGAATGAGTAGCATTCAGTAGGGTAGGCTTCAGTCAGCTTTCGGATGGTCCTGCATTCGGTTTTAGCAATCATCTGATTGGTTCGGAGATTGAAATGGTAAAGCGTTTTGGAGGTGTGCCTGATTACTTCTGGTGCTTCGTCATATCGTCGCACTATGTGCTATGCGAGGATACATTCATCCTAAACTGTGCTTATACCATTACCGAGCTTGTTGAATTTCTACCGAAATTCTGGAATATTTTTTCGATTACGAGGGATAACTGAAGTGTGGTTGCAATATTAAGCATTCTGCGGCATGATTTCCCTATTACATCAGACACGTCAGGATGCTGACATATGAATGTTATACTCAACGTAAGTATACGTTTATAACGCCTTTATAACGCTCCTCATGACGTATACAGCAGAGCCCACAAGAACTGTAAAAGCTTATAAGTAGTATTTGACAGGTTTCCAATTTGAAGAGATAAATGCTTGCTTTTCACTAGACTGAAAGCATACAACATGTAGACTACAAGTCTAAAAGCACATGCAACAAAAAATCGTATTCACTACTACTGGCGAATTAGAAAACGAAGTTAAAACACAAGCGTGCCCTTTCTTTGAGCACAAGTTTATAAGAGGTCTTTGGCTAACAAACGAGTATAAGATTGAAAAGTTGGGCCATGTTTTCCGTAAACTATGATTGAATTCATAGGGTCAACAGAAGTCAACCAAAAAAGACGCTCTTCTTTCATAAGCATTTTTACCAGAGTGCAGTTTTGCCGGCTTGTGCAAAAGGCATTTATTTGAACACCAACAGCCTGACGTGTGTGGAATATCACGGGATGTACCAGGGATGTAATAGTTCATGCGATCTGTCACTGATTACACTTACATAAACAGTTAAGGGATACGATAGACTGCACAAGGTTGCTTTCTGGGATTTAATGGATCCTGGTAGTGCCTGGCAGCTCTAGACTAGTGTGAAATTCTAAAAGCGGCCTCAGTCGTCTCTAAAACCTCCATAGGGCCCTATCTTCGGTGGTGCTTCTGTTTGAGTCCTCGGTGGGCATTCACGGAGACATTTGCTTACAAAGGCCTAAGAGCATCCATTGCACACAAACTGTTAGCAAAGCTATTGGTTCTCATGTACTGTCCTAACGTTGGTGCATTTATATTTAAATCCCCAGTATTGCCAAAAGACAATTACCAGCCAGTTCATTATGGGGTTGCTAAAATTGATTAAAATAACGGGATGAAAACGTCTTTTGTTGTAGTGCAGAATACTAGCAAGACACAGGACGTATGTGCCACTTTTTAAATTCATTTGTATTTCTACAAAAAATCAGTGTAAAGAAATATCGCCAAATTTTGTACAGTTGAATTTAATCCTGTAGTGCACGTTTCTACCACAAACCGTTGAATTTCCAATAGAAGTTTCTCACGAAAATTAGTTGTCAATGTCAAGGTTAATTCAGCTTTTTAACCTCGTTATGCAGGGATATGCAGAAAATAGTGGGTAATTCGTATTTCGAGAAAAGCGATTTTTTGTAATTGCGCGCTACATTCCTTGTGACAGTTCGACCGTCGTAGTCCGACGATGTCCACCGTATGCTCCATGGAAGGATTAAGCAGGGACGGTGACTTGCGCGTGAATTAGTTTTAAGTGATAGTAGCCTTGCGCTGCAGCTACCACACTCTCTCCTCCTCCCCCACCTAAGCCCGGTGTCAAGACAGAGTCAAGAAGACCGGAGATGGGAGAGGGCGCAGGTGGCTGGCGCGACCGGAGCCGCCCTGAGCGTGCCACCACACCTGGCTCGGATCCCACGGAGTGGGAGTGCCATAAAGGCCACATTAAAGAAGGAGCTATTGCAACCTGACTCTCAGTCCGCCAGTCAGCCACTCCACACAAAACACACATTGGGCTGACCACGCGGTCCGAGTTATCCCGTCAGTTGGCAACCTTCCAAGCCATGGCTTTTAGCGCACCGTGATAGTTTTAAGTGCGTCAGATTGTTTATAGTGAGGGAAAAACGCTGAGCTCTCGACCTCACTCTCTCCCCCACCCCCACAATCAGACAACTGTCCGAGCCGGTCAGTTGTCTGATGCGGAAGCGGGCGCAGCTGCTGGTGACCTCGTCTACGTGTACTACGTACACGACCTGGCCCCCAAAACACAAGCACCAGGATTTTACACAACAGGGGGTTGAACGGCTTACATCTCACATGTGTGAGATAGCCAGAGGTCACGTTAAGAAGGAGCCATTGCAGCCTGACTCTCAGTCCGCCAGTCAGCCACTCCACACAAAACACACATTGGGCTGACCACGCGGTCCGAGTTATCCCGTCAGTTGGCAACCTTCCAAGCCACGGCTTTTAGCGCACCGTGAAAGTTTCAAGCGCGTCAGATTGTTTATAGTGAGGAATATGCGCTGAGCTGTTGACCTCACTCTCTCCCCCACTCCCACAGTCAGACTACTGTCCGAGCCGGTCAGTTGCCTGATGTGGGAGTGGGCGCGTTGGCTGACGGATCGGCGTACCCGTCTTCGCGCGCCAAAGCACGACCTGGCCACCATAACGCACACACCAGGATTCACTAAACTCAGGGGATATGGAGCAGCCATCGCCGTCTGACTCCCAGTCGGCTGGTCAGCCACTCGACACACACAGCACATAAACTGAGCCGACGGCGTGGTCTGGTGGAAGCGTTAGATTGGCAGACTTCCCAGCCACAGTTTCTAGGAAACCGTGATATAATCTGGTAAATGGTGATTGTGAGGGTGTTTTCTATGTATTAGTGCAGATGGTGTGCGCTGATGTGGCTTAGCCTCCGGTGGTTTACCGCAGGTTTTTGTGAATGCGAATGTGACCGAATAGGCCCATGCGGTGTGTAAATGTGCGGGAGCAGTGAGAGCAGTGAAGGCGGGCGCGTCGACTGTATGTCGGAGCCCAAGGCACTGGTTCACCAGCCTCCGTGCGATGGATTCGCAGGTGACCGACCAGGCCGATGCGTGAGTTGAAGGTGCGGGTTCAGTGTGGGCAGGAGAAATCGGTAGAGGCTGGGAGGATGTCATTAATGCTAGTGGGGGTGTCAGGGGCGCTAAGAATGGCAGGAGCGGAGGGTGTGCATGGTGTATCGGTGTTGTCGGCATTGTGGTGTATGCCGCTGTCATGGACGCGCATGTGACCGAATAGCCCCCTTCGATGAGTGAATGCGCGAGGACAGTGAGGGCAGTGGAGGCGACGATCTCTGCTATGTGATGGTGTTCCAGGCACTGGCTCACCGGTCTCTATACGATGTATTCGCAAGTGACCGACCAGGCAAATGCGTGAGGTGAATGTGCGGTCGCATTGAGTACAGCTTATGAGAGATTCCCCATCGCTGATGGCGGTGGTGGTTGCGGTGGTGAGGGTAGCAGGCGATGAGTAGATGGATGTGGTCTCTATGATGGTTGGAGTAATGGAATTGATTCCAGGAGTGAGGGTGGGAGAGTCAGAAGGAGGGTTGGCCGAATTTGACATAGAAATTGAAATTGTCGGATTGTTGGTGCATTGCGTCCGAAGATGTCCAACCAGGACGATTCGCGCGCGGAAGATACGTTGACAGCGCGGGCATGTTGGCAGGGCCTGGACATTGGCGGTGTTGGTCCGGGGCGCTGGTGACTTTCGTACCGCTCTTTTTGCCTTGGCGGCGGCGATCCGGTTGGCCTCATAGATTGCTGAACCAGTCTTCACTGATCTTCTCCATGCCGGTCTATCCTGGGCGAGGTCCTCCCAGGTCGCCGAGTTGATTTGCAGTTGCTTCAGCGATTTCTTCAACGTGTCTTTGTAGCGTCGTTTTGGACCTCGCTGCTGGCGAGAACCTCTAGCGACATCGTAGAAAAGTCGATTGGGTAGTCGCTCGTCGTCCATTCGTACCAGGTGGCCGCTCCATCGCAGTTGCACTTGCCTCAGCATGGCATGGATGCTGAGGATTCCGGTCCACTCCAAGACTTCCGTGTCCGGGATCCTGTCTTGCCATCTCAGCTTCAGTATTCTACGGAGGCAGCTGAGATGAAAGTGATTCAGCTTCCTGGCTTGGTTCGAGTAGATGGTCCAGGTTTCCGCTCCGTAAAGGAGTGTCGTCAAGACGACGGCCTCAGTAATCCCAAATGTCAAACGACGGACGATTTTTGTAACTGATCTACCAAGGCTCCTTTATTCTTGTTATGCAAGTGGCCACCAGCAAATTGTAGCCTGTTGGCCTTGACGAGCCTATTGCCTTTGCTCTCTGAATCAGTAGAACGCTGAACAAATTAGAGACGCAATGTCCGTGGGTGTTGTCAAAATGGTGCAGGAAAAAAACTTACCGTTCAAAAATGCAACGTAAAATTCTATTTAAGTAAGTATGGGAGAGAGGGTTGAGGGCGTTCAGAGGTCAGGGGTTATAGTCTAGTCCTATAGGGGAAGGGGAAGGTGTACGGTAATTATTTAGGTTTCTGCTTCGTCGCTGTGACGCGACGTAACAGAAGGTGTGAACGCAGATGCTTAGTTTGTTTTCTTTGAGGAAGCCAAGATGGCGGTCGGCAGTTGTATTATCGAATGGCAATGCTCGATAAGATGATGTAGGCAAATCACATCGCCCTTTGATAAGCCGGCGAGTCTAGGGGAACGGTAAAATCACTGTGACATATAGCCGGCACCCTGGTCATTTTTTGGTGATCAAGATATTGGTCCGCCAATGGATTCGAAGGAACTTTTGCGAATCAAAATATCAAAAAATAAAATCTGACATTCACGATCCAAACAGAAACCAGCAGCTCCGGACAGTTGACGACGGAACTGACTGCAAGTCAGTCCGGAATGTAGGTGGACATGAACTAAATTTCGGAGGTATTTTGTTTAGGGTTTTGGGTAGGCAGGCAGTCAAGATAATGGAATAGGAAAGCTTTTTGGAAACTAACCCAACATCGCCCGTAATACGAGGAGTGTTCATTCCGGACTCCAACCCTCATTTCTGTTTTCTACGCGATCCTGGTCACTTTTCATTCAGTTGATCCAATTAACATATTACAAAAAAGGTTTAGTTATTTACACAAGATTTGACCACGGTAGTAATTTTAACAATATACTCTCTAGTCTACATTAACTACAGTTAATACAGCTCTATCTGCCTCACAACGAAACGAGTCAAAATTCCGATGTGCTATGTCATACAATTTTAACCAAAACTTTGTATTTTTTGATTTTCAATTAAATAATTTTACTTAAGTAGTACTTAAAGAGTAATTATTTTATGGCGTACTCGCAAGGTTCTGCTGTCATCCAGAATTTCTTCTTTAAAATGAGTTTCTGGCTAGAAACCAAACTGTGAACAAATGAGTAATTAAGTAGTACGCAGTTGTGTTATTGAATTCAAAAGCCCTTTTATCACCCATATAAAATATAATCACAGCATCATCAATCAACGAAGGACTGAATACTGTTTCCTTAGTCGTTTTTAAAGACGTCAGCTGTCGAAGGTGGCAGATAAGAATCTCTTTTATAAGTTGCCATCCGAACATTACTAAAACCATAATTAAGTATTATGCTTCAAGTCTAAAACACATTTTAAATTTTCTTTATGCATTTACTGCGAAAAAAATATCCACTGATTATGAACATTTTGGAGAAAATGCGAATGGAGCTGCAAAGAAAACAGGAGTTGCCTAAATGTGAAGGCTTATTTGTAGCTCGTTGTTTGCCGGTCTTGGATAGCGTGCTCTGTTTGCGCGCATTCTTCCTGATTAACAAACATGCAGAACTAAGACTAACTTTTAGGCATAATGGGGCAGCTGTGCTGCCAAAGATATCCTATTTGGCCAACCGTCCCGTTTTACGCATCAGATGTGGCGACATCTTAGTCAACACTCACTGAGGACAGTGCGGACGACTAGCGTAGTTGTGTGATGACCCAAAGGCATACCATCATCTGAACCTACATTTACATCTAAACTCTCATTAAGAATTAAAAATAGCAAGCTAACCCTCCCTTCTGGGTTAAAGATGAAACCCGTTATTCACATCTGTCAAGTGTGTGGGCGCACAAAATGGTGAAGTTCAGGCAACGACCCCAGAAGCGGGTGTCTTTACACCGCTGTATCAAGGAAGAGGATTTAAATCTGCAACTTTGTGGTAATATCGCTTAAAAAAACGATGTCCCTTTATTTTAGTCTGGTTAAGCTGGAGTGCGAATCCTTTCAGGCTTGTAACATGCGTAGACCGGTTGTCAACCGTTGATGCATGAGAGAGAGAGAGAGTACGCTAGATGCTACGCTATTCTCCCTCTCTTCCGGCTGTCAAAATTTCAGTGTGATTTTGCCATGGCTTCGCTATAAAGGTTACGCCATTGCAGTCTGCAGTCTCGGTTATGTGTTCGCTAAATTCAGAAAAACAGCAAAATGGTTGAGATACGTAGACCTTTTGGGAACCAAAAGGTCGAAGCAAAATAAAAAAGGGCATTTTATATCAAATCTGATTGTAAGCCAGTCCTGAAGGTAGGACACAGGAAAATGTAAGTAACCCACTACAGTTCACATCATCGTGTGCATAATGCCAGCAAGATTCGGATAAGAGCTATGAAAAAAAGAGATCAGGGGCACAGGAATGAGAATGTCTAGTGTAATTTAACACATTATTACCTGTTATATATTGTGACATATTTATTTAAATTTTTTCCTCATGATCAGTCTTCCCGCTTAATCAACAGAACATACTAGAACCAGGCTGCCATGTCTACACAAGAAGTGACTTCGGAAACAACGTGAGCTTATAGCTCTCTTGAGTGCATTGGCCAGATTAAAGGTTACACATTGTCTCTCTATCTCGCAGTGAACGGAGTCAAAATTCGGATTAACTTTTATGAATTTTTTTATTTCCTAAATTATTAACTGAAATTACGAACCATGTTTTCGATTCGTAAAGCATGCTTAAGTGGGCTTAAATCAGTGTTTAAAGTACGTTATAAAGGCAAGGTTTTTCGAACATGACCGGGTTCATTCTGGTTGTCTGCAGTATGCATTAACCTTAATCGCTTTATGTGCCCTAATGTATTTCACTACGTTCAAAAAAGCATACATAAACGAATCTTTCTTGTACTTGTTCAGTAGTAAATAACGTCTTCAGTAACTTTCATGATTTGACTAAAGTTTAGAAGAATATGCGTGGCGTTTATTGGCCTGACGTTTCGAAGTCTCTCTCGAACCCATCATCAGAGACAGTTGCCAAATAGGGGAATAGGTGGCCGAAGGTGCCCAGTCTTTAAAGGGCACGGTTGACTGGCAATTACACACCTACTATATATGCAGTCTTCATGTTCATTGCTAGAGGTCAATTTTGATGTGATGTTTGCTTGTAGGTCCATGCCTAAGTCGTTAATTGTAGTGATTGCATCACCATCTGCAATTATAAGCGTGACGATTACTGAAAAATTTGGCTCACGGTCACCAGGAGAGCTTGCCACATGCATGCTCCCCACGTGACTAAAAGATGCATTCGTCCAGACAAAATCGTTACATATAATATGCGGCAGGAGGATAATTGTGCCTACTATTTGAATGCGGGCCGTATAACCCTGACGCAAACAGTTCCCGGCTTACACGGTTGTCAGCCCTTGCAAGAATTTTGGCATTAGCAAACTTGAAGGTTTGGCAGTCTCCGGAGCATAAACCGCGACTTGAGAGCAAGGTTCGTTCCTCCTCACTGTTGCTGCATGCTTGGAATTCGCGTGCGGAGAAGTCCTTCAGTTTTCCGACGTAGTTGCTTTGTCCTCAACTGCACCAGATCTGTAAACGACTCTTGAATTTTCCTGCCATAACCAGATGTCTTTTGGCTTCAGTATTTGGCACCTGATAGTTGCTTTTGGTTGATGTGCAGCTCAAAATACCAGTGGAGTGAGAAGGGGGCTAAGAGCTTCGGAAACGGTCTTTATATACGGTAGAACTCGCCAAAATTGGGGGCTGTTTCGGTTCAGTCTATCGCATTGGTTGCGCATGCAACTGGTTTAAAAAGTTGCGCCGTTAGACGTTTGCTCTAAACACCCGTCGAAGTTTATACAATTCGGCTACTTTGTCTTCTGTTTCGCTTCAGTGAGTCGCAACACACTGATATGGTGCCCTTACGCAACTGTGATTTTGACTCAGTTGGTGGTTGCTGCTGAAGCTCAGTACTTGCGTTGCATTTGTCGCTTTCCTTAATATTTTACTTTTTAAGTTACGAAAAACTTTGCGGCGTAAAGGAACGTTAGCTAGTCTTTTTCTTCCTCCTTCATCGTAAAGTGAATGTCCAGAAAACGCTGTTGAGGTGTTCTTTGAATTTCAGCATCTGATCCCGCACGATGATGACGAAGGTGTTATCCACATATCAAACCCACAATTTCAGTCTGTGGTGTTGGAAGACCAAGGATTCCAGCCTAAGATATAAATTCCAAGATCGGTGAATCGATTGAAATGTCTTTCATCTGTAGTCAAATTCGTTTGTAAAACATGAAATATGTTTTAAAGCACAGCTTATTTTCAATTTCAAAAACTAATAACACCTGAATATTTTTTAACCTTGCCAAACGTCATACTCAATATAAGGAAGAAAAAAATTGCTCAACAGTATAGGGGTTAAAGTCAAATTGTGTTCCAACATTTTCAATGAATATTAGCATTTTTCCTTCATATTCAACATTAATAAATGAAAAAGCGGCGATGCTTTATAAATTAAGATTTTTAGGTTCAAAAATTTCATAATAAGAAACCATTTTATGTCCGTATGAGGAGAGAGAGTTAGAGGCACACTTACTTGTAAAAGTAAAATTCGAAAAGATTCAGCGAAAAATATTCCCCATTCATCGTAAATAAGATTGGGCACACAACCCTTATAACCTCGGAAGATCACAACCGAATGGCCAAAGACTACAACTATCAACACCATGAAGATTCGTCCTTGAATGAGTCTCGAAATATAGATCAATTTGGGCTTCCTTCAAAAACGGTGCCAGTGTCGTGTGATGAAAAGCTTATTTTTGTAGTTCGAATAAACGAAGACAGTTAAAATTCGGTACAAAATGGGAATAATAGGTCAATCGACGTACGGATGAAAAAATCCACATGCATATGATGAGCGTATGATGGCAGCTCAATTTCAAAAGCCGGTCATGCATGTATAATACTAGCAAAGCAATGAGTGCAAAAACGAACATATTCATTTATATTATATAGTTATCCTTTTAAAGTTTAATAAGGCTATCGCAAACCACTGCAAAAAGATTTATCCTTGAACCTGGTTGTAAAGAAGCTCTTAAATGAGGGAACGTCCTGTTATGACTGAAATATATTTCTATTGTGTACCAAGAATACTTCTTGCAAAACCGTATTTAGGTAATCCTTTGAATCGCAAACACGTATAAAAATTTTCATAGACATTATATATAAAATAACATCTGCCTTAACCCATTTTCACTGTAAATGTTCATACTCTTTTGTTTTCGTAAACATTCTTATAATCGTCGACAATTTTCGTGATTTACAGTAGTACCTCTGACACCTTATTCCAAATACCGTGTTATATGCAACTAATTTCGCCTCATTTTTTCCATCACTCACTGAGAACAAGCATGGTTTGATGACCCCAACGACCACCGGCATCTGAACCTACATTTAATATCTTAATTCTAATGAAGGATTAAAAGTAGTAAGCTAACTCTTCCTTGTGGGTTTTAAATTGAAATCGTTTTACAGATTGTTCAAATCTTTCGGCGGAAATAAGGGCGAAATTAGGGAACTGGTCTGATAGCATGCTCAGTCGTCGAGGTTCTCAGCGAAAAAGTTGGTAAAAATTAATTATTATGATTCCGAGCGTCCTTGATTCTCCATGGGCGAAATAGCTAGTAACCTTGCAATAACTCCAATATTGCCGCACGTAATTCACTGTGCTTTGCAAAAAAATGTTCGAACGAGGCTGTTTTTAATGGCCATGCTTTCCGGGCTATATGAATCTAATAGAGCTTCGCGTAACTTAACGATCAACCCAGCCCCACGTTCTGCAGACTCTTAATGTCTGATTTATCGTTACATGTTAAACAGATTATTAGTGACTTTTAGTTAAGATACATGCAGTGCTCGACATACACCATATTGATAAATGAACTGCACGTTCTTTTGCTTTATGTGAGTAAAATTAAGCCAGCTGTTTCCACCAAAAATGCCAACGAGATGAGTAAATCTGTTTTTGACGAACTAGCTTCAATTTCTCCTCAAAAACCTTGATAAAATCTATGAAGTCGAAACTGATAATCGATAACTGATAATGTTTTTTCGATAGCACCTTACGTCTTCTTCAATTTGTATACCAGAAGAAAGTTTTTTGATCGCTTTAAAACGATTTAAATTACCATTTAATGTTTAACCCGACCACTCGTAAAAGTCGAATTCAGGGTCCCCAAATTACAGAAGCCAGTCGGCTGCCCTCAATTAAATATCCCACAGGTAGTATAATTTGCCATGTTTTTTAAAAATGCAAAGCTTTTAACACACTAACAGGGTGTAGGTTGCATATTAACGTTGTATTTTATATATTTATTTGTTATTGTTTAATCAGAAATTGCCTATATCATACCAATGAATGGACGAGTGCTTTCTGTCCAGTTTGGTGTCCTTTTCGGTCATCCAATCTCTTTTCGAATTCATGCCGTCATATTTTCGATTAAATGCATATCATGGACTGTATTTTCGGGTCAAACTGCAGTACCGATAAAGCAATCACACAACACTCAACCGAATAAATAAGAGTAGTTAAAATTTATTTTAAAAGGCCACCTAATGACTTGTTGGGTGCTCAGTTTCATCAAAGACAGGACAGTTACAGAATACACACAGATATTTTTTAAAGATCTCAATGCTGAAATTTCCCTAAAAAATCTTCATCTGTTAATGCAGGATGTGCGTGTTCTTTAATTCTAGGTAAGTGTACTTTTTTCAGCTGTTTGGGCCCAAATTGCGACCGGATCCGTACAATCTGGTTTTATATAATAAGATAGACTTTGATAAAAATAGAACGACAGAAATAAATAGTTTTTAGCAGCATGCTCATTACAGAAGCAACGCCTAGTCAAAAGCTAACACGCTGCTTTATAGGAGTTGCCCCATTAATTAATTCTGTGATATACACATACGGATCTTATCGCGCTCCTCAGTTCCCGAAGAAGACTAACGAGCATTAGAACAAGAGAGGACAAGTTCATATACCAAATTACCTTTTTTACTGGGGTTAAGAAAGCCTTTCCAGTTTCTATCATCAAAATATTGCAGTTGGTGATCCTGGCGGACTTGAGTTAGTCAGTACTACTGCTTGTCTCGTATTATATCCATGCTAGACGCAAGAACTTTGACCTGCCTGTCCACTGCTGACTACCATATACCTTACCGATGTTTACGGCTTGCGAGCTCACACCAGCTCAGCCAGACATACAAAAACCCAGGCGCTATGGCACCCGAGCCTCGAACTCATGACCTTGTTGGGCAGAAGTTCAACGCTCTACCCACTGCGCCGCAGCACCTGGGTGGCTGGCTGATGACGGCTAATAAGCCAGAAATGGCCATACCAGTCTCCCTTGTCTTTGTCGGTCATGTTATTCTGCCTATATACTTAGCTGCCTTACGGCTGCTGGCGGGGCTTGAGAGTTAGCCCCAAGGCACAACGGGACGAGTGAGTCCTGTAACCGATCGGTGAGCGCCCCATTACCATTGTCAATATTCCCGATCTAAACCGGCAAGACAACGAGTTCGTGGCGCAGTGGGTAGAGCGTTGGACGTCTGCTCAACAAGGTCGCGAGTTCGAGGCTCGGGCGCCGAAGCGCCTGGGTTTGTTTATGGCTGGCTAATGACGGCTAATAAACCAGAAATGGCCAAACAAGTCTCCCTTGTCTTTGTCGGTCATGTTATTCTGCCTATATATATATCCATAGGTAGAACTTGCACTGACTCTGCCCTCTTCTTTGCGAGCCCGCCTGTACTTCGAATGGCGTACAGACCAGTATGGAGCTCTTGCGCATATCGGATACTAGCCTGCTGATAACAGCCATAATTTCGCCCTGACGTCCATTGCGTGCCCAATGGAGCAAACGCACCTCCACCTCTCTGACCCAGTAACAAGCCAGACGCAGGACGACTGGATGAGGACGCAAGAACAGTGACTGATAAATCAAAAAACCGTCTACTCGTGCCACACATTAACTGATTTTCCCTTCTCGCAAAATTTGTTCAAATCTCACAACACTGAGAGAACCAATAAGGCCCGATTACAATGGAGGAATTGCAGTCCTGAGAGCCCAATTTATCCTGTCGGCTGGCAGGCTTTCAACTCTTGCTTTTCACTATCTCTCTTTTCCATCCATACACCAGTCAACTCGCCGACCCTTCTGTCATCAACCAACGTTTGCATGCAGCAGCCGAAGTAGTGGCAAGCCCACAGCTAAGGCCTGCTACTACCCGGCTCCACTCTACAACGCGCCTTCACTTACAGCGTGGGTTTTACTTGGTGACGTGTCCGGCCACAAAAGTCTGCGGTGAATCAGCACAGGCTTGTCCACATCCCCGAACCATTACTCGACTAACGCACACACACACACACTTTTCTATTCACCACCCAACACCGGTACCTCTCACATAAAGTAAGAAGTGGGTTATTCTGATCGTCTGTATGAGGCTTCTCAGCTACATGTGAGATATATGCCGCACACACTATGATATAAACAAATTCTGGCCACGTTTAGACTATAACCGACCGTGACTAGGTGGGTATTATGCGATGACGTGGCACGCAAGCTTAAGCGGTGGGAACTGGGATACATTACATTACGTCTTTATTCTTGAGTTTCTGCTACAAAACCGGTCAGGTGTTTTTTATGGACCAGGGAGTGCGATTTTACGATTGGGTGTGAATTTCGCCGAGCGTCTGGTCGCGCGTGCGGTTTTCCACTTTGCAAGCGCATTCGTAAGGAAGTGTTTGATATTGGTCATGTGACCGTGGGTTCGAATTGGAATCCGAAACGTAAGGCGAAAAAACTCTTGTTCCAGAGGTCGCATCTACGTCTTCTCAATTGCATCCTGGGACTCGCGTTTCACTTGCATTGGACATGTGACCGTCAGCTGCCACCCCTATTTTCCATGGCCGTTTGCTCTCGGTCCACGTGATAATTTGCTCTATTAGCCCTAGTCGAACTGATCCGAACCTTGTACGAAGTGCCTGGTAAGCGGGATGCAGGTATATAGCTCGGTTGAGTGTGCCAGGCTAGGACCAAATTTCCAGCACATGTCTGGCCATCTTCTCCTTGGCTAAGCCAAACATCCTCGTTTTCTCAAAGGTGAAACTGGGGCTCTTCTGCTGTAAGTGACCGAAGACCATAGACAGCTGCTATCGTGCACACGTACCCAGCAACCGAGTTAAAGCTAGTGTTAAGAAGCAGTCTACGCATGCGTCTTAAATTAAAGGATACACTGCCGTTTCAGACCTCCTCATACGTGCATCTAAATTTTCACTTTATACTGCGGAGCATAATATATTGGTCAAACAATTAGGCACCTATACAAGAGGATGCGAGAGCACCATTTTGCCTGGCTAAATCAAAGCCCTGTACAGTCCATCTCGAGCGCAATTTTATCTCATTTGGTTGAAAGCGGTCACCGGGTGGACGTAAACAAAGCATTACGTGTAATCCAGTAAGTGTCGAAGAAACGCATCAGATTCCTGCGTCAGAAGATACTTGCAATGGCAGAGGCAGTGGCCATATGGTTGGACAACCCAACTTTGTGCTAGCAAAAAGGGTTTGTAGTAGCTCTAAGGCTCCCTTGACCGAAAACAAACTCAGCATCTGCGTTCATACCCCTTGTCACGTCGCACCACAGCGATGAAGCAAACACCTATCTAATTGTCGGACACCACCTCCGCTGTTCCATTCCCCTCCCTCTGCCCCATGATAGGACGAGACTATAACCCCGGTTCTTTGAATCCACTCAACCCTCTCCCCCATAATTACTGTTGTCACTCTACCCTCCCTTATATTATTTTAAAGACCTGATGATGAATAATCGAAAGTATAAGTTCGTCAAACTTGACTTCTTTATTGTATATCGGGTGTAGACGAGTTAAGGTTATTATGAAAAGTTTCCCGCATGTCCTAGAAGAAGAAGATGAGATCGCTAGACCAAGAAGTGAATAAAGCGAATGTTTTGGATTCTCGTTCGAATCCATGATCAGAGAGAGCGCCGACACGGGGAATGGAGGTACAGAATGCGCAGGATTTTGTAGTGGTCACATGACCACATGCGATGCCTAAGCGAGGCTTAATTACAGAATGTGGGAACAGAAGGTCAATGTATTTGTTGATAGACTGTGGGTCAGAGAGCAATGACTCGAGTTTTAACTTCCTAATCCCAAAGATAATTGTCCAAGCCAGAAGTAAATTAAGCCAGTGCTTAATTTAAGCCTGCGACTCCGTTGAAAACTCAGTAAATTGATTTATCGATCTGGCACCAGCTTACAGAGCCCTGCGCAGTCCCCTCCGGACGGGCGTCACCGGTGTTTGATTGGTTATCCCCCCCCTATAACTGTTGCTTGTTTTTTGTTTCCACTTTTTTCTCGGATGGTAGACTTCGCTAAGAGTTTGAGAGCTCTTTGCTAATACACATACTGGATATGCGAGCAATCGTCTTAAATTATGTAACATTCGGTTCCGATGCGTTTTGGATAGTAAGTTGCTGAAAGATATTGACAGCACATTCAATGGATTCATGCCACTATCACGTGAGAAGCATTTTTTGGGGTTTGCGGGCCATTTTAAGGAAGCAACCAGACCCAATGTGGTGGAAGCTGAGGTTATGCTAGGGAGCAGATCAAACAGAGGAGTATAGGTTGGTTAGCGTTAAGTTGTTTTCGCTAGCGGGGATCTATGGGGTTCCCGGCAATCAAGGTGGTACCTACCGGCGTCTCCTGCCGATGCAACAAGACTAATGTGACGCAGGAAGTTTGGGATGGATTTCATGTACCTGCTGAAGTTTTGAAAGCCTATAAAAGTGGTTATGAGGTCTTTTTTCCACCGAAATCTCAGCCTTGAACACAAAATGTACTAGCTATCGCCTAAAAAATGACCAGACGGACACATTTTAAAGGCATGAAACACTTGCTGTGCTCCTCGTTGTTCGGATGGCTACAGCGTTGATTTTACTAAAACGATACTGGTGATGAAATTTTGACAATTGATGACTCAGACTCACACTAATGAGCAATCATGGGATCATGCCCGATCACCAGCGGTTTGCGAGAACTGTTACTTGAAAAAGGCAAATGTGTCCTATAAATAATGAACCCCTGGCGCCCTCATCATCCGTAATTGCGACTACCTCTGAAGATCCGTTCGAGCAAGAATCTTAAACGTCAAGCTAATGAACATCATCTTTAATTTTCAAAAGAGCGTTTCAAACAAGTAATTCAGAGGGATTAGTCATATCCACCAAAAGGTCATGACCTAAACTTAATATCTCATAAAACAATGTGCATTTCGAGAATCAATTTATCCTGAGTTCCCAGTTTGCTATTCTGTGAGTCGATGAGACAAATTCTGCCATCCTACCAATGACCTCATTACGCACCATGTTGTAAAAGCCGTTCTATCGATTTACGTTTAGAACTACATTCGAATCAGCTTCTTCTAATCATTGAATCGAGTAAAACACGGCGGCAAGTTTTCAATGATCTTTTCTTTCGTTCTTTATAGTCCTCGAATTTACCAAACTGTTTCCAATGATGTTCTTTGTCAATGTTACAATACCATAGTGCCCTTGTTGAACTCGAAAGAAATACATCGTTATCTTTCTTGTGATTGATAACGCCCTTTCTTACCTTCAAATGCTTTGAGAAGAAATTAAATCCACCGACGTCCAAAATGAGCCAGTATTTCATCCCAGATCGGGCAGTTTAGTCCTTGGACGTGAGCACGAACAATCTAAATGAGTTAGACCGGCAGGTGGTTGTAATTTCGCCATGATCAATGGGCAACGGGCTCACGTTGATTATTTAGATTCGCCAGCACACGACTTTGATGTAATAAAACCTAAATTTTAGCAGTCTTGGAAACAGCAGGTGCATTTTCGACCCTCAAAAAGTGAGCTTTTTACTTATGACAGGTTTTAACTTGGTTTTCGGAGGGGGGGTGGGAACTAAAACACTTTTCCCAGATGTGAAGTTTGTTAATTGCTTGTGTTGGTCACATTAAATTTTGTAGGGCATTCACTTGTACTTGCTATTATGTCATATTTGTTTTATTAATGGTTCTAAGTGCTTTTTAGTTTTCAGAGGCATGGATTCCTGAGATGTATCATGATATTAACAGCAAATGTTGTGTAAGATGACTTTCAATTAACGCGTTCTTTCTAGAAAAGACATGAGGAAAAACTGTTTTTAAAAGGACTTTGGTGAAAAATAAGAAACGAGCGAACAAAAATCAGGAAATTGGTCACGTACACCTTTGCGGAATGACAAAAGGCTGCAAAAACATTGTTTGGTTGACGACAAAGGATTTAGGTATCGATTACTTTTTAAATATTGGTCAATATTTGCAGAACTGTTAAGGAAGTAGGTTTTTGAAGAGCCTTAGTACGACAGCCTGCAAAACCTATGCTCCATAAAATGCCAATTATGTAGCACGATTTTTTTAAAGACTTTTTGGTTCCTTATAAATTCATATATATTAGAAAAAATATGCAAACAAAATAATTTTTTACTCGTTTAATATTAAAAAGTTGTTTAATTTAAGTTTCACAATGTTTTGGATTACGAAATTCGTAAAAATATTTAAATCCTTCTTTACAAATCATTATACTTTATATTTATTAAGATTCTTGTAAGTATGTAATGTTGTCTTTCCTACCCAAAAGATCGCTTTTTAAGAATATAATATATGATTTAACTCACACGAAATCTAAAACTTGTAGTTTGAAAGCACCGAATGCATGTGCAGCAACAGCATGTCATTTTAAATGTTTATCGGGAATCATTAATGGGTTTTGAAGTTTAATATTGTTACATTTATAAGATTTAACATTATTTAACATTAACATAACATTGCTTTAAATAGTACACTTTTAATAGACACTCTTTTCTACTAACTGTGTAAAATAAAGAGTTTTTGTGCAAAGGCTACTGTAAAATTTGTAATAATATATAGACATCGAAAAATAAGGGAATAAATACATACTAGTTAAGTAGTTATTTTTCCATATCACAGTTTCTGCAGGCGTTGGACAAGGTCGATCGGAAGCCAGCCTCAATTCGTGACTAAAATATCTTGAGATTATTCTGTAAGATAATAAATTTTAAAACACTTCTTCAGTAATATTTTTTGTCGAAAACACATCTAAGAATTTTGGCTCAGATTCCCTGAGATAACACTTCTACCATGCATATGTTCTGTCCGTTTCTAGTCCATGAATTTGAGTATTTTTACCGAATTAACATCCGTAAAACAAACATACTAATGATCAACAGGTGCGTAGTCCATTGGCTAGTAAGTCAGCTCAAAGCGTGGCTGATTCTTGACCGAGAAATGCATGATGAGTTTGAGCTATCCTATTTAAGTAAGAAAAAGATTTACACCAATATGCATCTTGATTTAATCTTTCTGACAGAAGTCGTTCTAGCTAAAAAAAATTAAATTACAGACACATCACATGAAGACTACAATGGCAACTTCTAGTTAACTGAAGTTTGAACGTGAGCTTCTTAACTTATCAAGAATACTTATATCCAGTGCTTTAACCATTGCACCATCTGCCTTTGAGCTGCCAGTTTCTGACTCAAAATATTAATTATCCATCGAAGGAAATATGCGACTCCCAGAAATAATTTCACAAGACGAATTTCTGATCGCTTCTTCTTCTTCTTCTTCTTCTTTAAAATATTATTTTGTTGACATTTCGTTCAGTGAGAAAATCCCGAGGCATACATCCTGGATGCCCCGGGATCACCGCCGGCATTGGCACAGTGGATGATAATATAAAGAAAAAGAGATTATCAAAAAAAGCCAAAAACTTGAAAATTTCCGGTTGCCACCTCATCATCCTCCTAAGAAGACAAAAGATGAAAAAGAGGCAATTTTGTGAACCACACTGCATCGGTGCCGACGTTTCGGAAACTTCTCCTTTTCCATCATCAGATTGGTGTTTTTTCTCCAGCTTGGCTGCAAATGTTCTCCCTCGCCACCTGTCTCGTGCTAAAGGCATGCTTGACGCCCGAACTCCAACCTGCCAGCTGGCTAAGGATTGACTTTAACCCTCGGGTGGCCGATGGCTGGCGCACTCGTGTGAATACTGGAACTGTCATAGTCGCTGCGAGGTCTGTGTACTCGATGTGTGCACTGGAGCCGTGCTACAGGCCCTGCCCACTTCACCTGATGGGCGAATCAGCTGTCGTTTCATGTGCTGATCACGTGCGGCTGTTTGGGCTCAACCGCAGGATCCTTCTCCGGACTACGATGGTGACAACTGTGGGCGATGCTTTGATTTGTTTGCTGCCGGTCCCGCCTGGTCTGTCTGGAGCCTTGTGGGAAGGGCCTGCTAGGTTCGATGTAGATCAATATTTATATTGATTGTGTCAACCTAGGACCAAACTTTGGACTCCAGTCGGGCCTTCTTGTTATTGGCTCGGCCGATGGCTTCTGCGATCCCAAAGGTGGAATATCTTACGTTAATAAATCTAATGCCAAGTATGGCTGCTAGCCATAATCATGCATTTTGGTTAAAGATTGCAAAGCATCGTGAAACTTGCCTTAAACGTTATTTTTATATAAATTTAAAAGTAGAGTTTTTATTTTTGATAAAAGTCCGGTTTTTTTATAAAACTGTTTGTCTTGATTCCGCTTCTTCTGCTTCCTTAAATTCCAATTGATAAATACCATCGAGTAGCGAAAATGTCCATTGAAAAATTCAAAAGACAATTTGGTGAGCATACGTTAGCTTTCGATAAATTCTCATCAGGCCTTTACATTTATATCACTATGTCATTATGTCAAATATGCGGGTAAGTAGAACAAATTTTACGGTTGTCAGGGTGGTAGAAATGTGAAGGCCTGATGGGAATTTATCGAAAGCTTACGTATGCTCGCCAAATTGTCTTGCGAAATACCATCGAGTTTATCTTAAATTGTTCCCCACAAATACACACATGTATGTGAAAACGTAGTCTTGAATTAACTGTCAACCTTTTTCATTTGGGACATGGTTTAACATGGCGCACTTTTAAAATCAAACACTGCTCAAGCTATTAAAATTACTATTAACACGTAGGACCTATAAAGACGTTAAAAGAGCCCCAGAATGAAGTGTTAAATACACTGCAGAGCTCACCATAGCACGATCCTCTTTACAACGCACCCTGTCGGATTTCGACGAGCGCCCATCTATTTCGTATGCACTCCACGCTTTTATCGAAGACGTCGGAAACATGCGTCTTCAATTTTATTAAAGTCTTGTGGCCACACACGTTTTTTTTTCCTAAGTGCTTGAACCCCATTACATGCACGGCGTCTCGACTTAACTGCGTCTATGGGACAGATTCAGATACAGATGCGTTGCTACATCAGGGTCTTAATTTTGGTGTGTCAGTGCTTGGGGTGGCATTTACAGTAAAGGGTTAATCAACCCGTTTTTGTTTGATAAAGTGGTGATGGCTCAATTATATTTACATCTTTCAAATGAAAATATGTGCCCTCTTGTGTCGCAACGTGCTGATAACGCTGAAAGGTGCTTTCATAAGGAGAGTGTCTCTGCGTATTACTTTATCGCCACTTGTGAGTGTTTTATATGATGGATAGGCCCCCACAGAGTTCTTAAATCCTACTTCGTTTGATTTCTCACTCTAGGGAATACTCAAAGTGCAGGATTTCAGCGAAACCCTTGAGAATCTGCAACAGAGCATGATAGATGCATGCGAGATGCAAAAAGTTACTGATTTAATCTTTAAACGATGCTGCAACTGTTAATGAAAATAATGGTTGACCTTTTGATTAGTTCTTGATAGTTTGTTTAATAAAATTTCGCTACATTTTAAGAAAGGTTTACTAAGAAAGGGGTTTGGTTAATTTGCTTTACTCGTTATATTTAGAGAGAGGAATCCCAAGACATACAAGTTAAAGTAAAATATATCCTTTGGAAAAATTGGCAAAAATGCATTCATTAAATGTTCGCTTCTAGTTCCAGAGGTCATCGCCAGACATTGAGTACATATGCACAACATTCTTTGCATTTAAGACGTGTATAAAATCCGTACTAGTTTGGCGTAAGCGCCAGTAGGTAGCCACCATATGTGCCATTCTATATTGATTAGTAAGCGAATTTTCCATGTTTCCTTGAACTTCGTATGCGCGTCACCGAACTCTATATGTCGATTAATGCATGATTGAGTTTAGTTTGGGGCTCCGAGAATCCCTCGAACTTTGCTGGAAAAGCAGACACCGACTATGCTAGCATTATCCAAAGCCGAAGGTGTGTGCGGTATCGGAGGCATACGTGGCCACATGTGACATATGGGACTGCCTAGTAACTGGGAGTTTCAGTGCAGGGACGCGTGTAGAAGCAGGCGTTTCCGTTTGGTCATAATCTATGACATTATAAACACAGCATAAGACCTTGCCGACGAACTCCCTATAAAAACAGCCAACCCTATCTCAAGGGTGAATAAGCCAAAGGATATTAAAATAATCGTTGGTTTGTGCACTTCTTGTAATCGGTGTATTTTTCAAGTGTATTTTAAAAAAGTTTCAGGCTTATTCTGAATGTGCTAAGCGATTCGTCTAATATTTGGAACTTACCAGTTATCTTTCTTTTATTCATTTATTCATTTTTTTATTCTCTGTAAAAAATCTACCATATCGGAAAAATAATTCAAACAAGTAATTGACCTCGACTCGGCAGCTTTTCTCAATGGTGCAGGCTGTTGCTGCGTTGTAAATTTGAGCATGAATTTAGTTTTCCAAATTGGTCCTTGATTGTGCCTTGGAGCCCATTTTAAGGACAAAGAATGTGCCGTCTACAAACCGTAACCACAACGTGGAGTTATTATTCCTGGTTGAAAAAACTAGGTTCAAAAAAATGCCTGTGATTTCAAAGTAGCTCTGGGCAAATGCGTGTATGTCTGTGCATCGTCGTGGTAAATCTTGTGGTATTGATGTGAAAATATAAATGACTTCGGAAGACACCATTAGCTTAGCAGCAGAAATTTTGATTTCTCTCACTTTCTCTAGAAGCCATATAGAGTCCTCAATTGAAGATTCACAATCCTTCGTTGGTTGGTAGAATTGATGAGATAGCCACGAAGATATAATGCAATAAGATGTACCAATTAATTGTTTTAACAATCACAGTGGGACTTTAGGTTCATGAACTTTGCATACTCCATGGATCATGGCGATACTTAGTTCAGATAACCTTGGGGATTTTACACTAGGTCCTGGCAGTTACTTCCTCCCTGTAAAAAACTACGACCTTTTATTAAAAAGATGAAATTTGTGCCTTGCTATGATTTAGGGTAAGAGGCTTATATGGCATTATCTAATAAGAGTGACTATCTTTTCATTTGACTCTTTGTTTAAAATCACAGGAAAGCCTCATGTAAGTGCAAAGTAATGATATGGTTTTTGTCTTATTTCAAACTCTTGAAAACCTTATATTGCCCATGAATTGTAACACACAATTCTTCCAATCGAGTAAAGAATGTAGAAAACCTTTTCAGATTGTAAACCTAGACTTATAGTCCATATGATGGAAAAAAAGGAAATTCACTTTATGTGAATAAGAAGGATTGTAATCCCTTCATTTGCAAAGCGTATAATGGTTCGTTGTTTTAAGGATTCCTAAAGATAAATAAACGACTTTACCAAATAAGTTCTTGTTTGTGATTTTGCGGAGGACTGGTAATCCCTTTGCTGTCTAAAATACCCTCATTTTGGTCGTTTGAGTCCTGAAACAGGAGTGATCGTTTCGGTTTAACTTCAAAGCAGCGCAAAGGAAGATTATGACGTCAAAATCGCATATGATCGTCCTCAGAAAATTTGCATTTTCAACGACGGTTACAAGCGACAATTATGAATGCACCAAGCAGGCTTTGATCACAACTAGCTGCAATTTATACCCCAGGGTAGGTCTTGCAGCAGGCTTCGCATGCACGGCTTTTGGCAAAATCGTCTCGCTTTGACTTTTTGGTAGAATTGATAACAGTTATCTCATTAGGCTTGAGCGTGTCACACAGCCTTCCAACTGTCTAAATTAAATTAAAAGTTAGCTATCGTAAATGCACGCATATACTGGAAAGCAGGAATCGACAGAAGGAAAATTTGAAGTCCTTATGCGAAAACGGGCTTAACAATCGATACTTGTCCGGCGTTTTCGCCAGTAGGCGGCCACTACTCGCATCATTCTGTTTTAATTGGTTCTCGTCCTTTAAATTTGACCTGATATTTTGAACACGAAATCTTACTCAAAGTGCCGATTGATGTATGCAAAAACTTTGAAAAACAGTAAGAATCGAGGACTAATCAATAGATCTTTACGCAAACTATGGCTGCATATTAGTGCGAACTCAACACAATTAGCAATTGTTAAGCAGGTTTGAAAGTTTTCATATTTTTTCCTTATTAACTCAGCCTGCGTCACCAGTGTATCTTATATAGTTAAATAATTTTCTCAACGAACGTATTTGACCACAAATACTCCTTATATCGCAGAGGGGAAAATTGTTAGAGACCACGGAGGGATTGATATTTCAATCGTTATGTATTTTTCTACTTTCATGCAGTCAATCATAGCTATTGCAACCCGTTGAGACCAGGAACACTGAAATGCGCTCGTTAACAACGCAGATGGTCCACATACGAGTTCGCGCACCTTTCAACCGCTGTCACGGAAGACCGGATATTTCTTAAATCAAGAAGGGCGGCAAAAAGATAAAATTCGATTCGCTATCTTGTTGATAACCCTTCTGTATGGTACCTACTGTGGACTGTCTGCACCGTACTCGAGCACATTTTGGTGTTAAGCGTCCCGTTTGGTAGTCAGGAATACGATTGAGTAATAAGGGCAGAATAAGCCAGACACAGACAATAAATCTATTTGCATATTCTGTTTTGTCTGCTTTCTGCGATTATAACTTGGCTAACTTCGGCCTTGTAGGTGGTTGCTTATTGATGACCTTTGCAAGGCACACTAAACTTGTTTGCTTCTGGAAGCCGGTAGTTTACGTGCTCCCATACCTTTCTTGATTGTATGTTAACGTTAGGAAGCGAGGATAGTTTATTCAAAAATATTACTTGTCGGACGAAATTGTTTGAGGCTGGTCCAACTTCTCGTATTCAGACTATGGATGGTGTTCAATAAAAATGAACCTAGTAATGACCTCTACGGTTAACCAGGGTCCCTTTCATTTCGGAATCGACTTTGCTCATTTGATTTAGTTTTTTTCGTTTTTCGTATTTAAAAACTTAATCAATAGACCTCTTCCTGCAAGCCTCAACTGCGTGCATTGCTTCTGGGAATTCAACGTCTTTTTTGGTAGGCACTAACACATGATGACTCGCCCACACAATTTTTTACGCATTACCTACCGCGGGTATGGCCCCATGGGATTAATTATCCCATTATCTCTTCACCGAGTGATGTTTGTGGCACAGAGAATTCCTCATTTCGCCACCATAGATGGGATCACGAGTGGCCAGGGAATTTGTTGACAGCACCTTTTTATCTCGTGCGTGCACAAGCCGTGTCCCGGTTGGTCCTCAACTGTCTTGAGACACATTTAGTCACTTTTTCCACACTTGAAAGGGTTGCCTGGATTATGCTTTTTGTTGCCTTGTTGGCCATAAGTTGCATCTATAGTTCTTCTTCACTTTTTGGTAAAGCAGGGGAACCATTTTTGGGAAAAAAGTTTAAAAATATGACATTACTGTTCGCAAAATGTCTCCTCAATGCAAAGCGTTATTACTCAGTCCAAAATGCTGTGGATATAACTTTGGTGGGAAACACGGCAATTAATCTAAAAATGGTGAATTACCTCTGAATTAGCCTACTTGCAAAAATCTGATTAGCGAAACGGTTTAAACTTTTTCGATGTAGAACATCCAAGAAAGGGAGCTAACAATCAACCATAGTTTTGAAAGTAAATTTTAATGTCTGGAAATACGGAGCTCCTATTCTTATGCAACAGATATTACTTGGTTTTCTTGGCGGGAATAAGAGTGTTATCTATATATCGAAATTAGAAGTTTGTGTTGGTTTTGCGTTAACTGCATTCGGGCATCCACCGAAAACGGGCCATCGGTGAACCTAAAGAAACGATGAACTAATTATTTTGCAGGCAGTGTAAAGGGGTTTACGTTATGTGTAGGCGGGTATCTCAGTGATGTACAGCCAATGTGCTTTATCAGGCTGGAATGCGCATTTGATTAGAAAAGAAATATTTAAGTAGCGTACAAATAGTACATTTAGTGAAACACAAACTACATGTAATTCAGTTACGTAACAATGCGTGCATTGAAAGAAAGTGCCCTTTGCGAAAGTTGACAGGACAGTATGTACGAATGTCTACTTTGGCCTCATGATGTGGTTTCAAGGTTTTTCTATTAGCCTATAAAGTCAAATATAAATTTTATAGAAAATGCGAAGAAAAATAAACGTTTCTGTAGCAATAATGTCTTCTTCAAATGTAATAGTTAAGGAAGTGTTTGCTTATGGTGACAAAACATTTTCAAAGAATGAAACTTGTTAGGACCGTTAAATTTCCGCTCATAAAAAATTGCAGCTGTACATTTATTAAAGCTGACTTTACCGTAAACATGATTGCTAACTTACAGGAAAAATATGAAGCTCATAGGTTAACAATGCTAAACGTTGGTGCATCAGCAGGGTCAGTTTCAAAAATATGCAATAAGATAAAAAAACATTTTAAAACTCGACTTAACTCTTTCTTAGTGTATGAACCTTAAAGATTGAATTTTCTACAAAAGTCATGCAAAGAAAATAATCTCCATCTGGTTTCCATAACATAAATGTAAACTTAAAGGGCCATTTTAAATAAATGGAAACAATATTTACTGTTTATGTATTCATTCCTCCAGAACGCAGTTTTGTAGGCGAACGGACCAAGCTCATTCAAATCCGGCCCCCTACCGGGGATTTTACTGTAATAAAAAGAACAGTATAATTAGGGGAATTAGATAAATAATAAGGCTTTCTTCAAATACAAAGTTTCAGAATTAACCAATTTGTCCTTTTTTGGGTAATATTAAAGCTTATCAATCTAATATTAAAGAAACAAACTGTTTACCGTGTTTGCTCTAGGTTCTTGTTAAAACTCAAGCCAAAAGTTGGCAGCTTTTAAAGGTTCCCTTTGGTTTTGTTTCAACATCCTTTCTTATGTTCGAAATGATTTCCCACTAAAATCTTACTTTGTGCTAACGAAGAAATGCAGTTGTCCTGCTGAAGTTACAGGGTCGGACTGCTTTCCAAAATTCATGCCATGCAAATCTAGCGCCTATTTCACCTCAGTAAATGCCACTGTACCCTAAGACCTTTCCCTTCCCAGTCATCGAAGGCATCTTTTGGCTGTTAAATGACAGCCTTATCCCTCAACTAACTAAACTCGAATTCTACAATGGTTTTACAAAACAAAACAGGCACATAACAGTGAAAATATTAGCATTAAAAATATGAAGACTACATCGGTTCCTTGAAAACGATAGGCATCCCAGTTAAATGCTCACTTCAAAAGCTCTAAAGCCAACCACAATTTTTCGATTTTCTTTGTAGTAAATCAGGAAAAGAACATAACCATAAAATCCAAGGGAGATTAAGATGGCCGTTTCAAACTTATAAGCCATAATCAACCAGTCGTATCCAAACGCAAGTGATGCATCATCCAAATCTCGACCTGGGTATGGTGGGCAGACAATGGCGAATAAGCCAGGCAACGTTCACCTGCCTTTGAGGCTTACATTTGCGCAAGGGCTGGTGTGACTGGAGATTGAGCTCTAAGGCAGAGTGAGGCGAGAGAGACCAGAAACGGATCGTTGAGCACCCATAAACCCATGAAATTAGGAAAGACAAAATCTGAACATGTCACATCATCGGCAGTTGATGACCATTTTATTTATTTTGACATGCTCCCACACCAAAATCGTCATAAAACACGCATTTTATGGTCTGCGTACAAAATGTTATGGCAAAATACTCCAAAACAAAAGCACATAACAGAGTGCCACATGTGTAACCCACGGCTCAAATGTCCTGGCATTATGGCTGTTAATCGACAAACTAAACAGATTTGACCACCTGGATAGGTTCTTTGCACTGTGCAGGAGGAAGAATTTCTGCTTCATGAATTTTATTATTTCACCCTCACCAGGTCCCGCATTATAAACTTGCGAGCTTAAAAGATGACGGGATATGTGGAGTGCCAAACCATGCTGGTATTTAGGGGTTCGTTAGCATTTCAGGCCTCAATTGTGATGACGTTTAGACGTCCTTTTTGAACAGACCCCCAAGAAAGACAGCAGCTGTAGGTAAAAACGCATCTGTGATGCGATCGCCGAAACGAAAAATTCAGTCACCCAAAATTTCGGATGCTCACCAGCAATCCGCATCCGAGACAGTAGCAGGACTGGGCAATGAAAGCAACTCCTGTATACAGTGGCTATGACATCGTATGTCGATCATAATAAACAGTGCAGCTTTCATCATACATGACCTGACTTGGCGCTTTGATTGCTGGATCGTCTTCGTCCATGCTCACCAGCAGGCTTTAGGTGCGACTGATTAATCTACGGACTGAAGGGCCTTGCGCCAAACAGTTCGGAGGAAAGTCCATGTACTTGGTGATCGATTGAAGACCGGAAAATAATCAGGACCCATGCAGCTAGCTTTGGCAATCTGATAAACATCTTCACCAATTTCATCATGAGTTTTGGCTTTTTACCTGATAATTACTCTATTTAAAAAAATTCGCCCAAAACGTTCCCTCGTTCTCTCTTCAATGTTTCATTAACTTCTGACTGATTGCTCCATTCTCGTTAGTAAGCATTCTCATTCTCGGAGACGTAAGCAAAATGCGTCTATTTTCCCTCATCTGAGGCTTAAAATAATGACTTTGAATATTACGAAATTTCAGGACATTTTAATGCCTATTGTGAGGTTAAGGTTGCAACTTATATTTATAGTGTAATTGTGAGATAACACGTGCTAAGATGACACACAATAGATGACTTAACTCATGCAATGTGTGATCAAATTTGAGTGAGTAGTTTTGCGTACATTTTGTCTTATAATTTTGGCGTTTCGAGTGGCTTTTGATGCTAAGAATGCCCTGTTATAAAGAACACTGCATGCTCAATCTTAAATATTGAAGGAAAACTGGCTGGTACTGGGTGAAATCGGAAGTTATCGGATATCCAAGAAATTGCCTCTGCTAGTTACTATCACCGTTAAAAACCTATTGTTTTCGTGCCTCGCGATATAGAAGGATATAAATATAAGCAAGACAGATTTCAGATATTATCGTTTTGCAACCGGAAAATAGGCTATTAATTCAGTAAAAATTCAATTGAAGAAACTGTAAAAAATCACTTGGTTTTCCAGGAGCAAGAAATTTATCGACCTTTAATAATTATATTTTGCAACTTTCTGGCGTTTTTTTCATATTTAACGCAGAATTTATTTAAATATGCCGAATATTAGAACCATAAACAAAAAAAAATCGTAACATGCCATGATGATGAACGCCAAGAACAACCCAGGTTAAATTGGAAGCATTTGAAAATTTCCTCTTTAATATAACTGTATTCTCCCTTATATAGAATTTCGAAAGGAAATGGACTTAAGATTTGCATTTTTCCTAAAATCTTAGTATGAATTCTGTCACTTTTTGTGTATCTACAATCTGAGAACGGAGCATTTAAGAAAAAAATTTAATGAAAATGCTCCAATATAAAGTGAATGGTGCGTTCCTCATTCCAAGCAGAAAATGTATAACCTATTTTCCTAGAAGTCCAAAAAACGGTAATGATTAATCATTTCGACCGTGACTTAACTTTGAAAAATGTAAATTGAGCATTAATTCATCAGCTTAATGACTAACTAAAGGGCTGTTTAATAAGGTACTTTATAAAGTTGGCATTTTACAACGAAGGAATATTACTTTTAATGTTTCCTTTAAATATTTAATTCGCAGAGAGTTGTTCGTTATTATTTCAAAGCTTGCCTGAATGTGTGTGTACCTGTTTGCGACTGCTGATCATGTATTCTAAAATGTCGGCACTTTTCATGAGGTAGGTCACACAGTGTATAAGGGACTATTTCCTGATTATTCGCAGAGTGATAAGCCAATTAATATTTACCGCGGGTCGAAGAGCTCCACGTGGCCGCTATGTAACTGGTGTAAAACCCCAGAAACAACGGTGAGAGGCATTTGGCCTAATGTCTTGAACGTTTCTCTTCTAATCGGAAGGTCCGGTGAACTGCGTTGGGATCAGTATGATAGTGTGATGATGAACAAGTCACCAAATGGCCATTGCAGTAAAAAGCGAATCGTTGCAATCAAGAAGGCAGTTCAGAAGAAAAAGCGATCACTGGAACGTGGTGTTTTTTTGGCCTGACGTTTCATATTCTCTCTTAAACCCATCATCAGAGACAGTAGCAGAAAAAATGAAAGATGCATAACGTGAGCAGTATTTATAGCACGCAGTGGCCACATTATCACAAGCATATTAGAATAAGCAGCTATCGCGATCACGGCTGGGGGTCGTAATTAATGTGATGATAGCTTCACCATCAACGGCCGAGTCGTTAATGGCCATGATTTCGTGATGCATGTTGGATGTGGGCGTGATAATGACCCGTCAATTTGGCTCACTGTCATTCGAAGCTTCGGTCACCTACGTCTTCTCCACGTGACCCATTTCGCAGCTCAGACGATGCTTCAACACGTAATATGGGAATGGCAGTTCCTTGCGTTTGTTAATAGACTATGGGCCTAAGAACCAAGACTCAAGCAACTCACTGCTCCCACTGTTATCACCTCTTGCGAGGATATTAGCCTCATCAAACTTGAAAATATGGCCGGGTCCTGTCGAGTTACCTGCAACCTGAGAACCAGCGTCTTTCCTCATCACCGCAGCCGCGTGCTCGGCCATTCGCGTCCAGAGTAGGCTTCCGGTTTCTTCAACCTAGGTGCTTTGTCCACAATTGCACCAGATCCAGTAAAAGACACCTGACGTTCCCTGCCGTGGCAAAGGGTGTTTCGGGTCCATGAATCGGCGCCTGATGGTTGCTTCTGGTCAATGTGCCACCCTAACTCCACGTGGAGTGAGAACACGGCTAAAGAATTCTGAGACGTTCCTTACGTACGGAAGAGCTCGCCAAAATTTAAAGACAGTAAGGTTTAGTCTCCCTTGTTGTTTGCGTATGCACTGGCTGACAAAATTGCGTGGGTAACCATTCGTTCTCAGTGCCTGTCGAAGATATTGCACATCAGCAACCTTGTTTTCCATTTCACTGCAATGCGTCTCACCACGCCCTTAGAGCGCCCTTACGCCACTGCTTTTGTGACTGATTGGATGGATGCTGCTGTAGGTCAGTACTAGCATCATATTTGTTGCATTCCTGAATACTTTGGTTTTCAAACCACCTGACCACGAGGACATCCAGGAAGGCCAGCCGCCGCGCGACTTGCTTTCCAAGGTCGTATGTGATGCACTTAAGGAATTCCGGGCTGACAATGTCATCATCATGGTGCCTGCGGACAAAGGGCGTTCTACGGCCGCAGTAGACAGGACAGACTATATCCAGAAAGCCAAAAGATTGTTGTAGGACCGTCAGTCCTATGTCCCATTCGAATCCAACCCCATTAGACAGCTGACACATGAGATCAATGCGACGCTGTTGGCAAGGGAGAATTCAGGTTCAATAGCACCGATTGCTCGAAGCCTGGCGAGAGCACAATAAACGACCCTGGCTCGATTCTCTGGTCTCTGGTCTCTGGCTGCCTATACGTCTCAAATTTCTGACCACTGTTTCAGACACCACAGTCAGCTCCTCAACACAATTCTTGGAGAAACTTTGAGTCGTAAGCCTCCTGCCAGGCGACGTCTGGGTTTCCTTTGATGTCCCGTCACTTTTAACTTCTACTCTGCAGGACATGGCAGTCGAGACTATCGGATTACTCTACGAGACAAAAACGATGAAACGGTGAATCGTCTCGGAGAGGCCAAATACTCCAACTCCTGCAGTTCTGTCTCAAGATGTACGTCACAACCTATAAGCAAGTAAAGGGCACGCCAATTGGTTCACCGGTTTCAGAACTCATAGCTGAGGCAGTCTTGCAAACGTTAGAGTCACTGGTTTTCCGAAATTACAGATCGAAATTCAGGGTTCGGTGTGTGGATTATACCCTTGTCGTCACCAAACGGAAAAGGAAGAAAACAACCAGCTACCCTTCCTGGATGTCCTCGTTTATGGCAAAGATTGTGGTGGTTGGAAAATCAAAGTGTTCAGGAATACAAAAAATATGACGCAAGTACTGAACTTCAACAGCAACCACTCAATCAGTCACAAACGCAATTACAATATCTTCCACGGTTACTGAGAGCAACTGGTTACACGTGTAACTGTGTCAACCAGTGCATACGCAAACAACAAGGTCGACCAAACCTAACTGTCTTTAAGTTCTGGCGAGCTCTTCCATACGTAAGGAACGTCTCGGAAGCTGTCAGCCGCGTTCTCACTCCAAGTGGAGTTATGGTGGCACATTGACCAGAAGCAGCCATCAGGCGCCGAAACATGAGGCCAAAAGACCCTCTGCCACGGCAAGAAACGTCTGACGTCATTAACCGGATCTGCTGCAATTTTGGAAAAAGCAACTAGGTCGGAGAAACTGGAAGCCTGCTCAGGACGCGAATACCTGAGCATACAGCTGCGGTGAGGAGGAAAGACGTTGGCTCTCAGCTTGCAGCTAACTCGACTGGAACAAGCCATATTTTTAAGTTTGATGAGGACATAATCCTCGCAAGAGGTGATAACCGTGGGAGCCGCAAGCGGCTTGAGTCATGGTTCACAAGCCCATTGTCCATTAACAAGCGCAAGGAACTGCCGTTCCCATATTCCGTGTAAAGGCATCGGCTGAGCAGCGAAATGGGTCACGTGAAGAAGACGTGGGTGACCGAGGCTTCGAATGACATTGAGCCAAATTGCCGGGTCATTATCACTCCCGCATCCAACATGCATCATTAAATCATGGGCATTAACGACTCGGCCGCGGACGGCTTAGCTTTCATCACATCAATTACGAACCCTAGGAGTAATCACGATAGCTGCTTATTCTAGTACGCTTGTGATAATGTGGCCACAGTGTGCTATAAATACTGCTCACGTTGTGCATATTTCAACCTTTTTGCTACTGTCTCTGATGATGGGATTAAGAGAGAATATGAAACTTCTGGCCGAAACCACCACGTTCCAGTTATCGCTTCATGTTCTTTTTCTTCGTCATCTTCTTCTGGCCATTGCAGTCTCTATCGTCTTTGGCGTCAATTGACACGTGCCTATACTACTAGCTCCTGGATGAATGGTTACGGGGTACGGTGTGAGCCGCAAGGCAGTATGAGACGGGTGACTCCCATATCTGTTCTGTGAGGAGTCCATCGGCCACAAGCATATTTCGTTACCTGAACTGTGCACGTTCATTCAACGAGCCTACTGCTAAGAATATGGGAGACTAGAATGACATATTCCGACTAACTAGCTATCATCAACCAAACCATACCAAACTGTATGTTTGCGGTTATTAATCGTAAGTATATTTTTCCCTTTACAGTTGACTAAAGGGACCATTCCGCACTCGGCAACACATTATCGGCATAGCAGCGTTGGTCGGCAGGAACTACTGTCGCATTATTCCAATGAAGGAGACAAGAAAATTTATTAACAATCAGTTGAAATGTACTTTATATGTCTAGGCCGTCTCCTCTTCCTCGAGGAATTATGAGCGCGATAAAATATTTGGATTTGAGGTTGTCACAGAGAGTTATGTCTATTTGTTTTTTAATCAATAAGGTTTCGGGAAGCGTTCACGACCTTGTACCTTAAAATAACAATCAGCTGACTGGATTCAAGATCACTATCCTCAAACACAAAAGAACCTCTGATGGTTATTTTTGGTTTATTGACGAGGTTGAGTCAACTTTACTCAAATTTGTATCCAGACCCGTATGCTCGTCAAGTTTAATGAACATACAAACCCTGAAGTATCAACTTACATTTAAATGTAAGACATTGCAAGAGCACGTTTTTTAGGGAAGTTCTTCCGTTTACATGATAATCTACATTCGTAAACCTGTTAGAAATATTAAAATGTAATCACAGGCTTACAATTTCTTTGTAAAAACTGTCCTCTAATCAAACGTTCACTTAAAATTGTCGTGATGATCTTTTGCAGCTAGTGACCGGCTTCCACAACTTCCCTTCTCTCGGAGGTAGCATTTTTTCCTGTGCGTAGTCATGACGAAGATTTAGATTTTCGCCTTGCTCGCCCTTGAATGATTTTCGTTCACCGTAGTTATTTCTTGCACAGTTCTATCATTCATTAGCTGCACTTAACTTACCTAGATAATACTTAAGGAGATTTAAACAGGACACACGCGGCAAACCTTTCGTTGGTACGTTCTGCGTCTGGTCCGAGTCAATGATAAACAGCACAGTGGTTTCCGGCGGGAACATAGAGCTACGTAAGTTAACGTATAACATGATTTCCGTATAAGGGATATGTTATAGATCCGAAATTTAATGCCCAAAATGAAATAATATTACGTTACCACGAACAGTGGTAAGGAGAAATCAAGATCGATACTTACAAATATACATAAGAACAAAAACCTGGTTGAATGTTCTGTTACATGTGGAAGCCTAGTTAATCTGACACTACTGTAAAGGTCTACGATTTCTGTGGTGATTTGGTCTCTGTAGTTTTTATGTTTAGAGTGCTCGTATTCACCCTGGGAAAATATATATTACAATATGCTTGTTTCAGATGTTATTGTTGTGTGGAATCACATTTTTATTAAAAGCATAGGCTGTAAACTTATGACGTGCATGTGGCGTACATTAGATTGTCTTGTAACGATCTTTATGAGATCCGTTGTCGATCTTCAGATAGGCCATTTGCAATCTAAACCATCGGTTTTCAATTGTTTTTCAAAATGTTAATTGAGATAATATAATTTCGGCTGGATTAACTGGGACACGTTTGTGCAAAATGCGGGCCTCAATGCAGGGTGACATTTAGTAATCAGCATCCTCCGTTACACAAAAAAGACGTTACTACTACTACTATTACTACTACTACTACCACTACTACATTTACTACTACCCTACTACTACCCTACTACTACCCTTACTACTACCTACTACTATTTATACTACCATACTACTACTACTATTACTACTACCATACTAATACTACTACTGCTACTGCTATTACTACTACTACTTGTATTACTACTACCCTACTACTATTACTACTACTACCACTACTACTTTTACTACTACCCTACTAATACCCTACTACGTCCCTTCTACTTCCTTACTACTACCCTAATACTACTAATATTACTACTACCATACTACTAATACTACTACTACTACTATTACTACTACTACTACTATTACTACAACTCTACTACTATTAGTACTACTACTATTACTACTAATCTACTACTACCCTTACTACTACCCTACTACTACTATTACTACTACCCTACTATTTTCCCAGGATTTGCTCACTTGCGAACACGCTTCTGCTTTCCTTTTTCAATTATGCTCGAATATTTATAATACCTTGCAAATATTACCTTAGCAGGTTTAAAATAACAGTTTTTAATATCACTTGTTAAATTGGTAATCTCGCTTAAGTATTCGTCTTTTAGATGCATCATACTGGTTTTCGCACTTTCGTCAACCATTGGTGATGTGACATAGGTTTGCACTACTAATATGTGTGCCGCAAGCTAATAATTCACGTGTCATCCCTTTGTCGGATACTTCTATTATCCACTTAAGTAATGGCAAAATAACTTTTCGACCTCTTCCTGACTGTATTGTATTAAAAGTTGTAGCGTTTCGAAGTGTTTGGGACTTTTACTGATGCCTTAAATATAAAATATTCTAAATCAGTCAATTGAAATTCTGTTTTGAATCTGTTCTTTGTTTAATGAAAAATATGCGATGTTGCGGCTGTCCGCACCCAAGCTTCAGTGAGGCAAACTCCAATATTTGTATATTTTAGCAGTCATTTCGTGTGAATGTTTCTCGCCTATATCAATGATCCATCACGGTAGACCACAAAAACCAGGAGATTTTCATTTGCAAAAATCATCAGGGAGCCCGGGCTTTTAAATAAAACATTTCCAAATCTTTCTTTAATAAAATGCTCGCATTTTTTTTCTCAAAATGACGTTACAAATCAAGTTGGTTTATAAAGCAAGCAAAAGCGACAATCCACTCGTATTTCGAAAGCCTAATTTCATTGTCCCCAATTGACTTCAGATAAATGCGTCTGTCATTTTAATTGTTTACTTGCTTTGTTCCACCCTTACCACAGTTTTCATGCCAAACAATGATTCTGCCCTGTCTTTTGGGTTCCCAAATGATGGTCAAAGCAGGTCGGGCACTCCGCTTGCCTCGGAGATGACTGCTTTGTTTAGCAATGACAAGGGGTATGGTCTCCGTTCGTTGATTGCGCAATGTTCACAAGGCAACCGTTCATCCGTCGCATAGGTTGACGTTCACCGCGTGTGCCACAGATTTTGATGCAAAACGGGACTTGTACTGTATCTGCCGCACTCTCTCCTACCTCACCCACCTTGTGATCATTGCAAGACAACTTCGAGAGGGCTGGAAGGTGGTGGGGCTACAGTGATTGCCAATGATTAAGAGCATGTCTGCTAGTGTCATCTACGACCCGACCTCCATACCATGTACCAGGAGTTTATAAATGAGGCTGGGATCTCACGTATTAGCATGATTATTATATTACCCAATGGAGGTTTTGACAGACTTGAATAAATGATTCTACCGAGTCATGAAAAACGTGGTGGTTTCGGTACGATTGGAACTCACGACAGCAAGTGTAAGGCTAGGGTTTTCTCCCACCTGGAGGTAAAGAATGATCGAAATCTGCCAAAACCTCCATTAATTAATCGCAAACGATAGTCATCTGGCAAATTCTAGATTTTGTGCTTAGGAAATCCTGCTTGAACAGCCAGCTGTGAATTCAAAACGATGCAGTAGGCTAGAAAGGGGTAAACTCACCCAATTGTGATTAAAATCACAGCTCCCGGTGGCACCTCAGATCCCAACGGTCTAGAGCGTTGGTTATAAAAGAGGCTTCCCCCTGCTGCCATGGTTTCTAATTCCACCGATTGCACCACGTTTTGCACAATTGGGTCAAATAAATGAATAATACACACTGAAAGATAATCAGCTCTTCTGAAAGGACGTAAAAGCCATCGTTAAATATTGGCTGGGACAGTCGAATTGTAACCAGTGTAAGCCAAGAGTCATGGTAGGATTGAGAGTGGACGATAAACAAACCTGCGAAAATTCAACCGTGCCCACCTGATAACCGATTCATAGGATAATGAACAACCAGAAGGATGGCGAGGCAACTCTCAAAATTCTCCTTGCATGTAGCTTGGTTTCTTTTACTGCAAAAAAGGACTCCTTTTATCATACGATTTTAAGCTTTTGAAATGATGCTTTCAAAATAAAGCCTATGTCTCCCCATTTGTCTTAATAGATCACCTAATAACCGGTATTGAGAATATTGGCAATAACAGTTAACATCAGATGCACGCTCATCCCTTCAGCGCAGTTGTTGGGGATGATGACTCGTACATAACCTGAGTAGGCTATTTTCGTCTCATGGAATGTCCAAGCGCAGACCGTTGTAAATGGTCGCCTCTTTTCTAGCAAACATAACCCAAGCATTTTCCAACCAGAAAGAACATGATAAGGCTATCTGCGTGCAACTACCAACCTTCCATTATTTTGTGAATTGGAGCCAGCTTAAAGCATGATTTTTGGATCAGCCGACCAAGAGTAGAATTTGGATTAACTGACCGTAGATTTGACCGCATAATGACTTTAAAGTTTCAAGGCTGCTGACGCAGCCCTGTATGCCATTTGCTTTCAGTCAGAAGGCTCTGGGTTCTTATAAGGTATCATTCCACAGGACAGGTAGTATTCGAAAATGCAGCTATCATATACAGAAAAACAAATGAAGCATGAACCAACGCTTGTAAGACAATCACCGTGTCGAACGCCAGCCTGGTGAGTAACAGTCTCTGACCAGTAATTTCGGTAGGGTCAGCGAATGAGAAAAATTATCGACAGAAGCAAAAGGCGAGTTTCAGAACGTATTTTTAGAATAAGAAGATACGATCAGTGATACGTTAAAATTTATTGGCATGACCTATCGGATTTTCACTTGCACCAAATACTTGGTGTAAGAGTTTCAAGTGAATGAGGTCGAGGGACCCACTGCTATATCGAGTGCAGTTATGGTCACACCAACCTTGTCAGGGAAACTTAGAAGCTGCCTCGAACGCAAATAGCCGAACAAGCAGCAGCATCAGTGAGAAACACGGGACGATAGTTCTCAGATAACAGCTCAATCGAGGCTACTCAGTCGCACCTTCAGGTTTAATTTACGCCGCATTTCTCACAAGAGGTGACAACCGCGTCACTTGCGACTTTCTCAAGTCAAGGTTCTCAACCCTCACTCAAGTAACAAGCACAGTTACCGCCCACCTGCATATTTAGTACCAACTGTGCCAGAGCAAATGAATGAGAAACGTGGGAAGGACGTGCGCAGCCAGCAGTTCTATTGACCATGAGCCGGACCAACGAGTAGTCATCAGGACAAAAATCGATAACAGCGTAAAACTACACCCATTTAACAATAGTGGTGTGCGTTGATGGACCCCTATTGCATAAAATAATAGCTCTACTATTTACGTGAGAACTGCAATGGTAGTTCGGATGTGGTGACGTGGCACCTAAGTCCTATAAATTCTGAATTCTCCATGCCTATAGCATTCTTATCTGCAACTATCTCTGATGATTGGTCCGAGGGACAATCCGAAACGTCAGGCCGATAAATTTAATGGTTCAGTGATCGTATCTGCTTCCTCTGCTTCTCGTTCTTTATCTTCTTCTTATTCTTTTAAATAGGAGCGCTTTTTGATCTATCGGTAGGGTAGGTTAATATCAAATTCACGGGAGAATCACCTGAGAGAGCTGCTATGTTTTTCCTGGCGCGCAACTGGATGTTATGGATGGAAAAAGCTACGAGATGCATGTCGCGCTACCAATTTTCGCCTATAGTGAGCTCTTTTTAGAGTAAGCGTTTGGGAACATGCAAAACTTCAACTACTCTGGATTTTGAATAAGTATACTAAGCCTTAATTTCCACAAGTGCAATCATTTAATCGGTCCACTGTGATTAATTATAGTAGGCCTGATCACATCATACAAATATGTGCCATTTAATCGAAAAGGTAATCTTGAGGAGTTAAATAATTTAGTCTTGATACGTTAGCTGTATCGCACGAATGCATCCCTCTGCAAAATGCAAAGGATTGAGAAGGCTTAGGAAGAAGAAGAGGCAATTAATGGAACATGATTCTTATTGACCTAACGTTTCGGATTCTCTCTTGAAGCCATCATCAAAGACAGTTGCATAAAACGGTACTTGTGACACAAGTTTCGCAGTATTTTTAGTGCGTGGTTGCCAGGCAACCACAGGACTACTATCACTGGCAGTCTTGGTGTTCATTTCTGTGGTCGTAGTTGATGTGATGCTTGCGTTTTGTAGGTAATCGTCGTCGCATTTATTCCCAAGCAAAATTTCAATACTGAATGTGGATCCGTGAGGTCAATGCGCTGATCACAGAACCATAGTTCAAGCAGTTCATGGCTCACGCGGTTATCAGCCCTTGCGTGAATTATGGCCTCGTTAAACTTTGAAGGTGGGACTTGGTCTCGGTGCAAGGTCTCTGGTCCGCAGTCGATTAATAAGCGCATTGACCTCACGGATCCACATTTTGTATTGCGAATTTGCTTGGGAATAAATGCGGGGAAGATGTGGGTGACAGCGAGCCACATTTCCGAGCAATCTTAACGCCAGAAATCAACAACAATAGTGAAATTACGGCAATTAACAACTCGGGTATGGATCAAAAGACAATCATCGCATCACTTACGATCCCAAGCGATGAACACGAAGACTGCCAGTGATAGTCTACCTGTGGTTGCATGTCCACCACACCCTATAAACACTGCTCAACTTGTGCCCCAAATACCCGTTTTGGCTTCGAGAGAGAATCTGAGCCATGAGGTCAATAAGCACCCTATTTCAGTAATAGCCTCTTCTTCTTATGCTTCTTCTGACTTGCTACCTTAAACATTTTGTGCTCGCTTCTATGAGCAGGCTTTATCGACATTTTGTAACCGATTGAAATAAATGTTTCGTTAAATGAGCGTATACTCGACTAGAATCCATTAAATCATAAAGTAAGTAGGTTTATGGTTTACTAACATTTAGACCAAGAAGCAAATGGATCGAAAATGACCGACTGAAACTTTTAGGTTGCACGTTGTATAACGGTTATTTTATCCTCAAAAGCACGCTGTTAAATCTCCTGCATGTAAATTGATTTAAAACACAATTTTCCCCACAAAACAACAACCAAACGATGTAACATCTGACTATGAGAAGTTAGTCATTGTGTGCCAAATTCAATGCAACTTCGTCGAAGAAATCAATTAATATTTGGGCACCAGGTAGCTGTTTAGAGATGGGATCCCAATTAACAGGCACAAGGTGTGCCCCGCAGTCAATACACATAAGCTAATTTGTGAGATTGTGTGAAGAGCTAAGCACCACAAAATATACCAAGTGTGGGAAGCCTTTATATCCACCGACCGCCCAGTCGACTGCAACAAAAACGTGTCTCTGCCCTCACTGACTTTACGAGTCTACTCTACAATACGCAGTGAGGACATGCTAAGGCAAATATAGGATAGATGGCTCCAGTTAGTAGGCAAGGCATCGTGTAATACGGGAATGCAGATAATAGGCGTCTTTTGATGAGGCAAACGAAACTAAAATATAGCTTTTTCTAAGAGTAAATAATAAAAAATGTTTACTTGTGCCATCGGTTTGTTTAAATATACTAATTAAGTGTAAATATATCAGCGCGTAGTTATACATACTTGGAGATGTGAAGCTATAAGCGCGCGGAGAAAATAAAATGGACAGCATTGCTTAGATAGCCCAGGCCAAATGCCTAGCACCAGTGCCAAGTCTAACCCTAAACCCAAAATAAACCACTAGCAATAACCCTAAACCTAAGTCGCAGCGTAAACAATAGCCGCTCACTGTATGTGAAACGCTAAACCTAATGGTAAAATTAAAAGAGGCTTGTTGGAGATGGATAGAAAGGGAGAGGGTTTCATTTAAGTCCAAACAAATGACAGTAGGTAGCTATGCCACATAAACGACGATATAATGTGATCCTCTTCGATCCCTAAGAATCGACAGTTACGTTCTACGCATAGGTAAAATCCACATTCAATCTACACGCCATATAACGAGTCCCCATTCTTTGAAGATGTGTAACTGAAATTACTGCTGAAAACCACAGAACGAAATGGCCATTTCCGGTTTGTTAGGTAGCATCAGTCAGTCATATTCAAGCCTAGATTTAGATAACATGAGCTTTGAACCCGTGATCTTTAGTCATTGAGTCAAATACTTCAATAGTGAGCTGAACCTCAGTTGTTCTGTCGCTTGTGATCGGGAATATTTATTGAAATCGTGTGGCGCTCACTGAGCCAATTATGAGATATGCCCGTTTGATTATGCATTTTAACTCAATCTATAGCCCACGTATGCAGGTTAAATGGTCCAAGGGTCAATGGTAGATTGTTAAACTCAATAATCAAAGATTTCGGGTTAGAATCTCATGTGATCCATTCTTCGGGTGATGTATGATTGGTCGATTAGAGCTAATAAATCAGAACTGGCCGTTCAGGTCTCCTTTGTTTTTTGTTTTGTTTTTGTTTTGTTTTGTTTTTGTTTTTTTTATTATCATGCCACTAGTCGCCACATGACTGCCTGTGAGGGCTCAAAATTGAGTTTCAAGGCATAACGGAAGAAGCATGTCCCTTAAAAAGATCGCCAAACACTACAACTATTCTGGCGAATGTCTCTTTGGAGTGTGGCCACCTGCGTTATAAAAATCGTAGTTGTGCGGGGCACTGCGCCAGAGTGTGACGAACACATTCTAACGTAGCATCAAGGAAACTGCCAGAACATATGTGTCTACTTTTCTACAACTGTGATGCAAATTGCGCAGCTTCGCTTCCTAATACGAGTCGTAATTTACCCAAGTAACATACATCTGTTAGCGAAGATCAGACATGTAATGCGCAAAAAAACAGTAAAAAATACCGATATGAGTTCCGAGAAGCAATTCAGAAGAAGACGCTGTGAATGCTATAATGTGAAGTTTATTTGCCTAATCTTTCCGATTTTTGCTCGAACCCCTCATCAGAGAGAGTCGTTACTAAGGACGAACAAGTATCAACGATTGCGGTATCTATAGAAAACAGGCGCCACGCGACAACATGCATTACCTAATAATTAGATGTAACTCTCATCGCAGGTGGTCAGACATGATGCGTCAATTGCTCGCTAGTCCACGTCAGAGTCGAAATTTCCTCCACGTTTTGGATCCTTCTAGTGATGATCACTCGTCAATGTGGGGTCACTCTTACTTGGACCGTTGGTAGCCTACATCCTTAGCGTGTGACTAATTTATTTGCCTAGGCAACTTGTCAGCACAGAATACGGTGACAGGATGTCCTTTTGTCTGTTAATTGACTGAGTACCAGTAAACTAGGACTCTAACAGTTCCGGATTCTTGCGTTTGCGCAGATGTGATGATTCTACCACTGTGGGCCTCGAGGTGCATGACTGCTTTACGAAATGGGCTCAGAAGCAGTTATGTGCACATCAGTTTTCGATACTGAAATAGGCTTCCACCACACCGATATCACATTACCTCTTCACAAGTGAGAGCAGAAACAGTGACTCGTGTGACATGAGCTATGTACTGAAGGATTCAAGGTCACTGGAAGACTCAAAACAGCTTGAAAAACGCAGGCCATGAGTCAGAAATATTCTGGGTTTTACCCGATGGTTCGACCGTCGTAGTCCGACGATGTCCACCGTATGCTCCATGGAAGGGTGGTGCAGGAACGGTGACTCGCGCGTGATTTAGTTTAAAGTGATAGTAACCTTGCGCTGCAGCTACCACACTCTCTCTCCTCCTCCCCCGCCTGAGCCCGGTGTCAAGATAGAGTCAAGAAAACCGGAGGCGGGAGAGGACGCAAATGGCTGGCGCGGCCGGGTCCCCTAATTTCTAGCCGCCCCTAGGCGTGCCACCACACCTCCCATGTTCGGCATTTGTTAGTGGAGTGCAACCCGAATAACGCATGCCGTGCTTTCACGTGGCCCCCGTGTTGGTCCAACGCATCTACCACGTAGCCCGTTTAGGGGCACACACACACACACACGACAGTTCGACCGTCGAAGTCCGACGATGTCCACCGTATGCTCCATGGGAAAGTGGAGCAGGGACGGTGACTTGCGCGTGATTTAGTTTAAAGTGAAAGTAGCCTTTCGCTGCAGCTACCGCACTCTCTCCTCCTCCCCCACCGGAGCCCGGTGTCAAGACAGAGTCAAGAAGACCGGAGGTGGGAGAGGACGCAGGTTGCTGGCGTGGCCGGGTCCCATAAGTCTTAGCCGCCCCTAGGCGTGCCAACACACCTCCCGTGTCCGGCATTTGTTATGGTAGCGCAACCCGAATAACGCATGCCGTGCCCTGATGTGGCCCCCGTGTTGGTCCAACGCATCTACCACGTGGCCCGTTTAGGAGGGGTTGTCCCAACGCATCCGAAGATACAAACATCTGGTGGACACAGGTGCTTATATACACAGCCTTAAAGATAACTGATATGGCGCAGACGGTCTACATGTGTAGCAGCTGTGTAATTGCGCATAACCAAACATATGCCGATCCAGAATGCTGCAAACCCCCATAAAATAGACTATAATTCCTTATAGTTTTTACGACGGAGTTCTGTGCGGCTACACATATGTTAAAGATCCTACGATTTTATTGTTTGTCACAGAAACCAAATATTTGTCGAAGAAGACAATTGCCTGTATTAAAAACAGTAGACCCCAACTGTGAGTAAAAACGAGCGTGTGAATGATATACACCAAAAAATTGGCGAGGCAAAAAGCTTATTTTGAGGTGAGGAATAAGAACATGGTTAATAGAACGCTGACGAACTCTCTAGGCTTAATTATCTTCAGTCCAATCAGTTCTTAACCACAATGGCAAGTGTCAAAATTTGCAGAAGAGCGGGTATTAGGTGGAATTAATGACATAATCGTTACACAGTTGGAGCAGTATTCGTGGTTTGGCTTGTCTTTAGCTTAACCACGCTCACGCTCCATAGAGCAACTATAATTTATGCCTTCTTTTCTTACTATGATTAACTCAATCTGGAGCCGTCTGTGTATTAACTGTTGAGAATACACCACAATTATGCAAAAACTGAAATAATTAGAAACCTGCAACACTGCCGCATTTCCGTTACCGCATAAAATTAGTTTTCGTTGATAAACGTTCACTGATCGTTTACGTTACTCCCTCGTTTTGCCCTGCCTTGTGCATACTCTCAAGCCCCGCCAGCAGCTAGTAATTGTAGAATGGGTAGGTTAATATTGCAGGTAAAGACAAATAAGACTGGAATGACCATTGCTTAAAATATTTTTCTGTTGGTTGCGAAAGCTGAAGGTTAAAACAGTCCCTCTCAAACCCCGTCAGATCATTCCAAATCAACGTAACTGATGGTATTGATAATACGTCACCATGTAAGTCTAACGAATTCAATGCTTATTGCTATTTTCTCACATATATGCTCGTTAACCGTGACATGAGTTTGCAGTGGATGCCCAGTTCAGAAGGGATCATCGATGGAACAGTTGAACTAATAGAAAAATACAAAGATGATAACTGGAACTGACTTGGATTGTTGCTGAGGTGTCAAAGAGCTTGACTGGCTCTCAATTCCCAAAGTGTTTGATGCCAAGAAAACGATCAGGCTGACTGATTGACAAGTCAGCCATGGACTGTAAACATGGTTTTCTGCTTTCGTTGTCTCGGCCTACTGACGTACGACTTTGGAGCTTAACGGCCACTGGCGTTACGTATTGACACGTCAATAGACAATGGTCGTTAGCCGGAATCCTCCTGAGGTTGGCTTTCTAAACATCGTTTTACATATATTGTTCTGGCCTGTATGTATGCAATGACGCAGGAAACCATAAGCTTCATGAAGGTCTACCTGCCTGTTGATCGAGTTGGCATGTGAATATCATGTCGCTCTAAGAAAAGCTTGTAAGCTGTTAACCTCTTCACATATTTTTCGCTGTTTCTAGTCACATAAACAAGGCATTGATCACCTCCTTACTGTCCAGAATTTGTCCCGGCAAACAGGCCAACCTGCGAGACGATGAACGGCAGACACCATTTTAGATTGACAGTATCAGCGGGATAATTATCTGAACAACTTTCATGCCAATTAGTAACACCTAGGACCAAATTACCCCATGTAACAGCTGGGATGTGGGCATGTAAGCAATCCTTGCACTCAAAAGCGTCGACAAGGAGTTTTGTAACTACAAGTTTTTGCCAATTCCGATACCGTAAGCTGACTTTCCAAGCAGGATTTCCTAAGCAATCAATCTAAAATCCCCAAGATGACTACCAGGCACAATTAATAAGTACAGGATTTTGGCAGCTTTAAAGAAGTTCTTTGACACACTTGTGGAAAACTCAGTGGCCTCGGTGGGATTCGAAACCACACCATCAAGATGAAGGCTTTAGTAAGCCAACGCTCTATCCACCTGAGCTACGAGACCAAACCGGGAGCCCTGAGTTTAATGACATTTGGGTCAGATTCCCCGCCAAACCTACGAAAAAGTATGGAATCCACCAATTGTGCTGTCCTGAACTGACCGCCCGAGCAGGATTTCCTCGGCTTGGAAATCTACAGAGAAATTGCCAGAGCACAATCAAAGCACAGAAAAACCTTGCGAAATTGTCCTGCGGGCATGGAATGATTATCTGCGCCTAACTAAACACAAGCTTACGTTAAACACAGTCCTGGTTATGCAGTAATGTTATGCTTCCCACACTATAATTTGAGTGCCTTCACCGTCTTTCCCAAGGGCAAAATATTTTTGCAAAACGCAGCCGTTTCTGCAAAGTTGTAAATTAAAAAGTCGCTCCATTGCACAAGGACCTCAAAGCCCAAGTCGAGACAAAGTATACGGACAACCTCGCATGGGTAACGCAGCCGCTTATATGTGCATGTGTCTCGCAGTGCTAAGTGTGTATACCTTAGCATACGCAGTGAAAAGCTACCTACAAAACATGCGTTAATCTTGTCCTGGAGGCCTGCAAGGCGCCTAATCTCGAAGGTGTTGACCTTCAGACCAGGCAAACCGCTATAAAAAAACAGACGGTGAGTGCGTGCTTGTAACAGCCAAGATTTTACTGTTGTTAATGTTTGGAAGACAATAAGATGCAATCAGATTACGTCCAACATATCGTTTAGTTATAGTAGTAAGGGTCTCATCCCTAAAGTTTTAATACTCTCGACGTAACGACTGATGGGTTTCAATATCTTTTGTTGCGTTTATTGTTCAGTATTAATGAGAAAAGCTCCTCATAGTTGCAGAGTAATGCTAAACGAAATTTTGAGGGAAGCATTACCTTAGCGTGCCTGACTTTACCTGCAATTCAAGTAGTGTCGTTAGCTAAAAACCGATGGTACGAGAGGTGGAAGTTACAAAAAGCAGAAATATGCTCTGCTTACATGAAGATTAAATGTGTCTTAAGCACGCATAGAATTATTTCCCAGATTTTCTCTCTGTATTAATTTGACTAACACGATGGGCTGCGGTGTAGACAGACTGGACCAAAACTGAGTCAGATTTCCTCGCCTCAAGCATTAATCAACCTGTGCAGAAATTTCACGAACCCAAAATTACTAGCTACACGGTAGAACACCCAGAAATTGTTCTTTTGCGGCAGACCAACTGCAAAGTGCGTGTTTATGTAATCTACAATCAGTCCGAGAAGGAGTGTGCTCTATAAGTAATTTGATGTTATCGAGGATGAAAAAATCGGCTTTCGTGAAATTGGAACACCTTCGTGTATGTGGGTTAGAGAACCCCATCGTGTGGTCAGTGTTGCAAGTCAATGCACCCACCTCAGCACATAATGCGTGCTGTGGTTTTCACGACTATTTCGGATTCGTTGGCCGGTCAAGTACATCATCATTTCTAACAATCGACGAGTCGCATGCTTGGCTATCCAGGATGGACAGTCTCCTTGTCTCAGGGAAATGCGGAAATTTTGCATACCACTTCCTTTCTAAAAAAAGAAAAACAAGCATGCATACAAATTAATAAAGATGAGATCGCAATGTACGTGATGGTTTTTGTGGGACTCTGGGAAGTAATAGATAGAACAGTCAATTTCACAACGCAAGGTGACCCCCATGCATGCGACTTTGCGATTAACAAATTCAAGAGACTTTCACTATGTAAAAACATTAAGAAATTAAAACGTAGTAAAATCCACCACTTCGAATACTGATTAAAGTCTACAAATGCTACCCTTCGTATATTGTGGGGCATTTGCAGTTAAGACTATCAAATGTGTTATTCACCTACTGAAATTTGAAAAAGTAGCTGACAAAAGAAGACGGAGGAGGTAAGAGTAGGCAGTTGAGTTTTGCAACTGTCGGAACCATTTTTTACCAAAAGGAGATGCTATTTACAAGACAAAGGTGTAACAGGTAACGCGCTGCTTACGCTTTTAGTTCCACTCTATCTCAGCCATATTGGGGTCTCCTCACAAACGCATTTGAATTGGCGCCAACTTATGAGAGGAAGTTGTCGTGCCTCTATCAATATGCCCATAAAGACTGGATTTTGGCATAAGCCATGGGAGTATCCATACTACTTGTAGTGGGTAAACGTCCACGTTCCCTAGTTATTCTCGGTTGTCGTAAAATTGTTGATTTAGCATTTCATCCCCAAAGGTTTCCTGACGGTTTCCGGTACAAATTCAGGTCAGGCAAACAAATGTTCGGCTAGCAAAGCCACTCGTTTACTTTCCTGATGTTTGATGTGAGGATTGTGTTGTTCAACTTGAACTATACGGTTTTGTGCCATCTAAGGAAGCTTGGAGGTCAGTAAACTAGAAAAAAATCTTTTTTCGTAGAAACAGTAGTAATTTTCGCGTTAAATGCTTTGACGAAACGCACACGAGGACGGACATTTTCACATATGATTATTAAACCACATGATATATACATTTGTTGCTGATTTTACAACTGAAGGCACTTTCTTCTGATCAAAATCAGAATATATACTTTTGAGATCTTGGACAGTTCAAGTCGAGCTAGCATAGCTATTTTCCTATACAGGAATCTACACATCATAGCGGAAGTCCACGGACATTCCGATTGTAAGAAAACAAGTGAGCCTTAGTAAGCATAATGTAGGAATCAGCGATTCAACAAAAATCATAACATTGCGCTCAGCTTCATAACATGAAATGTTAGTTCCGGAAAATAAAATAAGCATTCATTTGTGGATGGAAGAAAAAAACATTGAACTGCATATCAAATTGCCATGATCAAGCTTCAGCAAGAATTACAAATCATGGCGGGTTTCTGAAATTGAGCCGTTATTTTTCTGCTCTCCATTCACATGTTAATCGTTAAATATATAAGTCGGTTGGTCTATTTCACCCATTAAATCCCAAATTTCAACTCCCTTTGTTCATTCAATCTGCGACAATTAGTTTATTAGCACACGATGCTGGTACAGTTTTGAAGGAAGTCTAATTTGATCTTCATTTTGTAACTCATTAAAGGACATGTTCTTATGCGGTTGACAGTTGCAGTCTTTGGAAATTTGTTTGTGATCTTCCGGTGTTACGAGGTTTGTGTGCCCAATCGTATTCACGTTAGATGAATGAAATTGTTTGCTGGAAGCTTTCAGTATCAAGCGTACCTCATTGCCTATGTATATTAAAAACGTTGCCTTGTATTCGGTATTCTTCGATATCATATGCGCAACTGCATAAGGCCAGAAAAAAATAGTTATAGGCGATTCGTGCTTATACTAAAGACATAATGCAACACGCAATTTAAATTGCGCTGGTGGTTAAATCTATAGACAAAAATTAGTGAGCTCACGATATGTAATGTTAGTCAAATTCTTACTTCTTTTCAAATAAATGGTTAAGGTATGTTCCATCATTTGAGGGAGCTCAATTTTGGCTGCATTTAAACCTAAACTCGATAAAAATGGGAAACTAAGAAGTTTGCGTTTTCAAATTAATTTTCAAGGCTCTTATACGTTCAAATATATGTTATAAAAATTACGCACGATAATATTTATTCTTCATTCAGTTAGTACACAATTACATCTGCAAATAATATACCTGAAAAAAAGGATCTTGGGGTTTGAAATTGTTTTTATTTCCGTGTACTCAGTCATAACAATCACATTCAGTTTTTTACATGCACATCATGGATACATTTTGACCTTCTTATAATTTATGCTATAAATTTGGACTTTACGGTATACATCATAAGTAGCATTAGCAATGAACATATACGATGCCGAGAGAATAGAACTATCTGAAAAAGCTCATTGAATGAAAATATTTTTAACCAAATACTTCTCTCTCTGAACATAAACTTGCAAGAAGACAAAATTAGTACCCAAGCGCAAAAAGCACATTTAAGTATATTTTTCATAAAATAAGTTACAATTTATAAGCAGAGTAAAAATCGAAAATGCAAAATTTATATCGCTTAAACAAGCATTTTCAGTCTTTGGAGTTATTCAAATGGCCAAAAAGAAAGTCACCCAAAAGCCGTCATCCTATCATAACAGGCCAAACTTGGGACCTGTATGACAACTCTACTTAATGCGATTGACTAAGCATGCAGTGTTTGTGAAGAGGAATGAATCAAGATCCAAGATTTCTGCACATTCGACGGAACCTGATCACACGTTCAAGTTTGACACAACCGAACTTCGCTCAAAAGTTCACAATCGCACGAGTCGTAAGTTACCTGAATCATGGTTTTCTGGCACACACTTGAGTAACAAATGCAAAAACCTTCCTCCTCTATATTCTTTGCCAGGATTTTGCCGGATCAAAGTAATTAGCCACACGGTCCCGCTCACTGCGAGTCGAATATTCAAGTAATCGTCATCCCAAGAGTAAAAACAGTAATGTAATCTCAACCAGTGACGAATCGTCTACAGACCACTGCCAATAGTCGCCTCAAATATGACCCTCAGTAAAGAGCAAGAATGCTGAAAATTTTTGGAAGCACGTGGTCACCATGGAACTGTGTCCTATCTGAAAAGAAAGTTTTCTATATTTAAAGACTTATTTTAGTCCTGTGACACCAATCCGTCACAAACAGTTTATATAGATAAGCATGCAAAATAATGGTACAGCAAATGCCAATAATTACCAACCACAACACACTTAAACACCGAGCAACAGGGTATATTAGTCCAACAACAGATAAGATTGTGCTGTCTGCTTGATACGGTTAATTTAAAAGCAGCCTAATAACTCCACAGAGCTTGGTTGGAAAGTGGACAGCTTCTACGCATCTTGGCAATTGCCGTTCACCTTACTCCAAGGCTTTCAGTTTCTAAGGAATTAAAGTCTACATTTTAGTGAATGTGGGGGATTTAGTTTTATAGGTCAAGTCATTCCATTAGTCACAGGGCGAATACAGCGGGACCCACCGATGAGCACAAAACACCTCGGCAACAAAATATAATTGCAACATGTTTCGGGGCTTTCAAATTATACATCTGCAGCCAGAATAGTTCATATATATTGCGGGCTGCCTGTTGGCGGTTTATGCATATTAAACGGTTATCCGACGGTGGCTGACTGACTTCGGCCAAAATACTCGCATCACATTTAAAGGTGAGCATATTAGGGTGCATTCCAAATGCTTTTCTTCCACGGTGTTCCTTCATTTCTCAAAAGGTTTAAATGTGAATCATTAAAATGTGGAAGTTCATGAAACAATCGGTGATTCGTCCAGCTGAGCCGATCGCCTCGTAGCCCTGTCATGCAGTGGCTGTAAGTATGAGCTGTCTGGCTAACTTTTTTTCATACTTTATGCTGCATAAAAGAACTTCTCAAATTTCATTTTAAACAGTTTTGGGGTGTGTGAGTTTGGTCGATTCTCCCAAAGATATCCTATGAAGCAACGGGACAGCGGACAAAAGCGTAATAAATTCCATTAAAAATAGCGATTTTCCTGGCCTCTGTTTGGTTTTGCAGTTGGAGGACAGGGACAACCAGATGGCAGACGACCTCTGTAGTCACGAGCATGTTTATCAGAATATTTTGCAACCTTTTATCAACTTTCCGTTTGTTGATGAAAAACAAAATGGACATCTGTTTTTCTTAAGCAGAAAAACTGATGGGAAATGACAGTTACGTGTCCAGAACGTAATAGTGGACTTGCAGTTCTTCTAACGCACTATGTTCTCACCCCATCTACATGGATCGCCTGACAGGAAGGAGACCAAACAATTGAAAAGTGAGATCCAGTGCTGAATGTGGCAAATCTTCATAGCAGGTTTACGCGTGCAACACACCTGTTCCACGCATGCTTGGCCGGGCATGAATGGGCTCGGATCCTATCGTCATGGAGGTGCCATCTAGACCAAATTGAGAAGCAGCCAGTAAACCTGAGCAAAGTACCGATTTATCCACTCTCAGTTTGTAACCTTCCAAAGCCCTAGTTTTTGGTGCATCGTGATAGTTTAAAAGCGTGTCAGAATATTTGTAGTGAGAACTTTACCCTGAGTTGCATGGGGCCTCGATCGCCAAAGTCTGTCCTATCTCTCATGCATTACTTCACTGTCCGAGCTGGTCAGCCATCTGCGTCGTCCATGAGGGTCTGCTGCCACACCTGGGAGCGCCAGGTACCTGCCCCGAAACGTGCCACCACCTCTCAAGGGTAGACGTTCAGTATGGATGTGCACCCGAATAACTCGTGCCCCGTGTGATTTAGACGCATCTCCCAGGTGGCCCATTGAAGAGGCAAACAACCAATGCAGTGGCTGGTTATCGGGCTTGGACGGTCAACTGGTGCATAAGCAGGGAGGTAAAAATGCGTTTAACAACTGATAATCCACCCCTAGGTCAGATTAGCACATTTATGACTATAATAAATTTGCTTAGCCATGATATATGGCCTAAAACGTTTCCAACTCAGTCCTCATGATGAATATAGGGAAGCACCGTAGTGGGGAGAGTCCGGCATCTGCGGCTCCTAATCGTTTAGAACTTATACGCGTTTTAGTTATGTGAGATTCTAGTCGTGCCCCCATATACGTACCTTCCAGATCATGCCTCTGAGACGCACATAAACAAGCTCGTTGACTTGAAAACATTATCAGAAAAGACAACTGAGACTCAAATGGACATTTCTGGCTTATTAGCCGTCATTAGCCAGCCATACGCAACAGCTGGTGATGCGCTACCCACCCGAACCCACGACCCACACAAAGCTCTAACTATTGAGCCATGAAAATTTGGGAAAATTGACATTGAGTTATGATATCTCGCAAATGGGTTACGGGAGCGCCCACTGCATTCACGACTACCCATTGTGCAGTGCTCTCGGAGCTCGAGAGTTAGCTCCGAGGTAGAACGGGAGGAGATAGTCAATTAACCAGTCCGTGAGCGTTAATCAACCAAGGTTTTTTTGGCCTTCTCAACTACTGAACCCGAACACACCTACGCCATTTTTAAATATTTCTTTTACCATTGATGAATGAGGTAAAAGGGACTGTGGCATTTGCATTGACAGTCTGCCTCAGTAAGAACTAGTTCAAGCGTGAGACATCGAATTTGCGCTCTCTCTGCAGAGTACTGAATGGAGATCATCGCTTGCAACTCTCACATTGCCTATACTAATGCAATCAGTACCGTTTCATTCGTTTAAATTACTCCTGCAAAATTGGATATATCATACATTGATTTTAACCGTTCATTGAAAGATGCTTGGCTAAAAATGGCTGACTTTTTGTTGGACTTGGTTTAATAATGTCGGTGGAAAACCACCGAACTGAAGGCTGACTGATAATTGTGCACGTGTAGTCACTAAGTTATTCTAGAATGTGATCTGGACTGAGCAGAATATCAAAAATGAAATGGTGGAGGAGATCAGTTATGCGTTTATGTGGTTCAGTGGTAAAGTAAAACACATTTTTTGATTATAAATGTGGACTTGTTTTTAAAATAGCCCAGCTGACATTACGATCTCACAGCCGAACGTAACCCGCATGCTCCATTTTTTGGCATGATAAAAATAGAGCAAACAAACACTACCAAGATTAACCAAGGAGACAGAAATGGTTATTACTGGCTTATAAGCCGCCAGCCGCTACCTGCTCGTTAAATGCCCAAAACTCAAACCAAAGAGCCATAAAATTCTCTTGTCGGGGTTGATGGCGAAAACAGAGGCTGTTTAATGGTAAAGTGACGCTCACTTTTCCCGTTTTGCGCATAATACGCGTCCCGTGGTAATGTTCTACTGCCTACGTGTCTGCTCATTTCAATTTGGTTACGTTGCCTATATCACAACGTTGGCTGTCACGAAGTGTTGCTTTGCAGATGCATTTAGAGAAAACTGCCGCCAGAATGCTTCGCAATACGCGTCTACCAGACAGTAAGTAACCCCCTCTAGCCCATAGTAACTACCGAACATGCAAGTGGCACACCTTAGAAGTAAACTTTATTGTCGCGCCGAGCACTACCCGGAAACCCAGCACCAAGTGGTTAACAGGCTCGGACCGTCGACTGGAGCATGGAAGAGCAAGACTGGAATGCGGAAGCGATCCATTTGGCACCAAAACAGAACAACCTCTATGTTGCGAACATCTAAGTCTTTTCATCTACAGGATGGATTTTCAAAGGGATTCGGCTGCTCAGTTAATCGCCTACTCTTCTCAGTATGCCTTCTTTTTTACGACCTCCGGAGAGTAATCGAGTTAATAATTTGAGAAATAATTAATATAATGTCTTGAAAATAAGTTTTCGGGTCAATACATTTTATGTTTGGGTCCGAATATTAAGAAATGAGAGAGATGCGCAATATATTTGGAAAGTAGCATTCAAGAACTTTAAGCAAAAGTTCCCATTTCACCATGCATAATTAAGGGTATGAAAAACAGGTATTTACTAGAAGAGGACAACCGATACAAGATGACCAAAAACTGTTCACATCATGAATAATCTTTGGTAAATCTGTCTAAAAATGTATGTCACATTCAGCTTCCTTCCTAACAATGGTAGTGTAGTGTGATCATCCTATTATTATTGATCAAATGGACAAAGAGGGTAAAGATTAGTATGTAACGAGCAAACCTGGCCCACCAGTGTACACATAAGAAAATTTTCATGTGAATGGAGAGCAGCAAAAATGACGGCTCAACTTCCACATATGAGCTGAAGTCAATCAACTACTCTGGAAAAGCTGAAGGAAGAACTTCCACTACTTATTCTACAAGTAGTATGCATTTAATATCGCAAAGTTTATATTTCATACGCCTGACTACCTTTCTCACTAGAAGCCAGATCAAAGGCTTCACCGATGTTTCTGCTACTGCGTGGTGTGGCTGCGAAGTGTTCAGCTCCTCATTGAACCAGTAAGAGTTCGGTTTTAACCAAAATTGTTATACAGTTAATTAAATGTCTATCACATAAAAATCTCTGAAGAAGTTATTAGGCTGAATAATATATCAGACACCGCAGCGACGTAGTTGCGGAAGCTACCGGAAAATCGAATAAATCGCTGCTGCAACATGCAGCGAGACACATGTGTTGGACATTTTAGATACTACCTTTGTCAGGATAACGGCAAAACATCTTTTTACATATGAAAAGTTACGATGTACTATGTGTTTGCAGAAGAGCAATTAAAGGGTTATTCCAAGGTAGTTGTTTGTATTTAACCCTTTTTTATATACAATTTTGGGTTCTGAGTATAAATATTGTGTCATACAAATTAAATGCCATATCCTGTTCTAAATTTATTTTGAAGTTATTAGCTTAACTTATATATTATAGAACAAAACTCCCTAATTTTATTCTGAAACATAATCGTCCAGTTCTTTCTTGGGGCTAAAACTAGAGCCGCGAAAGTTAGGTTGTTGGCGTAAATCAGGTTGAACAAACGTAAGTTAAGAAAGACCACTTTCCGACAAGCCATAAACACAAATGAACATCTTAGTTTCCTTTGTCTTCGTCAGGACACCTAACATAAAATATTCGGACACTTGTCAATTCGTTATTACGTCCATTGACGTTAACAAGGGCAAAAAGGAATAGGCAAATAGAAAAATTAAGTTTGAATATATATTGCCCTATCAGGTGGAAAACTTTTACCTATTGAGGGCAAAAAATCCAAATGTGGTTATCAGGACTGGTGTAAATGAGTGGGTACTAGGAATAAGACCTGTCAATGTCATTTCTTTCATTGCAGACCAATTTGCAATTTTTATTTATAACTACCAGAGCTTTACCGCCAGCTAGTAAGGTAGGTAGATTGCTTTCATTGGGCATGACTTTTCCTAAGCTCTGCAGCATAACAAATATCTGTTATTGTACTAAGCAAGCAGCATAAAGTCAAAAATATGACGTCATTTTTAAAGGAGAACTAAAAATATATGAATATTTGCTCTTGATTATATAAATGTTGCTTCAGATTGTGATGATTTTAAGCATTTAACCTTCAATGTGGCAGTGTAACAGGAGCAATTGCTGCATCAGACGGTTTTAAAAAATCTAACCATTTCAGAAGAAGAAATTGACTCCATCGTTGGAACCAGAAACCTCACTCGAACCTATCACCAGAAACAGTCACAGAAAGGATTAATAAGAACAGATATTTGTTATTATTTAAAGGTCGCCATTGTCAACAGTTAGCAACCGTTAGCATTGCTGGGGTTTGCATTTGGTGCGATGATGGCTTACCAGTCAGTTCACAAGTCGTTTTTTACCATGATTTTGTCGCTCTTGTCGATTCTTGGTTGGACTATTACTCGGTCATTTAGCTTGGTGTTACCGTGACTACTGGTCTGCGGTCTTTTAAACTGCAGCATTATTTGGAAGAGGAGGAATAAACAGAGTGGCTCAAAGGAGAACTGTCCGTTTGTCGTGCATGATTAAATGATAGCGTAGGGACAAAAACACACATAATTGTGCAAGATTCACAGGCAAGCTCTCTCATTGTGGCTACCCGAAGGAAAATGGAACCATCACGTAAACACCGCACAGTTTATCCTTAGCGTACTTTTCGCTCCCTTCGATAAATAAGTGTGGTGGAAAGTAATAAGCTGAGCCAAGCTAATAAACAAAATTATCGATCACTATTTAGGTGTCGTCAAGCTGAAGACCGAGTCATGCGCGCAAGCAGTGCGTTAGGCGGACAAAAAGTGGCACACGTATGCAAGCGCACACGTGACTCCGCCTGCGACCGCTAGAGCAGACGGTCACCACAATCTTCGAATTTTTAAACCCCAAATTCTAACGAGAAACTCCAGGTAGTCCTTATTCGAGAACAAAAGGCACTGCTGACAACTGATAGGTCCGATAAGTTTACAACGGCAGTGTTAGTATTTCATGGATAGCATATCTGCTCGACACGTACGTTATTGCGACTTTACTCAGATCATAACGTTAAACTCTGCAGTTATCATATGTTCGGGGGACGAAATGTCTCCTCTAAGAAGGTTTGATCACTTACAAGTGCCAGCCAGAGGCCTCACGGTGTAACAACTGGCTTTTGAGATACGAGGATTGTGAGCACTACCAACTGAAATGCACCAATATTATCTACCATATGGAATAGAAGGAAAAGCATTCAACACACCTGCTTAAATGAGGAAATATTAAACAGCAGCCGCACTGCGGCAAGAATCATGGACAGAGAACATTGTCGGTAAAGATAAGGGCACCGTGGGTAGAGCCTTAGACGTCGGGGCGAAATTTCATAGATTTGAGACTTAGATGGTACACGACCATCTGACGACGGCTAATAAGCCACAAATAACCCTTCAATAAATGTTCAGAGGTTAACGACCGTCTACTATACCTCTAAATATAAAACGTAGCCGTGCGCAAAGGATTAGCGCTTTGGACTTCGGATCAACGGGTCACGAGTTTGATCCTCGCATGTTGCAACACCTTCAAGTCTCCCTTGTCTTTGCCGGTCAAAAAATGTCTATTCTAGTACTAGTCACTGTGCAGCTAGTCGCGGGGCTGGAGAGTGAGCCTCAAAACAGATCGGTACGAATAAGTTCTTTTAATGATCGCCGGGTGTTCATCAACGAATCCAAATCAATATTCCCGATCTAAACCGGTGAGAAAATGAGCCCGTGACTCATTATTTAGAGCTTTGGGCGTCTGATCAACTGGTCATGGGTTTTGATTTTTGGGCACTGCACTACCTGGGTTTGGGGATGAATGGCTGAAGACGGCTTAAAACGCAGAAATAATCCTGCTCGTCTCCCTTGTCTCTTTAAGAAATGCTCCTAAGTCTCAGTGTATTGAAAAACTTATTAAATATAGTAGTTTTATTGCTTTGGCAGAAGCAAACGTATATACAATCAAACATATAACTGACTCAATTCATATAGCACAGTGTGCTGGCTTATGGATAAGGAGAGTTTCCATCATGAACGTACATTATTTTTGCCCTGACAATCCGTCTCACAAGAGTACATAATATCACCATTGTAATGTACATAACAGAGAAACATGTTTTCCAAAGTTTTTGATCAAAACCTCACCAAAGTGGTGTTTTCTACCTTGGTGATGTTTGCGTCATTTTGTTCGTGTTTCATCGGGTACTTTAACCATTTAAAGTTGCATACAGAGCAGCAGGAGGTAACGCTGAAAAAGCGATTAGGGAACAGTAGCAGGTAAACCCCACACCCAAGCATGTTTCGACAACTTTGTTTGCTTAAAATCGAAGTGAATTTTTATAAAGAAGACTTTGTATGTCCGGTAAGCATTTGGGCTTAACTAATCCACTGCAGTGCATTTAAATGGAGTAAAGAGACACGAAGTTCATAAATCAGTCATAGGCAGGGATTTTGTTTTCAAAAAATAAGCTTTCTGCATATGAATGTGGGTCAGTAAAGAACAGTCTGCGGAACCCTGCGATTGGTCAAAATTATATCATGTGCAGCCTATTAAGCACAGCGGAGTACTTTTGTTGGTATTCGTGACGTTAAACGTTCGAGTTCTGTTTCTCAGAGCATCAGGTTAATTAATTCTTAACACTTTTTATCTGCATGAATTTCTTTTTAAGTGAGCACACCCTTGCGCCGTTGATGGGCTTCTACCACTGTGTGCACCTTCGCGTTTTGAAGAATTTGTACCGTTTATGCCCCTCAAAGCAGGATTGCTTGGGTAGATATTTATGGTTCTTTCTAAGAATGTAACTGTAAAGGCAGTTTAAAACAATTACGTTTTTTTTATGATCACATGACCAGGCCTGTTGCCGGCAATGCCCTGATGCAAAGACAATCAATATAGTGTCTGTGGTGCAGGCGGCTAATCAATCCATGTTTCCTTGCTAAAAGACATGTTGAATTTTTTTGTGAGCGGAGCGCTTAGTTCAGCACTGGTGATCATGGCAAACATTGACCAAAAATGTTGACGAGGACACAATTATATGCATGATGATATAATTAAAAACTACGAAAGGACCTGGCCACATATTCCTTTTTCATGTTATATTCTAAGTGAAAAAGTGATTGTCCATTTTCGGTATTGGGCCTATTTAGCTGAATGGCAGAAATTGGCCATATGGAGCTGATCGTCTACACGCGCCACAGATGATCCAGTTACCACCGTTTATGAAAAAATACCTCGCGGATGATGCAGTCCGCATTTGGGTGAAAGCTCTGTGAAGGTTGAAGTAAGAAGGAAGCATTGCAACCTCGCTCTTGATCTAAGACTGTCAGCAAACGCTTATATTACTAACAAAGCGAACGCATCCAAATCGATGAAGACATCATTCATACGCGTAGACTATTGTTGTATATTTTCAGTTTATGTTAGTTTATTTGGTGAGCGTGATAGGCAACGCCTTTGAAAACCCTATTGCTGGCATGCACGCGTGTCATATACATCAGAATAAAAGGAAGTACCGGTTTAACACAATCGACATTTTAAATTTTCTATAGAGAGAGGGAGAGCGAGCGAAATGCTCTAATATGAAATTATCATTTCAAAATTTTCAGCAAAACGACTTCAATTCAAAACGTATAAAATGTTGTGATATAAAAGTGATAAAACCGATGGATAACAAACGATACATAGGAACCGAAAGCTGAATGTCTAGGCATCGTGAACCAGTGTCGAAAAGTCTGCTCCAATGACACGACCACCAGATAACAAGCGATACTTTGTGTCCAAAAATTGCAAACTGTCGGCACCGTAAGCGATCATCTGTAAATCACCGGCAAAATTTGCTCCAGATTGAGTTCCTACCAAACTGTGCTGGGGGTCATTTGTAATTGACATCATTAGGGCAGTTACAATGAACAGAGTGGTAAAAATCGATATATAATGCACAAAAAGGACCAACCCATGTGTACGGTACCTGTAAGGTGAAATCGTAAACGTAAAGGTTAAGGCCTATGAAGAGAAATTCAATTTTTTTAATATCTTCATTAGCACTTCGGGTGTTCGATTACGGTGTGTTACAGATCGTCTTTTAAATGATGGTAAATACTTTACGTTATCCTGTGAAGTCTGACAAAACTTTCAAAATAAGATATTTCGTAAAGGCATATACCAAAATAGTGAATTTTAAGACAGGTTTTCTAATGTGAATGACTGTTTGGGTCATATTTGTAGACTCAGCAAACATGAAAACTCGTTGCCGAGAAGAATAAACGCCCACAACATAATTTACCAATTTAAATATATGAGATCGATATGCAAAACGCATATTACAAGTTACCTCTAACAAGAACAATTAAATTAAAAATTTCGTTGTCAAATGTCTGCATACTCAGCGGCTTTCCAAGATCAAGCCAAAGAAAAATGGGGACGTTTGATCAGTTTTTGGACTACCATATAATGTCTGCGGAAAATAAAACAACTCCAGATTGCATATGAACACCCGAGTGGTCAAATAAAGACTAAAATGTTGCGAAGAAATGTCAATCTTCTGTCTTTCCGTCTAATTTGTTTGTATTTATTAATAGTATAATGCAAATACATATTGTCTGGACATCTTTCGCATATGATGTGACAGGGAAAATTGACAGCAGTTTGCGTCTTTTCGTGGATATGCTTGTTTACAGTACCAATTATCAGTGTGATAAAACAAGTACATTCACTTAGGTTTATTACGGATTTGATTGTTATAAGAAGGCAAAAATGTGCAAACTGAATTTGACGACTTAAATTGTCCTTGTTTACCCGAAAATAATGTTATTTCTCATATCTCAATTTACCTGATTTTCGTGAATGCAAAGATAAGATTTTCCATTATCTGAAGGCAAATATTTAAAGATTTAAAGCTTACATTACATTAAAACGCTCAAGACGTTTTAGTCAAAAAAGTGCAATAACCAAGAAAAACAACTAGAAATCAAGGAACATCGAAGTTGACACATTATGCATAGTTTTGCGGCAATAAACAGATCTGAAATCAGCTTTCCCTTAGTAAACAGCATTTTACGCCTCCAATCCGTACAAAATACACAATTAACTACTTTAAATGTGTGTCACATCACTATCTTAAATTTCTGGGATGACATTTTATGCGTAAGTAAATCTACTGTATATCAGAAAATTTCACATGTGAATGGAGGAGTTAAATGCCGACTGAATTTTGAAAGCTTATAAACTTCGAAAAACTACATATAAAATGCATGAAATTGGCTTCGGAGATAGTGGATTAGCTGAAATAAAATGACTAATAAAATTTAAACCTCAGCTTGGGGGTAAATGTTTCATATCTGGGCTGGATCACATGCTCGAAATTGTAAAACCACTAATTAATGTTCCAAGAATATGTTTTTTTAAAATCAGCATGTGGGGCAGCGTTCCATTCTTCGAGTTAAATATTTTGCTTATGCGAGTAAGTATAACTGAATAAACCACGGACAAATATGACTTTAAATGTATCATGCGTCTGGTTAGCTGGTGCTCTTCCTACAAAAAGTCACTAAAAGCATTTTTAATTGACTTAAGGCCATTTAAAACCTGGTTTTGCATAAACGGATGAGTCAACAAGATAAGACACATGATTGTTTATTAAACTATGAGATTTAGTTTTTTAAAGAGAAATGTTCGTATACTTTCTCCCCACTGGCTCGAGCAACCTTCTGCGCTATTTATTAGACGGTTGTACGTGAGCCTCTATCAATTAAGCTACAGATTTGGTTCTTGGAAGTGGCTGAGCCAATGTAATTTTTTCTTTGAAAATCTACCTCAAGAAATATTCTAGGATTTTTATGCAAATTTATTTATACTAAGGACTACCCATTGGCAGCTTTCAAATATTGACCGGTTATCCCAGAGTGGTTGATGGACATTGGCCCCAATATTCATCTGAAATTTCTGTCCAAGCCAATTAACCCTCGAATTAACTGGTCCGCTCCAAGTGAAAAAAATTTTTTGAGGAAATTAAAAAGCTGAAATTAATTTCTTCCTCACAGCTTGCTTTACGAAAAATGAAAAATCAACTGACCTTGTCTGGTAGTGAGGTATACTGCCTGGGCATGTTTGTCGTTTCTGGTTTTACTGGAAACCAGTGATATGCTTGGCTAAATGGAGTAAGAATAAGTTTAAAAGCAGTCTGTAGAAATTTATCCCGCATTGGCTGTCTGAGTCATTTGGATACGCCAGTTTGAACTTCACGATCGTCGCGGTTTACGTTTTACCCCACAGTATGCGAGTGCAGCACTGCTTACCCACGCGTGTATTAATTTATAGTAAGAGTAGACTCTCATAGTATCTACCAACGTCTCTTTTACCTCCAAAAGCCGAGTCATTTTCAAGAACGAATCAAGAAGATTGGTTGCGCACTTGCTAACCAGCCCATCTAGGAGAGCCAAGCGCACCTGGTACAAGCCCTACGTGTCAGGTTTTTCCGCAGCAAAGAAAGGGAAGACTGCGAATTAAAGCTTGGCGGGTGAAACAGAGGCCAACATAAAAGGCAGCCATTGCAGTTTGACTTTCGATCGTGAGATAAGTACTGGGATATCCAGTTTGTCGAAATACTTAGAAGGTACGGATTTTAGCTCAACGTGAGCGATTTAATTGCGAGGAATAGGCATTGAGTGGAGTAGGAATGCAATCCGGGAGTCAGAAGGAGATGTGATCACTAGAGCACGACGTTTATTGGTTTGACGTTTTGGATACTTACTAGAACCCATCATCAGATTCAGTGACAGGTGAGGGTGATAGAGGCACAAGATCGAGTCATGGTTCTCAGGCTCACAGTCCATCAACAAGCACAAGGACTTCACATTCCCATTTTCTGTGCGCGAGTGAAATGCTTCCCTGCAGCCAAAACTCTAACCACGCTCGCTGAAGACCTTTGGTTGTATTACCCGACCTGCCTTCTGCCACTTATGAAATCCACTAATTCTGAGACACATTTTATTCCAAGCCAATTCGTATCTAGCTTCCAGAGATTTCATTGGAACTTGGAGCAAGTGGTATTTCCTCTTTATTGCCAACTGATGTTCGTGTATGCATGTTAACCTCCATTTCCCGTCACAGCATAGTACACGGAATTTGAGGTGTCGAATACAATTATGTTAACAAATATCTCATGGCCAAATCGTTTACTGTATCCTCGAATATAAACGCTTAAAGCATATTCTAGTCAGAGGTTTGGGTTTCACTTGTGTGTGGTGTTTAGTTTCGTGTCTTTCAATGAATTCAAAGACATTCCTTATGTAAAAAAGGCAGTGGCAGATTTAGTTTGGACGGCTGATCTTAAATAAAACTGTGTTGTATATTTATTCTTTTATTCTCGTGTTTCGGGCAGAAAAATGTATAATGTAGCGTTTTGGGAACAAAATTTGAACAAAAAGTTAATTTCTATTTGATAACTTCCCTTTGTTTGACTAAGCGATCTGTAAACCACCATTCCATTTGTGAGCGATAGAGAAATTGTTCTCTTCAGGAAAAATAACTTTCGCACAAACGCCTCTGGGCGGAAGAATATTACCAACAAAGATAAGAGGGAGAAGAATGGCCATTTCTGGTTTATGTTCCGTATGCGTGCTTGCATCTCAGTGTTAAAAGCTTTGCCAGAATTTTGACATACAAGATCTTCCAGAAACGGGCATTTGCTTCGCAAATGTTTGTGAGCATGAACAAGATTTCTCGTGCTAACGAGGGGCAATTCCATTTATGTGGTATTTGTGGGTAATGTTCTAATATGATTCCATCTCAAAAGCGAACGCATTCTTTGAGATTAGTTAATCAAAGGATCTTATAATTTAATTCTTTCGTTGTGAGATCGGGAAGCACGTTAAAGATGTGTGACTATACGAAGAGGTAGAGATGTTTGGAAGGGCTGCCTTTAAAGGACACGGGACTAGGAACAACGCCGACCTCTTAACGTTGGTGGGCATGAAGTAAATTTCAGGAAAAATAAATTTACCCGTGTCCTCACACTAACACTTACCCTAACATAAGACTACATTGTCGCCTTAATCTTCAAGCAAGCCCTATCCTAAACCGAAACCCTGCAGTAAACATGATATTAACTTTAAACCTTAACCTTATTATGCACCTTCCCCCAAATCGTACCTTAACTACTGAGTAAAACCTAATCCTACACCTTACCCTAACACTGCCCTTTATTTAAAACATAATTTATTATAATTTAACGGATCACTACATGTATTTTGGACATTTTCTTTTTCCGTGTCCTGTTTTGGTGGTCAGTCAAGGCATCACCGCCCATAAATATTTCGTCATTGATCCAGTTCCAGGACTGACTCGTTGAGGTGTGCTTTCGGCTCCTTGTAGACCTCACCCGGTAAGCTGCACAAAAACTAGCCTAATATGTAGAAGAAAAATGCCCGGAAAGGCTTCTTCGACTGGGATTTACAGTTTTGGCGTAAAGGCATTTGCCAGTTAGCCCTACCCAAACTCAGATTTGTGGAACCAGAGATCTGAAGCCATGGTCATTGGTCATTGGACAATATATAGCGCAACGCGGTGCTGATGCGTAACACCAGCGGCCGTCAAGCCACACAAACATCCGTACGATGACCAGGAACGTAAGCGGAATATAATAATGAGTTCAAGGCCGACAAGTGCAGCCAGTCATTCAGAACTCTGATCAATATCTGGCAGTAAACGGTTTGAGAATGAATCGCAGGCCAAGCTCTCCGAAACTTCACAGGTATTTAAATCTATTTCAGTGAACAACTTAAGGGGATAAACTATGCCTACTGTTCACCTTTTGGTTTAATATGCAGCTCTCACCCGCTGCCCCTTTAGTAGCTAGTGGCCGGGATAGCGACAATAACGAGAGGTCCTGGGGCATGTCCCGTAAATTGATTGGCGAACGCCTTTCAACCATATCCACACAATGTATAATTTTAAACTGAACTAAACGATTTTCTCGCTTGTGCAGTTTAATCTGCTGACTGGTATTATGCTTATTCCCTATTTTCAACAAAGGAGCTACCTTATATACCCCAAAAACCAGAGTAGTAATGTCTCGCCCAAGTAATAAAGAGCATTCTTCCATGAACGAAAACTATTCCTCTGTTAAAACCCTAATACAAGCACTCACAGTATCCTAAATCCCTTTCCTCATCTTAACTCTTACCCAAAAGCCCTTATTCTTCCTTAACCCTAAATTTAATATCAACCATGCCCATAAGCGAATTGGGCCCAAAGTGATCTGTGTTGCAGATGATTCCTTTTTCATGCCCTGTTAATGTGGTCGTATAAATAAACCATCCTTACTTGATTCAATTTTGTTGCTTGCTTCTATTTTTTCCTTTCTTGGTTGACTCCCCTATGTTGGGCTTGTCCTGCCATCTACTGCCATATGTCTAACTCCCGCTGAGATGTTCTGTATGAAGCCCTAATTTTATGCAAACAAAGCTTTTGGCAGAAAAGCGTCAAATATAACCAAACCTTTGGGTTCTATGGAATCGTTTTAGGTTATAAAGTGACAGATGGGTGTTTATCCATCAATACCCCAAATCTGGCCTGTGACCTTAGCTTATTCCGTGGGTCACATGGCATCCTGCTGCTTTTAGCTGTTACCCACTCAAAATGACTATGAAAGGCCCCTTCAGTTTGCCTCATAAAAAGCTAATTTCGCAGACTACTGACCTCAGTCTGACCTTATTTTCCCGTATTTATAATATTGGCCTCAGTGCCAAATAGTTCATTTCAAAGGAAATAGTCTGAAACTTGTCACAATAAATATAACAATATCTTGCCCATTTCTAGTTTTTTTTAAGGCAGATATATACCATCTGCCGTGTAAGATGTATGATGAGCTAAACTAACTCAACAGGCAAAACAGCCGATTTATAGTCTGAACACATCGCTGGCAACCAACGTTTCAAACGCTAAACATGAACAGGTAAAATATTAAACATGTGCCAAGGGTTTCAGATTAATTAAATTAACTTAACAAAGAAAATACTAGTTGTTTTAAAATATGTAATTGTATTCTGGCACGCGATATTTCATAAAGAGTCTTCACATTTATAGCCCTGACAACCATTTTTTGCTCATCATCTACACATAAAGAATCAATAAATTGTACTGATAGGAACAACACACACATTGGATGTTTTAAGCACAGTTTAAAGCATTGACCGGGTTAACGAGGAATTTTTCTCAAAAACATAAGTAGATTGCGTTGCTGTTCTAGTGCGTTTTCCCTCAATAAATCAATTCTCACAATTATGGTATTGTAACGTCAGCATTTAATTGTAGGCAATTAAAACCCAATGAAATGATTGCCTTGAACGCATTTAATTATCCTACCAATTAAACCGGATATCATAATTACAACAAGGACGAACCTATATCAATGTGAATATGGAACGAGCTGGAATGGTAAACGCACCCAGCTGGTGATATTCATCAAATAAATTGACATGGATGAAAAATCAGTGCAGTGTTGTTTGGCGTTAAGCCACTACGCCCCTCACCCTAATCGTTAGTTATTTTGGGAGTGCCATATTGGTCTATCACATCTACCACGCAACCTTTTTAGGGGGCACATATAAATTAGATTCCCAATCTCATGAAATGTCGACCTAAATTCTGAAACACGTTTTCAATTTTTAAAAAGGACCTAAGGAAGGGTTGTCGTATTGATTATCGGGTAGGCTAACCACAAAGATATTTCGTTCACAGTAAGACGTGGGCTTTCACGAGAACTTTATTTTGACTACTTTCAAGCAGTGAACTTTGTAAAAATTAACTTAATTATAATGTAATTTTTTCAACATTTTTCCATTTTCTTGATAATTGAAATATATTTTATAGAAAACACGCGTAGAAGTATTATTTCTTTTACTTGTTTGCTTCTTGTTCAAATTGTTTACTAAAAGAATGTGTACCATTCGGATTTTAAGAGGAGTCTTAATTTCTGAATAATTTGTAACCCTTCCAGCCGTTTAACGTGAATTCACGGATTCAAAAATAATGCTGAAGGCATTCCGTGTAAGGAAAAATCACAAATTGCTCAACGGTGTTATTAGGATTTCACACAGTTTTCATAAAATATTAAAATAGATTTGGATCCTATTGTTTAAATTGTAGGAAACATTTATTTACTTAAAAATGCGATATAGTACGAATGTAAATTACTAGGTCTTAAAGAACCTCATAGAAACATATTTAAATCAAAAGATAGTCTTTGTTTAAGTATCGCATTTTCAGAGGACACATTTTACTATCAAACGCAATGAGAAATAATAATTTATTCGTGTTTTCTTTAAAATATAATTGGATTTATGAAATAATTAAAGTTAAATGAGAAAACTACGTATAATATGAGTTGACATTTTTAATGGGCATGCAGACGGAAGTTCACTCGAACGCTGGCACCCTACTGTCCTGAAATAGTTTGGGATTAGGCTGCACGAAAATCAAAACCACAACCTTTCTTAGGTGATTTGTTTGAATCAAAAACACATTTCAGAATTTCGGTTTACATTAAATGAGATAATGAATTTATTATATGTAATGCATTTGTATAAAATTTACACAATGCATATAATGAATTGTATAAGCACAAAGCTGGTATTGAGTGGTGCCAGCGTTTATTAGAGAAACCAAACATTTAACAAATATAAATATTCTTGATCTAAAATGGCATGAAAACGAGCCCGTTGCTTTTTGGTTAGACCATTTGATTTCTGAGCAACAGGTCACGTAAGAAGCCTCATGTGGTGCACCATCTAGGGGTTGATGGCTCATAAGCAAGAAATGGCCCTTACGGTCTCCCTTGTCTTTGTCGGCATTGGTAATCTACGTTTTTTTATTATTGGGTGCCAGCGTGCTCCAATCAACCTGAAACGGTTGAGACTCTTTTTCGTACATTTTTGTGCCGAGTTAAAAATAAAAACAAAAAGCGCGAAATGCCAAAATGAGCACGCGAAATGTTTCCTACTTAACTTATACATTTTAATATAACTTTATGAGATCTTTTTAATTTGTTTGCTATTTATTTTAGGTTACTGAGGAAAACCATTCGAGTGGTAAAAATCTAAATGACTGTTAATTAGATAAAATGAACGCGCTTTCGCTAGAAAAAACCACAACCTCTGGAACAAATGCTTAATTGTCTGACAGTTCGAATGCGAACAGGGTGCGAACCATCAACGTCAGCAATGTAGAGGATGTTGATGATATTTATCCACCAACCTTTCCAAAATTCATAAATTCCACACTCCTTGCCAGTGGGTCAAGTTAATGCAATGATGGCTTGGTCGCCAGTATTCAAGCCTATTATTGCTGCCTGGCACTAACTAGTGATGGTTTTGGGCATGATACTTACTCAATAAATTTTCTTTCGAGGAATGTCACTGACAACCAGGTTGCCTCGTGCACTTTGCGAAATAAAATACTCTGCCCAAACATATGATTTAACTCCGAGCATAGACAGAGGGAATTCATTGCGTTTGTTTATTGAATAGGGGCATGAAAACCATGACTACTACCGCGAATTCGGTAAGCTCAGCTAACCATTTGGCCAGGTTCCTTTAAATACACTTTGCTGGCTGCGATTATGCGTAAGTTTGTGAATCGAAGACGCCAAGGGATAAAGTTTTTGGTTGCAGTGACCGCATCCTCTTCTATTTTTATGTCCACTCGCCCTTAACTCCCTTCACTCTATGCCTCAAAGCTCCCTTTCAAGGGGATGCAGCTATTGAACTCCTGAAAAGATGCAAAAACAAAGCCATTACAAAAACGTTCCCAGCAGCGGAACTTCAGATATCGTTCTCAACCAACCCTTTTTTACCAGGCGAAGGTAAGGATAGATTGCCAGCTCAGACCACCTCCATGTGCATTTACCCATTTACTTGCTCCTGTAGAGCAGGTTATATTGGTCGCACGAGACGGCGCCTATCCAAAAGAATAAGAGTACACCTCCCAGGATGGCTGAGCAAAGGGGAAGTCAAGAGCATAAAAAGCGCCATCCTTGCACATCTTGTTGACACCGGGCATAGTGTGGACCCCAGCGAAGCTTTCCGTGTCATTAATAAGGTCCAACCGAACTACCCCAAGCCACTGGGTCAACGTCAACTAGCAGCAGCAGAAGCGACTGCCATTAGGTTGAAGAAACCGGTCCTGTGCGGACAAAATAACCGCGTAAAAGCTGCACATTTAGCATGGCCAACGACCGCTTAACTGCATGCATTCTTCCGTGCCATCTCTGTTCTCCTCTTACCCTTTCCCTCTACCAAACACTTACTGTCGCTTGTCATACTGTTTCTTATCCCACTGTTTTTTACCATCCTCCCCTATGCACACCTCTCAGACAACCCACACAAACGGACGAATATTATCGATTTCATGTTTTTTAAATTTCTACTACGTTCCAACGTACTGGCCTGAAGAGAACTTATTGAAAGCAGCGCGTATGCTTGTTAAGTCTTTTTTTGAATCTTGTAATGAGAATTTTCACAAATGTTTCATTTCTAGAAAAAAAAACCCAAAAGGCATTCTCGGTCTTTGAAACTTTTGTCGATGAACATCTGATTATATTTACTTTAAACCATTGAATTATTTATTTGGTCTTCGTGGTTTACGTCAGACCGGGCTGCCCCCGATCAACGAAGACAGTTCATTTTAATTTTACTTTTACTTACAGAAAATTTACAAATGATAGTTGCACTGAATTCATCCTTATTCTTCGGCCCTTACGTTTGGACTGGTTCGAGAGTATTTATGCACTGTTAATTTGATCTTATATATGTTGTTCGAGAAGTAGCCCAGCGTCGAAAGTTCTTAATAAAGCGCTGAATAGACCATTTAAAATGTCCGAAAAGGTGTTTAATTGACAGGGCTCCCGTTCTGTTGCGTAATGTGCTGAGATGCCAGCTTTATTACGCAATAATACGGAGCCTTTTCCTTAACCACTGGTTTTAAGTACCATATACCGTTTTTCAGATTAGAGCTAATGTTTTGCAGCAAATAAATGGGCCTCTATTCCATTCCAGAACCATGATAGAGCGACGCATGCTAATTTACAGTTGAAATCATGAAAGCCATGTATACTTGTGCTTCGATTTGCTTTCACTTAAAGAACATTTTTGAAGTGTTTTGCATGCAAAGATGAGAGAGTGAGAGATTGAACTATACTTTACTTTGAAAGAAAAATTCCAAAACTTTCGGCAAAAATATCCTTTATTCACCGTGAATAAGATTGGAAACATAAACCAAACAACACCGGAAGCTCAAAAATGAATGGCTGAAGAATGCTTACATTGACATCATGAAGAATCATCCTTAAATGCGTCTTACAATATTGACCAAATTGGACTTCTTTCAAAACCATGCCAGCGTTGTGCACTGATGACCTCATTTTGTTGTTCGAATAAACAAATGGGTTTAAAATTCGGTATATAATGGGTAAAATAGGCCAACTGACATGCATATAAGAGAATTTACATGCGAATGGAGTGCAGAAAAGATGGGGGCATAATTTCAAAAGCCCGCCGGAAAGGTAATGGAACATGGGTTTTATGTACGCCTTGTAGTATAGGTTGAAGGTTTAGGTTAGGGTTTGGATCAGCGCTATATTTATGATTATATATGTTAATACTGGATTAATGATCAGCGTTAAAATGTATGGGTTGACTTTGAGGTTAGGACGCGTTGATTGGTACCTCGGGAGTTTAGAGAAGCACCATGTGTCATACATGGGGTGTTTATTTCCACATTCAGCGTTCGGACAAAGACCTATCTCATGGATGATTTCACTGAAAACCCTTTATTACAACCTTTTAAAGTGAAATTTGTTCGGTATGATCCAGATACATGCTGAAATTATTGGTGCTGTAACTGATGTTGTTCGATCGTTCTGAGGACTAAAGAGTTAGGAAGCATGTTAACCAGATAGCAAACACGCCCGTTTTTCTGTCAATTGATAGATGTCGGTGAGCACTGTACAAAATTAGAAGCTATCTGTGTTACTGCCTCTAACATTTATCTTCATTGATATTTAAGCAGATTTTATCTCAATGATAAATTGCTGCCTATGAGTGGTGATAAAAGTGCTCAAACATGTGATCAATATCTATAGTTTACGCCTGATACAAAATCCTGCTTAGTATGGTTAAAGCGAGAAGTGTCCGCTTACGTTTAAATTCTCAATGTCGTTTTGCTGTACCCTAATTTACTCATGACTGCAAAACGGAAGTTTTAAAGTAGAAACATGCTCTTTTCACCCTCTTATAACTAACTCCGTCAACCTCAAGCCATGGAGGACGACAAACGTTCGATTGCTCATCGGATGCATGGAACCATGGTTCTAATAGTGATCCTTTACGCCAAATGGAATGCAATACATGCATTGTTGCAAATAACTAAAACATAAATATTCAAGACACTCTTGAATAAAGCAGTGTTTTAAAATTAAGCTTATTTAGAACACTTGTGCTCCACATCCAATCAATTAGTTGGTTTTGATCTCCATCCACAGGTACTTATTCTTATAAGATTAAAAATAACTTTTTGTCATTTTCTGCGACAACTTGACTTCAAATTGACGCAGTGTAAGCTAGCCAAATTTAAATTGCTTCGAGTAATGAAAAGCGTGTTTTTTGCAGTCAACAGAATTCAGAGAACCTGTGTGTATGTTAATCCTTTGAAAATTACCTGTAGTCTTACACTGACCAAGAGGGTGGAGCGACTATTTCACCTGTTGTAGGAATTCCAAAGGTATTCCAAATGGATATCCAGACAAACATAAAATGCTTGCCGAAATCGATCCTATGATCGACCAAATTTTAAAATAATAAGCTAAGGTTAATAATTACATATACAGATGTTAAATCAATGCCTTCGAAACAGAAGTCTTTTGCGCAGTCTTTGACAGAGTAGAAGTTAACCATAATTATATGGTTAATATGTAAAGGAACATAAAAGGGCAATTAAGTGTCTTTTTCAATTTTTTTGATTAAGATTCTACCATCTATCGGTAAAAGCTCGCTTGACTTTGTCCTAGTAAACTAGTAAGGCTAGCATTACTGAACATTAAATATTTTTGCCGAAATTCTGTCCAAAAGACGGACTTTTAAAACAACCGTTATGTTATTCTCCTTTTTACCATTTTTCGGCCGGCTGGCTTTCGCTTATACTGCTATACATTTCTTTTAATCTATTATATTTCTTGATTATTAATTGTAGGTGGCCTATCAGACGAACCTCGCAGGGCTGATTTTGATTTAATCAGCTGCATTTTACGACTGCTTTTCCACCTGTGTGATCTGTTAGCTATTAACCTACATCAGAACTTTAACTTGATATTAGTAGGATAAATGTAATTACACGTCGGCCAGAAAGAAATTGTATCCGTTTATGATTTTGTGTGGTCAAACTGCCACTTCGGGCCGGAGGAATTTGCTTGAGAGTGACTGATGTGTTTATGTAAACGCAAGAAAAAACTGCAAATCCTTTCTCTTAGCTGACAGGAGTTAATTAAACGTTTGAGCTGCGACTTATATACAAGAGGATACAAAGTTGGGTAACCAAAGTGAAACCGAAAAGGGAAAGCTATGTTGTATGAACTCTATTCTCCTCGTTGATGCTATTTTTGTATTATAAAATCTTTCAGTTTTTTAAAACATATTTGATTGGCCTATATTAGTTGCTTCCTTTTACTCACATTCACCCATCACTTACTATGAATGATGTCTCATGGTCAGCTGAAAAACACCCTTTTTAGACTGGAGATCGTGTAAATTTTTATGTGTGCCTCATCTTTACCCGAAACAAAAAAATGGAATTTTGGAGTCATTTAGGATTGTCCATTTTGCTTATCGTTTAGCCAAAACTCAAGATATTTAAAATCACTTTAAAAAAGTGGATTGTAAACGAACTTCCTTCTGAACGCTCGTAAATATTGTATTTTATAAAACATTTCTGCTTTATCGTATTTAAGTGTCTTATTGATTTTCGATGCTTTTATTAATTCAAATATATCTCGCAGAAAACTCGCTAATAAATATTCTTCATCTATTCGTTTGGTAGTAAAATGAAGTCTTCTTAACATTTTATACTTGAATAAACGGTATCCATCGGTTTTATTAATACTTCAATTATGTGCTAAATAATGACCTTGACATTTTCATTCCTTATGCATCATATCTGACAATTTATTATTATTGACTACGATGTATGAAAAATGACCCAAATATAGTAAAACATGTAATGGAACTGTTTAAATTCTTATTAATACTGTAGAAACTTGGGGATTTTTCTTACACAAAATGTATACAGCATGTCGTTTGGAAACCAACAAATTCAAATAAAATGGCGAGTCCGGTTCAAAATTATTCAGCAATTTAGCCAATTTTTAAAACAAAAACATACTCTTTCTTCAAGCATAAAGTTTAAAGAAGGCATAATTTGCTATAAAAAGAGTTGAAAAATTAATATTTCTGTCTCATTTTCTGAAAATATATTTAAATTGACAAGAACATCAAAAAGCGATGAGAAAATTGCATACTACATAAGTAATCATTTTTTACGGCGGATATGTTTAGCAAACGGTCAGAAAAGAGGTTTTAAATGCTGACATTCTACTGTGACCGAAATATCATGATATATAACTGACGGGTAGGCAATACGATAAGCTTTTTAAGTTCCTTTTTATAAAATATCAATTTCCTAATTTCGGCTGACATTTCATGCTTAATGGAATCTACTGTTTGTTTCCTGTCAGAAATGGAAGTACAGAATTTTGTTTTGGCGAAGGGCATTGTGCATGGAATAAGGAGGCTTGGCAGCGATTAGTGCAGGATATATTGGATGGCTAGCATTCTCCGTAATTTGGCAAGATAATGTATTGACTGTTGTTGACTTTCCTTTCATTAGGTTAACAGTCAACATACAGAAGAAATAATGAATGCTGAGAAGAACATTGAAATTATATGTTTTTCAATAAGCATACCTTTTTCGAAGCAAAGGAAGGAAAATTATCGAAGCACAATAAAGATTGAGAGGGAGAATGCAGGCATCCGCAAACTTCCACATTAAGGATTGACAGGTATGATAGAACAGCCAACGATTAAAGTCATGAACACTTTAAACAATTTTTTTAGTGTAGAGGGACGCAAAAGGAAGGGAATCTAAAGATAAGAGGACAGAGTTACACCAAGTCTCGGGTGTCGCAACACATGGGGTTGAGTATGGTTAAGCCATTGATGGGTAATAAGACAGAAATGGCCATTTAGGTATCCCTTGTCTTGTTCAGTCATGCTTTTCTGCTGATATCCCTAGCCGCTGTGTAGTGCTCGGGAGTGCGTCCCAAAGCCAAAACGGGACGAGTGAGTCCTATAAACGATCGGTGCTACCAACCAGATAATTCCTCGTTTGAAAAAAAACACGAAGGATTTTCGAACTGGATTAGTTTCTGATTATTATGTAGATGAAAATTTGCAATCAACCATAAAGAAACGTGATAAAATCCATCCATTCAGAACAAAAAAATGAGCTGTTAATTAAAACGCGGGCCAAAAACGTTTCATCTGTATGTTTAGCATATTAGCCGTCATTAGCCAATCTCAGGTCATCCGTTTGAATTGAGAAAAGGTGATCGAGTCAAATTAAACCTTCATATACACCATAATTACTAGAAGATTAATAGATTTCCATTTGTCTGAGTTGCAAAATTAAGAGCGAAAGTATAGATAATCTCAATGCCAAGAAACAATGCATCCAGACGAGTGGACGGGGCACGTAACGGCATTAAGGGTGTGAGGACTAATCAAGAAATACATATGCCTTCACACGGATATGATTCGTAATATTGCTAAAAACGCAAAGAGCCACAATAACAACAGCCTCTTCAGGCTTCAAACGTGCAGTGAAACATGAACTCGGATGGCGAGAATTAAGGGAAGTGAATGCTTCCTTCAATAATGTTAGCATCAATCATTTTGGATTTCAGGAAATACATGTTCGTAAGATGAGGCAAAATGGAGAGACAGTGTCCAGTCCGGCAGCCATAAACTTAGGAAACGTTTGCTGGCGTTTCTCCAATGCAGGTACATACACGGGAGTGAAGACATATGGTGACTGGAAACCGGCAGTTGAGGGTGAATTAGCTTCGTTGGGAGTCAAAATAAAATTCTGACTAAATTTGACGTAGTCAATTTCAATCTTTACGAAAATGCTTTACTTGCCAGTGCAACACTTGAGATTCCTCTTAAGGTCTGCTGAAGACCGAATGAAGGAAAGAGTGAAGGTAGAGCGTGAAAACTGACAAAAAAAGATCCATCACTCCGGCAAACGTTTAAATTCTTTACACTTCACCCTGAACATCCTAACAGGTCACTCTCTTTCTACTTTTTAACCGTTTAATGATACTGGTAAGAAAGATTACAAAAATACATTTGAACATATGATAACCGGAAAAAAACACGTTTTACAGTCGATAGTTTAAGAAGTGCAGGTTATTTTAGTAATGACCGACACGCTTACAATTGCTCATTAAATTCAGGCTCAGGTCTGTGACAATTCAAATTTATGTAACCTGGTTGTTGATGGAAATGCAAAGCAACAGGTCAACCAATGTTATTACTGTAGACAATGAGCGACAATGAGTGTAACTGAAATAAATAGCGTGCATTTTATGGGGCCATGGAGGCAGGAATGCTCACACCTCACTGCAGCAAGTTCGTAAAAAACGTCAAACCAGATAGCAACCTAGGTGTCAGCTATTGAGGTTAGGTTTCGCTACATTAATGCACGACCTCCGCGGGTTCTTTCGTCAAGCAATTTTGGACGAACTGCTATGGGAGCTCCGGATACGGCTATGGTGAGCGTATTCGTTGTGGGGGAGAGATGGAGGATGAGATGAGCTAGCTGAAATGAACGGCTCCATTTTAAGCAGAGAAATTGTAACGGTTGGACAATGAAACCGGACAAAGGCTACGTTGATGGCTGGACAGTGGGGGAATATAGAGTGAATCACATAAGCGTGCTGGGCGATAAACGCTTCATGTTTCGATCCCAGTTGCCACGTCTGAGATACGTGGGATTAAACTGCTTGGAGAGGGACATTCATGCAATTTACGGGTAAATAATCAAGCTATCTGAGAAAAACAGGCCTAACGGTTAAATAGTGTGACGTCATCTGGATTTGATCTTTGGACGATTTAAAGATGCTTCTAATCTTTAGTCTAAAGTACAGTACAGAATACACGATGTAAGAGCAAAATGTCATTTTTGAGTAAAGACATTTTAGTTTTTGATATATCGTTGGCGCTATGTGCCCGTATAATTAGCTATTAAATGAGACGCTTGTGGTTAAGTTAAACATCAGCAGGTGAAAGAGAAAATATGGAAGTAAAGACAGATGAGTAAAATGTCTTAAATAAAAAAATCAGTGTAGTGACCTCCTTTGTTTATACGGTCTGTTATCTTCTTTAGACTTCCAAGTTGACTTCATTTTAGAAAGGTTCGTCGAGGTTAATCAAACTTTCAAGGTATTTGTCAGAACGTATCTCTTGTCTAGTCATAATAAATTCAAGAAGACAAAAATCATCACAACTGCTAATAAAAAGTGTTATAAGGCAGATAGAGCATGACTTAACCTGTCATATTTTAACGAAATCTGGGCTAATTTTATCCATATAACTCTGAAGTAAAAAGATTTTATCGCAAGGTGGTATAAACTGAAACCTCATTCTCAAGTTTGTTTAACAGTGCGCGTTTAGAAGTGGCATAGATTTTTGCCAGACAATGTGAAACCGACAGATGCAAACCAGACAGCAGAACAAAACTTAGGCTGGTTAATTAATATATGATCAAAATCAAAGTCTGCACAACTTTTCAAGAGAAAAAGACCTTCAAAGCCTGGATCATCATGAAACCGTACAAAAGCTCCTTCGCTGGTAGATTAAGAAATCTAAAATACTAAAAGGTTTAATTTTTGTTGAAAAACATAACAAACAGCTCTTAAACAAAACAGCGATAAATTAATTCGATAAACAGAATACAAAAATAAAGGCCTACGTGTTTTTTTCAACTCGGATGGTTATAAAAGCCATCTTCTCTATCTGTACTGTCTACTATCGGTTTTCTATGGAACCGAACGCAGTCAGGGAAAAGACAAGTATTAAACTTTGAACCGATGTCATAATAACCACAGTTATAAAACAGTCATTTGTTGACAGAGCAAGCTACAGTTCAAAAGTTTTGTTTATAATTTAATCAGAAATTTTTGAGAAGGCTAGATTTGGCATCACGTACTTAAGATGAGACCTCGTTGTGGTTATACGATATATATTTATTTGATGAGGAAACGTAAAAGAAAAGAACAATACGATCAAAAATAGAACATAGTGACTACAACGTGACAAACCTGACACTTTAGGCAACCGTTGGTGAATTCGGTGCAGAATTAACGCCATTTTCACTCGCATCAACATGGCGCTAGCTAATGTACAGGTAACCTGACGATCGTAATCAAAACGAATAAAGGAAGAAAAAGATCTAAATGTACCATATCAATAGGCCAAGTGATGGGCACTTGTAAAAATTTAAATGTGAATGTAGAGCACAAAAATGACGACAAATTTCAGGTTCCTAACATTATTCTTATCACCAGTCCCAACCCTCGCCTTAACTATAATTACAACGCTATCACTAAGATTAAGCCTTACTCCACTTAAACAACGAGGAGGTTCATTTTTGCATCTTCAGATCATGCTTAAATTAAATTTTTGCTGTCACCGTTTTCTTACTAGACAACAATTTAACACGGACAGTAATTCTCTTTCAATTTGTTCAAAGAAAGTCTTGTGTAAAGTAAGCTTCCGTGATGTCCTTTAGCAATTTTTTCCTTAAGAAGGAGCTGTTGGCTTAATAATATAACACTTGCTTTAAACAAACATTTTTCAGATTATTAATTCACGTGATTTCTTACTGTCATGTCAATATTTTGAAACTCAAGCACTACCTGCTGGTTATATGGCCCCACGCATAATTGAACTGTGCGCACGTTTGATTTTATAGAACATAAATAAATAGTGCCTATATAATGCCAATGCCTTTACATGACAAGAATTTAATAGGTGTTCTTGGTTTGTAATCTGCCAGTCCTGGTTTTATTTAGCTATTTTCCCCACATGTTTTGATATCTGGCTGTCACGCTCTTAACATATTTAACTGACATATCAATTAAACTAAGATGTCTGCCCTATAATCTACCATCAGAAGCGCTCCTTATTTTTAAAAAAACTATTAAATATTTACCTTTGAAGAAGGGGTGTTCACCGAGAGTGGTATGTTTTTTTTGTCTGATGTTTGGAGTAGTTGTTTTGTCCACCCATTTTTTGAAACTGAAGCAGCAGTCTCATAGCTCCCTTTGTATGCCATTGTTTGAATTGCATCTGACCAGTAAAAATTGCATGTTCACTGCTGACCCCATGGGGTGCGCATCAGCCAGCGTCTCACTGACAGATAGGGGGAAGTGCATTAATATGGCGGTTAGCTGTGCTTCTTTTATATATCTTGATGCATGGTTCTCTCCTCGGCCCATGATTTCAGCGTCCAAATTGCAGACGTGCCTCATCTGCGCAGCGTGGGTTGCTACCTCTGACTTTGGGTCCAACATTCGTACGGCCAACTGATGCTCATGCATTCGCATTTGTAACTTTCGGTTACTTTTTTCAACATAGTTTCACACGCAGCAACCGCATTGAATTCAGTAGTATACGGGTGACCTCACCTGATTAGAAATAGGGGTTTTTGACCGCATCGTCGAGGACGGCGTCACAACAACCCACAGTGAAACGCGGGACAATTAGGCACCACAGGGTGACAACAGGGGCTGACTGCGGCCTTCACAAACCGATGCGGCAGAACAAGCAATGGACAGGGTGTTGACAGCGACCACACAAGTGGGACGCAGCACACAACCAGTATTGCCAGGCCAGGAACAACGCAATTTGTGGCATATAATGGGAGCTGTGACCATTAAACTTCAGTCCTTGAAGAGAGGTAAACGAAAGAACTACTCCATCGACATCTTCGATTTCAATATTTTCCTTCGTCTTCTATCTTACTCCCTGGGAATCGCATCTTCTATAATATTAATATGTTAGTTCTGTTTTGTAGTTGCATGAGTAGCAGGTTTCTTGAAGGCCGCCGATATTGATGCTCCATAGGCCGCTCTCTGCCATCTCTAACTGTGCGCACACCTTAACGTATGCTTATGTAACCATGTGAGTGGTGAGCGTATGAATGCCTTTTATGGCTGCCTAAACATGACGCAAGAATAAGGGACCACTCGCACGCTTACAAAAAGGGGCCCTTATGGTAAATTGTGGGAAAGGTGAATATACTTGTGTCTTAACGTGAACACTAAAACGGTCGCCTTAATCTTCAACCTAGCCATGCCCTAAAACTAAACTCAACAGTTAATTCTTACCTAAATCATGACCCTAAACCCAACTCTGACTTTAACCTCAAATTGAAACCTTACCCTAAGTTTAAAGCTTATCGTCACCTTACTCATTAGCATAATTTCCAGGGGATATATTGCAAGGCTCCATGTATTTTTGGATGCTTCCTTATCTCGTGTCCTAGGTAGGTTTCCATACAAGGAATCCTTACGCATTTGAGAAAGCTAAGTTATCATTTTTCCTATGGGTACTTCAAATGTCGGAGGCCCAGACTATGTGTATCTCATGCCAGTTGTGAAATTCACTTTCTTTTACAGCTTTGCACGAACTTGGTACGCATACTGCTGAGAGTACTGCTTGCATAGTAAAAGTACGTTGGTGTCCAGCATCTTAAAGAGAGAGAACTAGAGAAAACTATCCTGACTAGCTGTCCATCTTTGATGCTTTTACCGTCTAGGACTGCTGATACGTCTTACATTACTCAAAACATACCCCTTCCCATTCAGCAATTTAACTTCAATCTTTTTCTGAGTTATGTTTCCTTCTTCGAGTCAGATTTTTTAATACCTTCGATGTCTTGTTCTAGGACTCTAACACCCTTTTTAACCTACTAACTGACTTTTCCAGTACCTTTAATATCCTGAGCTTTCCCTACCGCTTTAACCCTTAGTATTCTAAAACTACTCGATGCACCTGTTTTTTCTTACTTATCATTCGGGTACGCGGTTCACAGTGATTCTTCTTAAAATTGATTGTAAAATCAGGTACTGCATATGGATTTTTCTTTCTGCCATCATCTATAGTGCGCTAAAAAGCCAAGGCAATTGTGCTATCTTGCGCATGTGAAGGCTTAATGATACCTTTTGTGGAAAGATACCTCGAACGGTTGCAGTGTGAATATCCTCTTGCCCAACAATCCTGCAACACTTAAGTTTTTCTCAAGAAAATTCTCTTTTTCCGACACATTGAAACAGCCCTTTTTGCCGAGGGCGGCCTCTGTTTTTTTTGTGAATTTGTTTTTCTGGGATCTGTGTGCCTTGGCTTTCAACTGCCGTTACCGCCCTTTAGCCCACCATCTGGAAATGCTCAAACAGTCTCTCTTATATTTTTTCCCCCATCGTTCCCTTTTGACACCTATTCATTTAATGCTGCCATTCATTTTAATTTCTTCCTGGGATGCCAACCTGCAACAAAACATTCGCCTTCTTTCCTAAAAAATCACGTCTACTACCTGGCGTGACTTCCGGCATATCTTTACTGCCACCATTAACACAATTGCTGGCAGGTTATGAGACTGAGTCTCAAAAAGGCAGATTTAAATTGTCAGTCTAAAAATTCATGGCAATTAAGGAGGATGATATACTTATTATTTTTTAAAGGCTCTTTTTCCTATTGAACTGTTTTCTCCTCAGAAGGCATTATTTTAGGCGAAATGGGCATCAAAGCAAATGACATGGCGAAGTTCCCATTTAAATCACCATGGTCATTAAGCAGATGGAAAACTTGTAAAAATTGAAGGCTTACGTGAAACGACTTTACAATTTAGACTAGAAGTCTAGCTTTATGTCCTGCGTATTAGTGGAAAAACACGTCAGAAATATTGCATTTTTTTGAGATGCATTGGTGTGCTACATGGGTTGGGACAGACATCCCATGCGGTTGTTCGAAAACTACATCGCTGAAAAAAGGGGTTGAGTAATAGTAAATGGAAGTGTCTTAAAAAATCATCTAGAAGCACATTAGGAAATAAATATGCCAATGAAATCTGTCAGAACTTGGCATAAATTTAAGAGAATTGTGGAATAATCTTTTTCTTAGAAAAATGAGCATATTCGTCTTTAGTTAATCAGGAAAACGAATAGTGTGCTGTAGCGATGTGATAGAGACTATGATCCTGTTCAGATGTTCCGACCAAGGTCTAAGGAGTACCTTACGGAAAATTAATCAGGCACATGGATATGGATGCTCGATTGAGATAAATTCCAGGGGGCAGTAGTAAAATTTAAGAGGGTTCATACTAAGGTTTTGCTTGAAATTATATTTGAGAGACGGTAATAAGAAGCTTTCCTTGCGTTTTACTACCGTGCTTAATGTGCTTTTTACAGGGGTTCATATCCTGTGGCTGATCCGAGAATAATGAAATACCATAGGTTAAAAATGAGACAAAAGATGAAGAATGACTGAAAATTTAATTGGGAAATCTTACCTCATCCGGAGAGTTATTACGACTGCACATGGCAAACGACTGAGTTGCCGATTGAAGCGATAATGCTTGTCCAAGTTATTGCTTGAGCAGAAGAAGACGCAATCACTGGAACAAGGGCTTGATTCATCTGGAATTTTCTCTTCTTGCTCAAACCGATCCTGGAGACGGAATAAGATGCCGTAAATGCATACAGAGCAAATTGCAATAAGATTAAATCACCCTTCTACCACATACCTATGACAATTAACGACCCCTGCTAACATCGCAGAGGATTACCCTCGAGTTTAAGAGTTGATTGATAGACGGAATTGGAGTCGATAATCGCTGACCTTTCATCACCTGTTGCCATGACGAATGCTCGACCATCTGGCTTACCAAAGCTTGCGCGCTCCTAGTTAGGGTAATTGCTTTGACAAACAAACTAGAAACTTACACATGCTATCAGAAAGGCCCCGAGTCCACTAACAGTCGTGTAACATATATATATATTCTAATATTACGTGTATTCCAAGGTATCGACGTCCTGTGCATTGGAACAGAACACTTCGTATTCAGACGGAAGTATTTTTACGTAAGCCTTATACAATAGTTTGGTTGAGGACAGTGAGGGACAGGTAATAACACTCAAGTGTACGTAAATACTAAGTCCACTACGCTTACGGAATCCGCTATGTTTCTAAAACATAAGATGCAATAAACGCATTACACTGGTATCTTATTCGTATGAGGATTGATCATAAGCAGCCATATGCTGACAGCGACGTAATGGAAGGTCTTGAAAATGCGCATTTCGCTCTTTATCATCTCCGATGATTTTGATGATGATTATAATATGCATGTTTACCAATGGCTTAATTAATTATGATAAATAATACTGAAAGCGTCAAGGTCAGTAATGTAAGATAAAGGATCCTGCTTTATTGAGTCTGTTACCGTGATAGCGCAACTTGTTCACAAGTTTTTTCGAGAAAGCAAAAACCTTATGTAATTGGGCAATTACACAAGGATAAATGATCGTGGCACCAGGTAACGTTTTCTTCAATGTGATTCCTTTAAGCAGAATTATGGTTCTGTATGAGTTTGCACAACTCAGGGAATTTGTTTCGTATAACGGTTAAATAAATAAGAACATGTTATTCTTTCTAGGCAAAAGATGTCGTATCCACTGTTTTTGTAGTCGACATGAACTTGCACGCCATAACGGTTGGCCATCACTGAGATTTAGCGTGCAACCTGCAGAATGCCAGAGATTTTTAAACTGCCCTTTATGTTTCCAACTCCAAGTTGAAATTACTCCTAAAATAAAATGGCCTTTTTCGTTTTTAATATATTCACTTCATTGTGCATAGCAAAGCAAACCTTATAAGAGTTGTTTGACTTCAAATGTACACAAAATTGTTTATCTTGTCTCATGAAGAGCTTCTAGACACAATCTAGGAAACAAAATTCATGGCCGCTTCTTTAAACATAGACGTTGAAGAGGGCTTTTATGGTCGCCTAAAATAGGACAAGAGACTATGAACCACCAGCAGTTCACCTGTCTTTACACCAATTTCGGAGAACCTAAGTTTAGGATTAAGGTGATTGCCAGCGTAAATTTGTGGGAAGGGTTATGATTAGGTTTAACATTTGAGTTGTGGATACTCAGGATTAGGAAGGGCTAAGGTAAAGGCTAGAGTAACAGTTCATCTTTTTGTTAGGATTTATGTTATGTTTAAGACATGGAAATAGTTATCCTTCCCGTAAGGTATCGCAAGGTGACCGGTATTTAGTGGGTGTGGCCATCCAAAACTTTAATCCTGATTATGTGGCTGTACAACTCATTCTTACTAAACAAACTGAAAATGGGAGAAGGTTAAAGAGTACTGCATGGTTTGTCTTGATTGTTTATATGGTACCTATGAAAGGACGCAGTTTTAGCAACGGAACAAACGTAATACAGGAACGTTAAGACACATTCTAGGAAAATTAAGTGTTACTATGTCATAAATATGAAGCTTTTCCAATGCATAACCAAAGTTTAACCCTTATCTTAACTGAACCTGACCATTTAACCATAAACGTAACCCTAAAATGTACCCTAATCCCAGCATTTATCTGAACCCTCTTCCCCGGCTTTTAACTCAAAAGCGTCTGCATTACGCCCAAAAGTGCTACAAATCGCGCTTCAAATATTTAACTTATTTGTACAGGCTTACAAATAAAAATATAAAAAAGCGTCGTGGCAGATAAAAGTAGTTTATATGAGTCTTCAGAACCTGAAAAGCATAAAGATACGGTCATGTTTTGGTAATTATTAATAGAGCATGTAAAAAATACAAACGAATTGACCGTCTTTTTTACTGTCGTCCTCATTGTCTTCTTAATAAAAATTTGTAAACCGTTTCGCAAATGAACAAACCTGAGAAACGGAGTAACCATTTCCTAATCCATTTTCACAAGCGTATTCTAAATAAAAACCATCGTAATAAATCACAATAAAGCGTTGTTTGTGGAGTTATGCGGCGTAAGTTCACAAGCACAATGGGCAAAAAATGTTTGCTGGGAAATGCATTTTATCAATTGTGTCTGAGTAGCGCATTTTGAGTGACCAAGTATTAAGACACAGCATGCGTTAGGCTATAATGAACCCTTAATTGAGCAAGGTTGAAGATAACCACAATAATTATTTTAAGTAATCTGAGCTTTCAAATCCCTTCAGGATTGCTTCGTCAGAGCTAGCAACAGTAACAGAAAGGGGACACATAGAGGGGGTATGAACCCAGCAATGATCACATGCAAACGACTATTTACCTTATTTTTAGAAAACGAGTAAAGTTGATTTTAGCTCCGTTTTCTAGCTAAACAACTCCATGTATTGCGATAGAATTATATGTTGATGCATTATTTTAATTTGGACCGTTTTGCTTTTTGGTTTTGAAACAAAAACGTTCTGACAGGTATTTCATCAGACGCTGTTAGTGTCCTCTATTGCCTTGCAAAGCTTTAATTGGTGTTGTTCTGCGTGCGTGTAAAATCATAAACATTTTTCTTTCAGTAAGACTATGAATAACTGCGAGTTAAAATAAACACCCTTCTATTGATTACCAAGCACAGTGTAAAAGTCATGTGACTTCCCTTGAGGCATTGAATGATTTTAAAAACCTTCGAAATAATCCCTTTTTTGGCAATAAACCGGTACGTGTTTGGGTTCAAATAAAATGGAGATCAATTCATTTTTCTCATCGCTCTCGAGAATACGAGAAACTTGCACCTGCTTATTTTAACTGGACATATTATATGGTATTTTTGAGAAAGCCTAATATGGAATTAAATCTTTATCAAAGAGCCTATGTTCAGAAAGTCTAGTGGAACCGTCAAGATAAGAAAACTTAATTTGAGAAATAAGCACTCCTTTCAGCCATTTTTGTTTCGAACATCCCAATAGTTTTGACCAAATTGCAATTACATTTACTCTGAAAATGCGTAGATAAAAGCGCCATTCCCTGCAGTTCAAAATTATTGACTAGCTGGCTCAATAACTAGAGGATAAGGCCAGTTGACACAGTCTTGTTCTCACTAACAAGCACCAAATTGACATTGAGGAAAACACACGAAAGTGTACAATAGATAACCACCGTGCATTAATTGGGAAGTGGTCAGGAAGAAGCTACTTTGAAAAAAATATCTCAATTATTACCTGTGCAGGTTTATGACTTACACCTATTATTAACGGCTGATAACAAGATTACTGATGGAAATGTGTAAGATTATATTTGAAGTCATATATATTTTGTAATCAAACGTAATGTATTTTGGAAATGAGGACGACCTTCGAAATATTTCTTTTTAATTCCGACAACGACAGATTGCAGATTCCTGCTGAAATCTATTTCGACAAATTTGCTGTAGTCTATACATGGGACTTTTTAACTACCAACACAAATGTTGACAAACATATTTCTATTTTTAATGAGCATTTCACCCCCACGAATGTTCTTTTTTTAATTTCAACAATGTTAGGAGAGTCCAAGCTGTACGTTTGTCTCGAAATGCATGTAAGTAAATTGTTTGTTTTGATTCCTTGTTTTGCAGAATTTGAGATGTTTTTCATGTCACAAGTACGTCATAATTAATAAAACAGGATAGATCTGGATATTATTCGCTTGCTTGTTTGGTACTGTGGGGAGGTAAATATTAAACATGACAGATTTAAAAGCATTCTTAACTTATCCCACAAAAAATCCGCGTTAACATGGAAAGCTATATACTATTAAGAATAATTATGCTTCAATTTGATATTCTCAACTGCAAAGCCACATCCTTAGTACATTTATCAAATAATAATACAGAAATTGTGTGGGGCCGTCCCATGATTTCGATTCCATATGCAATATAACATCTTCTTGCGTACAATAAAAACCCGGCAGTACTTATTTTAATAAAGGCCGCGTTGTAGTAGGTAAAGCGATTCATGTAAATAGTCTCAATTTGTAATTATTAATGTTCGATGCACTTAATAATTAAATATATATTTTTAAGGGTAAACCATGTTAATTCTTTAAGAACAACCTCATTACTGAGAAGATGTAAACCTGATCGGCGAGAGAAGAAATTAATTGCCTGACATTTCGGACTCACAATTCAACTCATTATATATGACAGCAACATCTATGGGTAATGCGTATATAGGGGGTTGCGGTATTTAATGGATGAAGTCACTAAACTACTATATACGTATGGCAATTAAACGTTGCCCCGTTATACAGTCTGGTTGCTCTCTAGCGCGCTGATTGCTTCATGGCTGGCATGCAAGTAGATAATTGCTCAAATTCCGTCAGCTGTGCTAGAAATTGGCAAGCGATTGCTCGGCCACGTTGCTCACGGGCAGTTTCACCGGAAAATGCGTTCGCCTGCTCACCAGCTTTTCACCACTTGCATGGATTTCGGGGTCCTCGAAAAAGAATTTGCGTTTGGATCTCGTCAACTTAGCCGTTAATTCAGTACTAGCTTAATTTCTCCGCAATGCCACCATATATTCAGAAATTTTCGTCTAGAGCTGCCTTCCACTTTCTCCGACGTAGTCGTTTTGCAGTAAACTGCAGCAGGTCAGTGACATGACTCCAGATGTTTCTTGCGGTGAAGGTGGGGCGTTATTTCTCGTTACTTGACTTCTGATGGTTACATCCGGGTTTGACCCCAACTCTAAGTGCTACGAAGTTGAATGACTATTTTTCGAACGCCCCGATTGACGGAAAGTTAATAATAAAAATGATGCCCGATAGCTTGCGACTTATAGCTCATTCGAAAGCTCTGGAATAAGGTCTCGCACTACCCACTATGCAGAACGTAGCAGGATAAAACGAGGCCAAGGTTGTAATGACAATTTCTGATTATTTGGCTGCCATTAAAAAGGCGCGCTTAGTCATAAGTGTAGATAATTTTGGAATTTCGAACGCTGAAGCTGTGTTTGTTGAAAATTATGATCAACGTTCTTTCGGTAAATACTTTTCTGTTTTAAATTTTATTTTAATTCCAAGATTGGACAAGTAATCTTATCATCAGTGGCCCAAAAGGCGCAAACCGAAATTTCGGCATCCTCTCTGAACTAAAATAAATTGTGTGAATTTGACACATGAATGTGTAGGACACCCAAGTAATACCTTCATGCTTTGGCCTCCAGTTAAACTTCCATGGGATTCATCGGGAAGCTAACATTTTCTAACTGTAGGCCATCAGTTTTTATCAGCTCTTAGATGCCTCGTGATATTTGCATTAACCGAAATCGAACATAATTGACTTTTTTGACTGGCCAGATAAATTTTGATTTCATCTAATATTTTCATTTGACACCGATAAGAAACAGGTATTACAACAGAACAAAAAACAGGTTAACATAATGTTTTTTTGCTGAAGCCCGAACAATCACAGGGACTCGAGGTATTGCATCTTGCGTCCCTCTAGTCATTTAAGGAAGACAACCGACTTTGAGGTAGACAAAAATAAAATTTAATAAAAACAGGTTGTCTTGTGAATTTATATTAATATGCTGAAGCGTAAACTATGTGGACAATAAGAAGCAATCGTCGTTTTGCAAGCCTGTTTGGGGAGAAAACAAGCTCACAGTTGGTGTCTTCTGAGGAGCGTCGAACGAGAAAATTAAGTATAGGTGGTGGAATCGGGTGTCTTTTTGCTTAGATAACTGCAGCGCCTGTATAAGGGTATTTTTCGCGCAAAGGACCAGCTAGCGTTACCTGATTAATTACATATTTGTCTCTGTCAACATGCGCTGCTCAAGTGTTATTGAGTAGTATGTTGGTGTCCTAGAAAAACACGCGAAAGGTCGCTCCGGCATCTGCACAGTGATTGGTCGCATTAATGCTCGCGAAAAAGAGTTTCTACGTTCTTTATTTGACCTTTTACTAACTATGCTGAAAAGCATTCTTTTATAGTTTGGGTTAAATTCAGGCTCTTGCGAAAACATATTCTGCCTCTAAAAATTGTGTGCTCCTGCCAAAAGAGGAAAAAAATTTGCTTGATGGACGAAATTGTAGAAGAGATAAATTGCATAAACGTTTTTTGACGGAAAGCCGATTGCTTTCCATGAACATGCGCAAAAGACGGTAAAGGTCTCTTGTAGTAACGGCACGTAAAAAACGACTTTTCAGCATGGTCTTATTTAAAAGGGATTGTGAATGTGAACAACTACGAAGACCCCGATATATAGCTCATCAAAAGATTTTCCAGCAACTGACGTCCATATGCTCTTCTCAACTACTCCTCTCCTATACGGCAAAGACAGCGATGAATTGCCAGAACACATAGGTATACATGTGTTCCTTTGCTGACCAAAGCAAAAAATGCGAGTGCGAGGAATTAATTCAGAAGAATGAGACGCGATCGCAGGAAAAAGGATTTTTTTGCCTAACTTTTCACCTTCCAGCTCCAAAATATCTTCATAGGCAGCATCAAATAGAATTATTCATACACAGAGCATTGCTCCAACATAATGAACGAAAAACAACTGCGTCAGTAGAACTGGAAAACTACTTTGGACACGAAGTGTCAAACGCGCTGCAGTAATGTCGTGAAATGACACTTACTCTTTGGTCGCTTTAGGACCCAGCGACTGAGAGGTGACAACGTCATGATCCCTTTAGTTGCTTAAACTTCAGTTTACAGGCCCCCAACCTTTTAGCAATTTTAATGCCCACTCAAAAACGTAGCTGGTACCGAAACTGAGCTTGAAACGCCGATGCTGTGAAACCAGATGACCCAGCCATAACACACAAACCTCCAACACGCGTGATAAAATTGCCGCAGATACCGAACCGCACGCCAGGCATCGAGCAATTAGCGCACCATAGGGTTATCTTCCGCGATTAAGTTGAGCCATCAGTAGCATTGTGATTGCATACTTAATACACTGCGACCCCCCTATCTTCCAAGTGCCTTATATAATGCTGTCTCATAAGAGGGGTTCGAGCTGGAATCCGAACTGTCAGGCGAATGAAATCTCGTTACCAGCGATTACATCTTCCTCATTGCATTTTGTTTTTTACCTGTCCCCTGGAGCTAAATATATTTTACGCATAAGCCGGAGTTTGACCCAAAGAATGAGAAAACACTTTCCAGTGCACTTCGATAAGGGGCAAAATAAAGAACTAAATCAGCTCTATTTTTGTGCATATGGCAGCAACAGATCAATGCGCAAATGATCGGGTGGTATTTTCGGGAAGTGTACCCAGGTTGTTTATGTAAGTTGAGCAGGACCTTTTAAAAATGGCAGAGGTGGCTACAATGAGGTTACACAAGCCGGTTCTTTGCACGAAATAACATGACACAAAGACACCGATACCGCCCCTGCCACCTATAATTATCTCTCTCTGTGTCATCACCATCCCCTGATGTTCATCAGATGACACTAACTGTGAGCTTGTTTGCTACCCTACCACGCTAGCAAATGGATGATTGCTTCTTATTGTCCACATTGTTTACTCTTTTATAAAGCAAAATACATACACAAGTCTGAAGGGAATATACCAGAAGCTTATGTGTTTTCACAAAATTTTATTTCAATCTATCTTGGCGTGGTTGTCCTCCTAAAGTGCCTTGGTAGATGCAGCATTCAAATAATCCACAAAGTTTCCGTTGCAGTTATAATGGGAATTTTACTGATATCTTCTCCCACCGACGAACAGATTTATCCAAACCATATTTTATACTATAGAGACCGACATACATATTCATTGCTTATCTGTGAATAAAACAAACCTCCAAAGAGTAATGACAATCCCAAAGACCGAAGTGTATTTAATTTAATATGAGGACTCCTTCAGGTGATAAATCGTCGTTCGAGTAAATCATTTTGCCAAGCGCACACTACTGTACACTCTGCTAATGGAGATCATGCATAATAACTTAATTGAGGAAAGAAACTAGTAAACCTGTAGCCAAAATTGTTTTTGAATTAAATTAAGTATATTTTCAATGTAAATAGCTATCTAAGACAAACGTTGCACACTCCGGAACACGTTCCTACCAGTGGATGTTATCATATATTGAAGAGATATAGCGAAAAAGAGCGCTATTGGAGATGGAATTTTACTCCCGTAAGCAAACCACATACTCTATTGACTTCATAAAGTCCCCTGACATGATGAATGCTCGGGCAATTATCACGGAAACCTCAACAGGTGTGATTACACTTTAGTTGACCACGAGCCGCATGCCAGCCATCAAATGATTAGCGCACCAGAGGACTGCCATCGTCGATGAAGGGGGAGCCATTAATTGTCATAGGCATGCAGTATCATAGCGACTGCATCCTTTGAATACTGTAGCTCCTTATATGCAAATAAATAGTACCTGATACCTTCTCTGAAGATGGTTTCAAATTGAAATCCAAAATGTCCGGTGAATGCGTTCTTGTTCTTGCGATCGTGTTTACTTTATGTTTTCTTTTTGCAAACCAAATACTCTATTGAGTTTATAGAGTCCAGTCTGTAAATCTAAATTTTTTATTCAGAACAAAAATAGCATCTACAAGCATTGTTGTAAGAAACTTATATTTTCGCGACATGAATGAATGTTTCATGGGAAGCAGCAGAAGGTTTACCACGTTTCTGCTAAACGTGTCTTGCTCAGTAAGACTACGGCATAACCGGTTCAAACGACCGCTCTCTAATGGATTTATTACGATAGAAAGAGCTTTTGAATAAGCAATTATTATTGAAACGGCACCACTATGAAAATATATTTGAGTTCTTTCTTCCACATGTGAAAATACTTATTTGTCTTCAAGGAAAAGAAGATGATGTTTGAACGGTTCAGTTATTTAGAAATTTACATGGAAAAGGCAAAATGTTGGAAAATTTGTCAGGGTTATTAAGATGCAAAATGAAAGTAAGAAATACGAGGAAATGAGCATATGTTTAGTAAGAATTCGTTGAAGGTGTTCATTCGTTTAAACGACGATGCTTTGCGTTTGGGTGAGTTGACAGGAATATTTAAAATGACCAACTTCATATAAAGGGAACGGCCATACACTGGCTTAATTTGGGAACACTTTAAAAGATATCTTATTTCGAAGGTTTTAATAAACCCAAACTTAAAATCCTGTCTACTTAGGCCTTTTACTAAGGATATTGAAAGCCTCAGATAATTTTATGGCAACTCAAGGACACATGTACTTTAACCTAATCCACGATCGCAAAAAAACCTAACTGTGATTTTCTGGCAGGGCAAACATCATGACATATGAAAAATTGCATGCTTAGGACCGTTTCGGCTACGACCATTCTACTATCATTTTCGTTGACTGGGCTTATCCTTGGACAGCATTTGCCAATGAGGCATTATCTTTTGAACATTGTTCGGCTTATATCCTTTTACGTTCGTAAGAAGAAGTAAAGACGATCACCAGAAAAATCGTGTTTATTGTTCTGATATTTTGGATTAACTCTAGAACACATAATGAGAGAGAGTTGCTGGAAATAGGATATGAATTAGCATCTATACGTTAGCGGATTTCACGTTATTCAACGGGACTCATTTTACTGATTCCATGCTTCTTTAAACTTTTCTTGCACGTCAAATTTTCTATAGAAATGTATTCTTTCTAACAAACTTATTATTGTTTATCATATTTATTTTATGCTCTAAGTTCAGTTTAGGTAGTTCTATATTAATTGGGAGGTTTGCGTTTTGTATTTAGGCTCAATTGATGGAAGCTTTCGTAAATTTGCGCACGTTTCGTGCGTTTAATTATCAAATATTGCTAGACATTAATCACCGCGTTTCATTGGATTATTAACATAATGCCCAGTAGAAAGATAGGCTTACGCACAAAATTACCTGAATAGGATAATTTAAACCACATCTTTCATGAATATTTTCACAAGTAATTATTATTTTTCCAAGGGCTCACTTCCAGGTGAAGGCTTTTGCAAACGCATACTTGTATGACGATTGGTAAACGCCATTGTATAGGCATTCACAGATGAAGTGTTGGCCATCCAAAAACTGGTGCGTGAGAAATAAATAAATATCCCCACTGCATTTCTTTTACGGCAAAATAAATCGTTTTAAATTAGATATGCCATGTCACAGCTTGGTTAAATGATGTTAAATAGCGTTAATTTTTTAGTAAGACTGTACATACTTTTGGTTTCTTGATGTGCTGGATTTCTTTGCATTAGCTGATTTGAAGCAGTGACTTTCGAGGTTACTCCTGTGGTCGAATTAAAAAAACTACCAACCAGAAAAGTTGTTCAGCCGCTTGTCACTTTCCTTTCGCACGAGGTTATCCCTTCGTTTCTCGCATTTTTTTCTAAAATTCACAATCACTCTTTTTGAAGTGAAATAGAGGAAATCTCATGAAGTTTGAAGACGTTTAGCATTTAAAATGTAGGTTAATGCAACTGGGGAAGACAAAGGGTGGTCAATCTTTTCCAGAAGGCCATTAGAAGAGAATCTTTCGGGCAGGTCAATAGATGTTAAATGAGCTACGTAATTCCTGTTTAAGTTATAGAATTGAGTTTTACATGAGCTAAAAAAGATTGCCTTTATTTAAAAGTCGCTGACTATTTGGCAAAGTGACTTGGACGCCACGTTTTTTAACGTAAATTAAATCATGCTCTATAATTTAAAATATTTTCTCTTCTCAATATTTCCAGTTATATATTTTACATTAGAGGAAGAAAAATATCAGCAGCTAACACTCCTTGAAGTTCTCGTCTTGGGACATTATGACGGCGAAAGAGAAACATGGCTCTATAGGAAGACTTTGAATACCACGCTGATTATAAAATATTCAGAGCAACCATCTGATGGCTCATAAAAGGGTCACGAGTTTAAATTTGCAACCACGAGGATAATAGCCCTGATCAGAAGCAAGAAAAAAATTAAATTAGTCGATTTATTGATTTGGCATGCAGAGTCCTTCACAGTCAGCGACGGAGAGACGTTCTTGTTTTGTTGTCACTTTTATCACTGATGATCGACTGCATTTCGAATTCTAACGCTCAGATGAAAAAAGAACCGATAACAGTGAGCAAATAACCTTAACATTCCCTACGTACATATATATATATATATATACATGTAATAATTGGTTGTTTGGTGCAACCCGATTTGCTAACGTAAACTACAACTGCAAAGGAATAAGGCAACGAGAAACAGGTAAGATGGCGTTCATACACGTAGGCGATGTTTGGTATGTAACCCAACTAAAGAACCCCTTTCGAGCATTTAGGTGCTTTAAGGCTGTAAACTGACTCCTCATTTGCTATTTTGGCAATTAGCAAGGTTTCATCGATTGCTGCCAGTTATACCACGACAATAAATGCATAATTTATTCAAAAGATTAAAATTCGCAGGCCACATTTTGGCGGGTTTGAGTGTTCTCGGCTTTGTGTCCAATGAATTACAGAGAATTTAGAGATATATGGGGTCAAATTTTAAATTAATTTATTTATAAAAATGGAGTGTTAGGGCCTTTTAGGAGGATTGCCAGACACCATATTTCACCCGACTGTGTTATTCAATTCAAGTGCTGAATTGTTCGCTTGATACCAAACCCGGGGGGTTGTTACCGAATATGTTTAAAGGCCTTTTATTTTTGGTTAAATATGTAAATTGTAACATCCTCTTGTCCAGTATTGCGGATATTCATCCAGTGAAGCATCCGGTCAGTTGCACAACAACATAATTGATGACATTGACGTTCCGAAAGCTGCAAAGCATACAAAGGTTCACTCCGTAAACAACCTTCTGGAGATGTTCTACGAAGTAAAGAATCCGAAAACATTTTGTGCAGTTAATAGCAAAACGTCATAGTGCCGCCTTGACAGGTCTCTTTAAGTGGTATTTATTTCAGCCAGTAGTCTGTCGAACTGTCCATTTATTAATTCTATTTACATCAAACGTTTGTGTAGATGGATGTATTTGTTTGCAGATCATCCGGCTCGGTCAGTTCTGCAATATTGCTTTGTACTAAATTGCATAAAATATAACTGTGTTGTTTTGTTTAACAGGGTAATTTCCAGATCGTCCGTAAGCCATTTTCTTGTCACCGCTTGCTGGTTCATTGCCTGTACAAAGATTCTTATTATATTGCATTCAAATCTATAGACTACTGCTGCTGCAGAAACTTCATGCATTGCGTGTTCATTGTCCACGCAAACATATTCATCTGCAGTTCGGGTTTTGTAAACGAGATGACGTCTACAACTAGTGCGAGTACAAAGAGCCAATTTACGCATGAGAACTGACTTCATTAGTTCCGTCGAAAGGACCAAGAGGAACACGAGTAAAAATGACATTTCACGTCCAACACCCAATTCTGCGAGTGCACAGACCGTGCACGCACGCTTGTTGGGTGCCTGCACGTCCAAACACCTGTCCATAAAACAGGGCTTTACGCTTTCTTGGATAAACCACCGCACGCCACTCGAATTCATGGGCGCCATGGTTACGACTGACGCTTTTGTGGTCCACTTGGTTTATGTCACATTCCTTTTATTTGCTTAGGAGGTATTTACACACCGTTCACACGCACATACAGGCCTCCAAATTCGTAAGATTTAGCGGTACATTTAAACCATTTGTGTGGTAATATTATGGACCAAACAAAGACACTGGCTCTGGATATCTAACTAACAGTTCGGGGGTAAAGTCATTCATGTTGAAACAACCGCTATTGGGTATGACTGACTGATGACGGCTGATAACATTGCCAAAGTCAGTTTCAATTTGGTGCACCCTGTTTCAGCACAAAGTGGCCAATGCACAATGACTTGCGCTGCATTTACGGCACTTTTTTTATCTAATAACTGTGGCAGTGTCATGAGTTAGTTAAAAAATACACAAAGGCAAGAAAGGGCTAATAAATCATCATTTCAGTCTCCCGTTCCTTTGTTGCTGGCATTTTGTGCACATTTTGCTGAGCGGCTGCTGGCAAGACTCGCTTTTGAGCCCATAGCACATAGGTACCAATGCGTTCCGTAACTCGAGATATATGCGCCACACTACTAACATCAATAATATCATCGTTAATAATGAAAACTCAAACTATCAATGATTATCTTGTTAAACCTTTTTCCTGCGGATTCATATTTTCAACTTAGTAAGCCCGCAGAAATATGCAAACGCGGTTGTGACTGTTTTTGCAAAAAAGGAGGTGTGAATATACAATGAAGTTCATTTTTGGCCATAGCTTAAAACATTTCTCTAAAAGCCTAATTAGAATCGTATCTTGCATGGGCAAAACTACTTATCCAGAACACTTAACCGTAAAAGGTCAGGTGCACAGAAGTCGTATAACTCCGATCTAATTATTTTTAGTTTGCTCATCGGCTTTCATAAGCTCTGCAGAAAAGGAAAACAAAGTTCCAGAAGATTTCTTTTAGGGTATCTTTACGGATAAAGGAAAACTGACCGTCCTCAAATTTAAAACTGAAACAAAAAGTGTGGAAGATATTTCGAGAGAATGGTTTAACCATTTGACGTTTCACTTTCAGAAATGAGCCCCTCATCAGAAAGCTCATTCATCAATTTTTTTATGAGAGACGACCATCTCATATTTTCATGGGCTTCGAAAACGAACAGAACAGTGGCATTGTCAGGATGTGATAAGCGACCGATCGTGAAACGTTAATAGAAATTTCAAAACGTGTCCTTAATAATGAAACATAACTTTGATAGGAGTACAATATTGACAAGGAGTCCTTGAAAACCCATGATATTCCAAAGAGACAGAGCTTTCTGCATTTAAATGCAATTATTTCCGGCTTCACCCAAAACGCTTCTCTTTAAACTAATGACTTTTTATGAAATATGTGTCTTTTCTATTTATTTGAGATGCCCTTTGAAATTCATATTGATTTGATACCAAACATGTATAAAAATGAGCTTTATGCTTTCTTTTGAAGGAAATCTTTTCTTCTTAATATGACATACTCAAAATGTTTATTTATTTTTAAAACAGCTTTTACATTCAAAAAAATTTGGATCTTATCTGCCATTGTATTTTCAAATAGACTGTTCAGTCCATAAGATTATTAATAACCAGAAAGATACAAGACTATTATAATTGATATTTTATAGTGGTAAAAAACTCATAAATAAAAAACCTTAAACGAACAAAGGATCCATTTCTGCCCATAGTTTATTCTGAGAAAACGTGATCAATTTTCAAATGCAGCTTTAAAAGGTTGTTTTTGAGCATTATTTCATAAAAGATATTACAATCTATGAGCGTACTAAAAATCAATAAAAACCTTATACATCAATACCCATTTTACTATTTTATCTTTTGCAGGCGGCCGAAAATATTTGTCCCGCACGAGAATCATTACAAAAAAAACGTCATTTAGGTTATCAATAACTAACCGAAAGCTTATTTTATGCAATCGGTCGCTGACTGTACATGAAATTTTCCTTAACGTTTAACATATTTTCTGGTATCAAAGGCAATTTTACAGTCGAATGACTTTTCATGGACAAAATCTTTTGAAATGTATTCACAGCAGCTTTTCTCTTCGAGTTTTTTAAGAGGTTGAAGCTTTTTTCACAGGTATGAAGTTGAAACTGGCGTGTGCAGCAGGATTGTTTGGTTCCAATAAATTCCGTGACGGCTTATCAACTGCAACCCGTCTTTTCATTAGACAGATAACATATGTTAGCAGACGTTCACGTAGTACTTCAGGCGATTGACAGCTTTTCGCTGCAGGGGAGCATAAAACATCTTTTTGTTCAGCCATTTGTAAATTTGTGAATAAGGATCCCATATATAAGAAATATATACATTTGCCGATGGTATTATAAGCACTCAATTTCTTCAATAAAATAAAATCATTCTTTTGTAGTGTTAAGGGAAAGCAGTTGTTGAATTTGCTCTAGCTTCCTAACAAGCCGTTTCACTAGTCAATATTGAGGTTTCTTAGACAGAGAGAATAAGCCGTAAAGATATATCCTTTTGGGGATATGTGTACCTCTCGGTTAAGGGATTGCTCGGTATAAGTATAATTCTGGTATCAATCCAGCAACACTTTTACCATTTTCCAGATTGATTTCTTCATTGCTTATTTTAATCTTTCTATGATGGCTCTTGGTGAAATTTACCTTTGTCATTTAAAAAGATTTCCTTTTTCTCATAAACACTTTCCGGTTAAGTTTGAAACTCCATGGTCTTTGCCAGGCTTCACAATTATTATTCGTACAGGGTGTTTCAATGCGGAAATGGAATCAAAGTGAAACTTTGGTTTGAGGTGTCAATTGTGTCGTAGGAACTTTACTTAACGGATGACTAATGTCCATAAGGTTAGCTTTCAGCCAGCCAACATCGTCCTTAGACCTGGGTACTAGGTCCGATAAGCGAGAATTGTAGTCTTCAAATTGGACTTAAATTTCAACCGGGGTTATTCTCTTTTTCGGCACACAATATTCATAGATCAAACATAACTTAATGTGTGTTCAGAGGAAAATAATCGTCTGAAAGGCCTTTTGTCTTCCTTTGTATGATATATACATGCTACGTGAACGTTGACCAGCAAAAAGACTTATCTTGTCTAGAACAGGCTTTGTCTGATCCAGGCGCAATTTATTAATCAAAACCTTTTTAACTGAGTCTTTACTTGGTGTCTGTGGACGGTGGTCCTTATTTTTAATCGTTTGACGTAAGTTGCCCTCATGGAAAATCTTTTAGATATCCAATGGATACAGTTCGGAAAAAATTCAATCTGCGTATTTTTTTTCGTTATTTTGCGTTTTAATTGTCAAACGTCTAGTCAAAGCCTCAAATATATCCGAGAGGAGGGGCTGCTTAAGATATTTCGAGCATTTTTCCCATATATGACTGCAACACGCCTTTGCATAACACAGAAAACGGATAGAAAGAGACAGACATTTGGGTTTACATACATAGAGTAGCTGTCTAAACTGATGAAATCTTATGGATTGCATGAGTTACGGCACATTACGAGAAACTTTGCGCACGCTGCTTTTCCTAAAGATTTAAATCAATAAAGACTTGATTGTTAGGAAGAATTTGGCTTTTCGTGGTTTAAACATTAATATATCCTTTTCCAGAAATACTTATCATTTTAGAAAAGGTAAAGATAACGAAAAGGCTTAAAATTGACCTAGTTGCGTAAACGGAAGAAACACTAATCATTTTAGAAAAAGGTAAAGATAACGAAAAGGCTTAAAATTTACCTAGTTGCGTAAACTGAAGTTTTCCTAAAGACTTAAATCAATAAAGACTTGATTGATAGGAAGAATTTGGCTTTTCGATGTTTTAACATTAATCTATCCTTTTTCAGAAATACAAATTATTTTAGAAAAGGTAAAGATAACGAAAAGGCTTAAAATTGACCTAGTTGCGTAAACTGAAGTTTTAAATGTATGAGAAGCCTATTCATGCAGTTAAAAGCAAAAATAAAAACCAAAGGTAGATTTAATTTTGAAAATACTCTATTTCAGAGTTTTGCACCTACATATTCATCTAGATTAAGTGCATAGTAAAGTATGACGGTCATCAAGCAGCGAGATATGCGAGTGTATGTGCCAACATTGTTTCACGAGATTTGGCAGTTTTTCTTCCGTTTCTATGTTATGTTTGATGCGTTTATCCAAGGAAATCGGATTTTCGATTGATTTCGCCGAGAAGGACGCATAGGTTTATTATATATCATAAGCTCACATCTTCACAGGCCGGTAAAAGAGTAATAAATTTCAATAGAATCGTCAGATGCAATCGCAAACGTACCATTTCGTTCATATATATATGACTTTTTCGTTGTTAAATTTCTCTAAAACAATATTTTTGGTAGTTAATTAGAATCAGTTTTAGATACTCTTTGAAAATGAGTAGAATACTTCACAAATTTTCTGTGTATCCATTCAACTGCCCATTAATGTACATTCCGTTCCATGTGTTTAGTAAAACCATCAGAAAAAAAGAAATTTTTCTTAAAAGCATTAACCGAAAAAAGTGATTTTTTGGGCACTCTTTCTAATTAAGATGGCCATCTAGGTTATATTTGTAGACCCACTCAAACATGAAAACTTACTGACGTGAAAAGTGAACATCCATAACAGTCACCGGGAAAATTAATTCCTATAATTAGTAAGTAATCCATTTATAATAAATCATCTTTTTAAAAAGCGCTCCAATTTGATGTCTTGCTGTCAAATGCCGGCGTAGTGAAAGTTTTTCGAAAGTGAAATCAAGTAAAAACTGGGAATGTTTAGACCAGTTTTTTGACTTCGCAGAAAATAAGGGATACAATTTCTGTGGAAAATAAAAGAACTCACTTTTCTCTTTCTTTTAAAATGTTTTTTGATATATTTCCTTACGTCTAAGATTTTAAACGCACAACAAAGTGGCCGACTTTAAGATTTTGCGATACACTGTCAGTTGTCAACCCGTTCCGTGCCAGGGTTCTTTATGAATTTATAGTAAACTGCAGACCGATATTTTCTGGAGTGTTTCGCTTATGCGTGACAGCAAACAGTGGCGTTATGTCATCGCGTCTCGTATATATGCGCGTTTAAGTTTCTAACTATCGGTGTTGTAAAACAAGGTACATTTACAAAATATTATTACAGCATTCTTTAATAAAAACGTCCTTACTTAGCAAAAAGTAAATTTAAGACTAAATCCGCCCTCATTTTTCAGAATGTTATTTCCCATATTAGAATTTACCTAATTTTCATAAAAACAAAACAAACAAATGTTCCGTCTCCGAAGGGATGTATTCCAAATTTTTCCGGCTTATATTAATTTTGCTTAATGGCGCTGCGCCCGAAAGCAAAATGTTTTGATTCTTATCTTTTAGTAACGTAGAAAATTCCTGGATAGCAAAAAAGGTCAGATTATGCCCCATGTAGCCCAGTTCTCCCATCAATAAACCGATATGAAGTGAACTATTTATTATTAAACAGCTTTTTGCGCATCAATTTAATAGAACAAACAGAATCAACACACATTACAAATATTTTTATTAGACTAGCACTCAACGGGGTAATTTATCCACCAGTTGTCCATAGCAACCTCGAAATTAATCACCAATAGCATCACCGATTAAAAACCATCATTAGTGACGTTACGAGTGAGTTCAAAAAAACAACACTCTGCCAATCTCCATGGTGTATGAGAGCAGCTGTCTTTCAAAAGTCCATAAGTACAGTAAAGGAATTTTCCGTCAACTGATTAAAAATCTCAAAACCAAGGGTACTTATAAAAACAAATTGTCTTCAGTAATATGGATTAATTAACGAACATAATCTCAAAATGCGGTGAGCACTGGTTTATTCAGTTTATATGTGAGGGTTTATAATATAGGATATTTAAAGTTCCATAAGAAAGTTAATTGTTTTCGAAATTCAGAAGTTCGGATTCAACAATTTCATGGTATTTGAAATTGAACTTAAGTAACTTTTCTTTTGTCGGAGGACATGCATATAAAGTGATAAGGGATTTATCACTATTTGTGCATGAACAGAAGTTAAGCTGTGGCCCTAAAAACATGATTGGAGAATTTCTCGTCCTTAAGTAACTAACGGATTTCTGGTCGTTATTTAAATACTGCGAGCCATACATGAAAGTTTTGATCGGTAAATATGTTCTTTTTAATTTTATGTATAGATTTTAGATTTATGAAACATTAAACAAGCATTGGTGAGCCTATCGTTTGAGATATAGGCCAAAATTTTAAAACAAAACGTTTCCTATAGGGATTACTTATGATACATTGAAATATTGAAGCTCAGTATATGCGATCCAGAAATATTCTACTCAAAACCAAATGCCAGGATTGTCCACGTTTCTAATTGGGTTCAAATTCACACATCCAAAAACTTTAAAAAAAGTAGTTCAAATAAATTGTCCACTAATTGCAGATGAATAGAAACAATAAAGGAAATATCAATTTTGCGCTCATTTTATAGTAGCAAACACCATTTCCGAATTCCCTAATCAGAAGCTATGTTTTTTTAGATAGTAGTGTTTTCCTTTCGTAATGATTTTATAGACAAGCTGCCATTTCGCTTGCGTATTGCGTTTCAAAGATGAAAAGAGAAAATAAAGCATTTCTCTTTGGCCTGAAGAAGCTTCATGTCAACAAAACTGTTAGAGTAGAAGTCGAGTAAGTTGTATATTTTATACGGTGCAGATAACCTATCGTTGCGATGCTATTTTAACAGATCTCTGCAATATATGCGTTTCCTATGGAAACTTCCAGCTACAACTCATGAGTGAACAAAATCGTAACGCATTGTACCTGGTGGTAATAAATTTATATTTTTTTCCATAGAATTTAAAGAAACGACAATAGAATTTAAAGGCAACGTAATGTGACAAAAACGAGGACTAACGTTTTCTCGCAATGGCAATATCGTTGACCAATAAACCATGGTCATACGCATACCTTCGCAAACTACTTACGTTTTGGCCTCTTCTTCTTATCAAGCAAACCCATTGGTCACTGTTAGGACCTTTCACCCTTTAGTTATGCAGGAAAACGCTAATATCAGCGGCGACATAGCGTTTTGTATTGCAATCTTTATTCAATACTAAATGGCGACTTGTCCAGATTTTTAGAATGTGTTATTATATAAACTTTGAAGAATATGTGAAAATGCGGTTTCTAAACCAAGCAGGGCGTAAAAGAAAAAAAAGTTTTTTCTTGTGTAATATGCTAATTCGTTAACTGTTTTCGAGAATTTCTATTAAATTCTTCCCATATGTGGGTTTGGATGCATGCTCAAACACGCAAAAAATTTATTTTAACTCAGTCGCAATTTTTTCAAATAAGAAGGCTTTTCTTTATGGTATTCTTCACTCTAATGAGGGCTTTTACAGAATAATTAAGGTCCTAATAACACTTAACGACTTTTTCTTACCTCACACTTATAGGTTGTAAGTAGAAGAACTCTAAAACACCTGAATAGTCTACCGACTCCATAGACCTAATAAGGTTGTTAGAAAAGTATTTTCCAACCTCATCTGTGCCTCAACCTCCAAGATTCCTTTGTAGGCAACTTGACTGATGTTGGTGTCAGTGAATTGCAAAGCAATCAACCTCTTATCCACAACACCAAATACGTTAATTAAACCCAAACGGAGGCATGATGAAAAGGCTGATAACTGTCTGTTAGACGAGCATTAGAGGAGTCCATTTTGTAGACCAAACGTCCCCATCACTTTTCCTCACCATATACAACAAATATAGCGTGTTTTACCTACGCACCAGTCATTGTAGTAAAGATGTCAAATCCAGGCTTTCAACATTTTCATCTCCAAAAGCCTTTTGTATTCCATTAAATTCAGTTTGGTCTTACATTTCCCAACATTCATATTTCAGCAGGTATGCTGCTTCTGATGAATTAAACGTGCCTGGTATTCAGTGTTACCTCAAAAGAATTCGTTGCTTTTACTTGGTTTAACTAGGAAAAACCCAGCTGGCTTACCGTTATGCTAAGTTTCCCTACATGTCAGCTCTTCCACTGCATTTTGTATCGACGCCTGGTCGTTTTTGATGCTACAAGTACTCGTGCAGAATGTGGCAACCAATACAATACTAAGTTTCATTTCCTCAGCAAAAAGACAGTTTTCAAGCCTTAGTTACATTCTGATTCATAATTTAGTAGCCTGGCTTCAGACTCTGATATTTGGTTACTTTGCGTGAAGCGTTATTTTAACTTTAAACTTTTAAAGCGTTCCATACCTTACACCGGACTCTCTCAATCGCACAATATACTCAATCAAGGAATTACCATCATCTATGTGGACAAAGCACTTACGTATCTGTAACGAGTCTAACGAGTGTAGGGAAAAAGTGTGACATTAAGTTGCAATAAAAGAATGCACTGTTGTCCATATATCACCCATGAAACGACGTTTTATTTAATTGCGGATAACTTTAATCCCAATGAGGTCTCCTGTGTTCAAAATTAACATTTGCACATTAAGAAACTTTACTCGAAGCCGAGGATAGCGACAGGCAAAACACGATTGTGGAGTTTCAATCTCTGCAGTTACTGCAGTCAATTTGAGGCTCTGATAATGAAAAAAAAATGATTTAAGCATTAGATAAGAAAGATGTTATCTTTTTTTCAAAAAACAATCTCAGACCCCTGCGTGCGTGCCAATTATTTCACTATCTTCTTGAAACGTTAAACGCTTCACTAGCAAAAACTCAGGTTTCGGCCACAATTTGTACCGAAATTATAAAATACATATTCCGAGACATAAAGACACCTATTTACAGCCCTCGAAAAGTACATTTACCAAGCATCCACTGTGTTCTAGAAGATTCGTGAAGACTAACCTTAATACACTTGTTTGTCTACTTAAGGTTATACAAGGCCAATCCTTTCCGATGTTGCAAAAAGAGTCAGAACACCTGCCTTTTCATAAGAACGTCCTATCTCTATAAGCTGACCTTATTAGGGTAATATTTACCCGTAGGTAATTAAAACATTGTAAAAATTATGACGCGCAATTAAATAATCACCTTCTGAATGTGAATTTGCTCAGATTATGATTAATTCCTTTTTAAAATTGAAGTCAGTTAGGAAACATGTGTTTCCAGTAATTCAGTGCGGAGAAATGGAGTTTTGAGCTAGGTACAGAATTTATATTTATCTTATATGGGCTGTGTTTGAGGTCAGCCATATTTGTCCTTCCCACGCCACCTATCAAGCGGTATGCATTGGTCGGTCATTGAGACGTCTGGAGAAGGGAGTACGCAAACACATACCTGCCTAGCTAGGTGAAGTGCAAATCTAATCAATTTCAATTTCAATTTTCGCATATTTAATCGATACGAACGCATATGCTGATGCCGAAGAAGAGGTTCAGGTAATCCACTGAACACCAGCCCACTCCTACGCAAAAAGGGACTTCGCAACTGCCGAGGTAGTGGCGATTCTGTTAGTGAATCGAGCGCTTTCTTGCCAGAAGACGTTTATACACGCAGTCTGTCTTCCTTGGCCAACTCCAAGACGTACGCGCACGCACTCCTAGAATTTGTATTCTAGACCGCGCACAATGAACCCCTATGCACCCTCCCCGGTTCAACGCTCCAACGTCCTCAGCACGCGAACTCCGTCATGCAGGCTGTGTGGGAACCAGGAGTTTGACTAACCACTAGCATCCCCCCACACAAGATAGCTATAAACTCAGTGCATATCACACGACTCCACCCCCATGTTCTGTTACCGGCCTGATGATAAACTACCGAAAACCCGTGTTTGCCAACTGATTTTTAAAATATTAATCAATCGGTTTCCAACTCTGTTTTACAATACAAAGTTATGGATTTCATACTTTAAGCATTTAATTTTGATTTTAATAAAACGTATTGTCATATTTACTCTGCTCCTCATCACTTTTAGCCTTTATTTTTCTGAATAGGTTGTAACCCTCTGGATGTCATTCATCTACCTGAGCGCTCGCGTGTAGGGTGTTTATAGTTTCGGTGCTATCTCCAAGTCCACGTGCATATTTGGTCACGCTTCTGTTGTCCTTGCATAGGTAGAACGAAGCATATATTTCAGAGTGGTAGACAACTCATGCAGGTCAACGATGCGAAAGTTGTCTTCCAAAATAACCAGACAGACCTTGCAAAATCAACCTTCCTAGTGCTGCTGCCACAGGGTATTTCGCATTCATGGAGCAACTACTGAGGTTATATTATTTGTGGGTTTTTATGCTTCAAATGAGTCAGTATTTAGTAAGATCATAGGTATAAGAGTATTTAAGATTACGAATGGTTAACTGCGTTGCGCTCTGTGTGAATGCAACGCGTGTAAAAAGACCGGATTGACCTGCGTTTATTTTAAAACCAACAACATTGTTTTCATTTAGCATTCAGCACACTGGTTCGTTGAAACAAAAAACGTTCAGTTCGTATCATTTTATCGAAATGTGTCACCCTGAAATGCTCTAGTATTACAAGTCTTGATCCTTTTTTAAGTTTTCACACGTAAATGTGAAACAATTATCAACCAAATTATTAATTCTTTGTACATCTCATCCAATACGCTTAAGTATCGTGACCCAACACTCACCATAAACGTTTTTGCTTCATCTCCCTGACTTTGAGAGATAATTTTAATATGTTCTTTTCTGCTAATTTAAGTAATTAAGGTAATCTATCAAACCATCTACCTAGTACCGCAAAGGTCTGCAAATGTATGCCATATTTAAGCGGAGTATAATGTGCTATCTGTATTGGGAGCCACGTTAATGAATTCTTTTAAAGAGTCCATCAAATGCACCTGTCATAAGCCTCTTGATATTTAGTCCCTGGCTCTAGTGTCAATGATAGTTTGGCTGATTGCAACCACACCCAGCTGGTAAAATGTTCATCCGTTTGCAAGCTACTGTTTATTATTGGAGCTCTGTCCCGAGTTGTGTTTATTGCTCTTCAGGCAAACATTCTCGCCCAAACTTTACCCACTTTCTCTCCTGTACGTCCGTATTATCCCGAATTAAACGAACTTTGCACGATCTTGTAAATAGCATTTTTGCTGTTTATTCAAATCAAACTGTTTATTTTTATTGATCAGTCCTGTGAAACAATAGTTAACATAGTAAGTTTTATTTAATAAATGTCAGTCATTTTGAAGAAAATGTGAGGTACTTTGGTTAAAGTTCTAATTGGAAAATTTATCTTTATCAGTAATACAACCATACCTTATTTACATTACTTTCCAAAAGACGTAGACGCGACTGCCAGGAGAAGAATTTTATTAGCTTGACTTTCTGAATTCGAGCTCGTATCTATATTCCCAGGCAGCAACAGATATAAATCATTCTTGCACAGGACGTTGTGTAAAAATCACGCGTATCAAAAAAGAGCAGAGTATCCGAATATATACTATTATTTCGTGAACACTGCCAGAAACATTCAATAGTATAGGGCATTCTTGAATGTCCAGTAACTTCCCATTGTGTCCAAAGTCTTCCTATTTTTTCAATATATGCGATTAAACAAGCAGTTTTCTTTTAAAAAATCTTTCCAACTAACTCAGAAAACCCAAATAACAAGACAGAATATATGCTAATCTACTCAATCAACTTTCGATCACACATTGCTTGCGTTAGGTCACGTACTGCACGTTATTCTGTGATTTCGTAGCTGAAACGCTCACTCTCAATCTGACCTCTTGAGAAAAAGCCTGCAGTATCAATACGGTATTTGCATAGATCCAAGATGCATATTCACTAGGCATTTGCAGCTGTGATAACTGAATTCTGGTGAGGGCCGGATGTGCCAATGCAAATTAGGATTTAAGGACAATCAAAACTCCTACCTTGACAAATCTGCGTCCCAATCTAGGACCGTATAATCAACTATACATCTGAAAACCAAAAATAGCAAGAATAAATGTGTTACCTTTCTGACCTTTCGAACCAAATCTGACCCCAACTTGTTATTGAGGTCAATGATTCTACCAAAAAATTAAGATAAGCACACAGCTGAGGATTCGTGTTTGAAACAACTGATCCTGCTATGTAACCATGCCCACAAGAAGGACGCCCTCAGACATTGCTTGGAATTACGGGCTCTAATTCCAATTTCAATCATTCTATGAGTTTCTCCTTCACTGTTTGAACTGATGCGGTAAGAAGTTTATCGGTTATACCGAAAGAGGAAGGCAAATTATTTATATCTCGCTGCTCCTGCGTGTTTAGCTTTGAATTTAGGCAAATACTATGATCTAGGCATATATCACATTACAATAAATAAAATATGATCAGGGTCAGCATGTTAGTGTGCTAGGACTCATGCATTTGGCTTTGGTTTGTACTCCACAATATGTCATGGATTGTGTCGCTTATATTTGGGAAAATAATGATTGCTTGTCCTCAGCTATAATTAACATATCAACACTGTAAACTGGTCGGGGTAGATTCTTACTCATCACTGGAAACTGCAGACATTAAAGACTTTCGAGTGATATCGAGGTTTAAATCAAGGATCTATTGTGGATTTCAGATGACTGCGGGTACATCTCCAATTATTATCACTGTTCTAATAACCCTAAGCGTGGTAAGATTAATTATCTTCATCTCCGCAGTAGGTATGCTTATTTCTGTAATGAAGATTTTTCGCCGCCGGCTAACTTACACTGAGTCAATTTGAAATCTTTTAATCAGAAGCGATACAGCAGATTTCTCATCATAAGAAAAAAAACTGAAATCCCGAAATGTGCAAGAGAGTGGAAAAATCATTTTGGAAGGTTTGCAAATCTTTTAACTGTGCAGGCCGATCCTACAGTATTTTATTAATTGCAGAATTCCGGCTTTTGAGCGATCTTTTTCGGTTGCCGTCAAAACTTAAACTCCACAAAAACGCTTAAATATTTAGTAGGAATATTTAAATGATTTTATTTATTCAGGTATACGCTGTATAAACAATAAACAAAAATGTCAATTTTCCACCGGAATTTTAGAAAATATATCTGCAAAATTTTTGTTTGATCAAATTGAATCATATGGATTTCTAAAATGTTTATCATTATGGGATTTTTTACATTCTTGAATTATCAACTCATAAAGTATCGTATCCGTTTCTTATTCATGATACTTATAATCTCAACTTAATTGCTACATAGAATTTTAAATTATTTTAGTTAAATATAACGTCTTCCTAATTACTTTTGAGACAATACATAAAGTATGTATTATGGAAAACTAAGCTACAAACGCCACCGTGAAAAGATCTTTGAAACCAAAAATATAGTTTCTTAAAGGATAAGGTTTTTATAAGATGCAAGTATTATTCAAATGCAAACAAATATGGAATCGTTGGACACGTTTTTATAAACATTATTTAAACAAATAGCGACATGTTGTTTAATGGAAATTGCAACACTCGTGCTTTTCATACAATAATTAGTTAGACAATAAAGTAGGATATTCGTGTCGGTCGAACTCATACCACGCTTTATATAACAAAGCTTATTTATTTAGCTTCTACTTATTTGAAATCAAACACGCCTTAAAAATACATTAGGAAACCCGACTGTCGAAAGGTCAATAAAGCTGGGAAGATATCGTTATACAGTGAATGAACTTGCTTAAATTATCGGTTTATTATGTAGCAACCAAAGGAGATGATCGCAAGTAAAGGCAGCTTTGAGTTCTGAACATTACCAGACATCCTACATATATCGCCTGTAATATTTCAAAAATAAAACCTTAAGACAGAAAAGATCGTTTCAAAATGAGATAAAATAATGGCATGCTAGCGTAAAAAAAAGAACTCTGTATTAAGATTAATGTGAATCATACCTTTACTGAACTCTTATTGAAGTGCAGTGCGATCGAGAGAAGCAAGTGCTAAACAGGACTATTTTTAGGTGAGAAATAATCAGCAAACCTTAAATCAAAGAAATGAGTAAAGGAGAGAGTAAAAGAGGAAACATTGGAACCACATGTACCAGCCTTAACAATAAAAAACGAACGAACTTTGGATTTAATGTAACTCAATATTTCTGTTACTCAACTTCAGGCATTACCTGTTCCTTCATGGCAGTAGAAATGGTTGAATATTTTTGATTTGGCCGTAGTGATTATATATTTTCAACCTGAAGATCGTTTGTGTTTTTGTCTTTACCGGTTGATCAGCGCTATGGTTCCTTGAGTAGGTGGTGAAACCCATGAATGAATTCGCGCCGAAACACTTAAGTCGAATTTAAAAATAAACTGAGTTTTATAAAGTAATTAGCAATCCATAAATGGTCATAATTACATGAGTTTTCTCAAATTAGCGCGTGAAAACCTTTGAAATACAGTCAGCTCAAACATGTGTGCAGAGTTAAATTAAACTTATATTTTCCAAGAGCTCTATTTTAACCGATTTTGAATAAAATGGCTGTCTTTTATAATAAGTCTAAACGCAAAGCCGTCTTAAGCATTTGTAATGAGCATTTCATGTAGACCAGTTTCGCAAATATACAACCTGCATCGGTGCTTTTAACTCGTACTGGAGGCAATTATTCCTATTCAACTCAAGTGCATAGAAACTGTGCAACCACAATGGCACATAGGGACTAACTAAAATCCCAGACACGTGTTTCACAAGTATTCTAACACTGTTTAACACAGCAGCGAGGATAATGACTCATTAGGTTGCCCTCTAGAATTTCCTGTCTGCTTTCTGGTAGATACTCCAATTTTTTAAAACAATTGCTGCATTTTTATTTCTTGGAAATTAATCACTTACTTGGCGTATATCTGTCTATTTTGAGGCTTATTGGCGTAGTCTAAACGTTGCTATGGATACGTAGGCTGAAGTCTATCAGCCACCACAAGATAACCAATTAATAGTTTTTCAACTACCAACTGTAGTATATTTAGGGGTTTCAAGCCCAACCATATTGACAGGACAGGTTTTATTTAAAAATTCACACCAATGTTTTGCCTGCATTCTACTATTGTGAGAGGTCCGCCCGATAACACTTGGCCCAAATATGCATATCAACCTCCAGTCAACGCCCATAAACCTTCAAATAGACTGATTTACTTCGTATTTGTGATTAATTTCTGAGGAAATTAAAAGGCTGTACATAAAAAATCAAATGATCGGAAGTTTTTTTTTACTGGGGATTCTAGGTTTTAACTGAGTTGCGTCAGAGAAAATGGCTGACATGGAAACTCAATTACCGAAGCCCAGGCGAGCTGACACTCGGTGTATTTCAAATGTCGTTTTTCATGTGGCACTTTGGGTATTTCTAATGACGCTATTCATGTACAACCGTGTGATATTGTCGGGGTCAGAGGACAATCAGAAAATTGAGTTTTACGCGAGAATTTTCAAGTTTGTCACACCAAGCCGTCGTCAGCATAAATGAACAGAAAAATGAAATGGTCAGATGACCAGTTTATGCTACAGAAGAGACACGGAAAGACAACCGACTGGGATGAGAGGGATGGGCACGTAATTATGGTAAGATAGGGGCGAAGGTCTGCATGCACGGTCCACTGACTTGCGCCCACCTTAAAATCTACAACTGCTTATCCGTGCCCAGCCAAGTGTAACCTCGCAGACTCGGCATCTCCCGCCACGTGACTTACTATCAAAACTCTAGCACCCCTCCCCTCACATGCGACAGCTATCGTAACACGATTCACAGTCCCCCAAGCCCCATGGCGTCAGTTTGGGGATTGAACCTCTGTGCCACCAAACCCTCCAGCGTGAGAATCCCAATTCTAACTTCTCATTTCATCTGACGACGGGTTGGTGTAACCAGCTTGAAAATTTCACGAGTAAACCTCAATTTTCCGACGAGCCTTCTTTCTTTATTTGTCATCTCGGAAAGCACACTTAAGGTATATTTTGATAAGGTTGAACCGACAAAGACAAGAGAGACCGGAATGGCCATTTCTGGTTGATGGCGACTAATAGGCTAGATATATACCTAAAAATATACTTTTAGTCGCAATGCGACTGCCCGCGAGGGCTCTAAAGTGACCATTAAGTCATAACGGAACAAACGTTTTCTTTAACCAGATCGGTGAACCCTACACTATCATAAGTCATATTCCCGATCGCAATCGACAAGAAAAATTGGACCGTGGCTCAATGGTAGAGTGTTAGACTCAATGAACAAAGATTGCGAGTTCGAATCTCGTGTAATACACACCTGGGATTGGGTATGACTGGCTGATGACAGCTAATAAGCCAGAAATGGCCATTCCGGTCTCACTTGTCTTTGTCGGTTCCACCTTTTTATATATATATATATATATATATATATATATATATATATATATTCAAACAGGAATAGGCGCACACCGATCTAGTGGCTTCCCGAAGCAAACAAGCTCCGTATAGGTGGCAAAGGTCACGAACAGGCAACCAATTACCAGGCCGAAGTCGGCCAAGTTATAATTGCAGAGAGGAGACATGACATAGAATATGGGTAGATTGATACAGTCTGTTTCGGGCTTATTCTGCCTTCATTCAGCCAATCATAACCCAGACTACCAGCTGGGCCTGGAAACACAAACATGCACTCGAGTACGGCGCAGACAGTCCACACACTGGGTCTAGCAGATGGGTCATAAGAACTTCATCGAACCGAAGTTCATCAGTGCCTCACCACCTGTCATTCTCTGTCACTGCAGAATAAATACCCGATCTATATATATGAAGAAAGACGGTTCGTCGGAAAAATCGAGTTTTACTCGTGAATTTTCAAGTTGGTCACACCAACCCGTCGTCAGACGAAATGAACAGAGGAGAAATGATATGTTCAGATAACCAGTTTGTGCTACAGGATAGAAAAGGGCGGGCAACTAACTGCGGGTGTGAGGAATGGGCACATAATTGGATGCGGGTTTGCGAGATATTATAATCGACATCCCAGTACAAAACGTTTCAGAAATGCTTAGGCTATCTCTCAAGAACTACAACCAATGTGATGAAAAGTTATATCAAAAGGTAAAGGGTTCCCCAATTGGCTCACCAATCTTGGTTCTACTGGCAGAATTAGTTTCGCATCAACTAGAAGAGGAGTTTATGCGGGCTTTCAGACCAAAAATGTGGGTCCGATACGTAGGTGATACATTTGTTATCATAAAGGCCTCCAAAGTGGAGCAGTTGCATCAGAGCCTGAAAAGTGTTTTTCAAGCTATTCAGTTTACTGGTTAAGAGGCAACAGGAGGTATCCTTCCGTTCTTTGACATGAGTAACCAAAACACAGTGATGGAGGCCTCGCAACGAACGTCCACCAAAAAGGCTATGATGCCAACATCATACTTAGCTATGAAAGCAAACATCCTGCGGCCCATAAGAAAAGCTGCATTCGAACCTTTTTCCACCGGGCCTTTTGTTACTGTAGTAGCGATGACATATATAACTTTATCAGTTATTCTGACTCAACATATACCCAGTCAGCTTTGTGGAAAGCTGCCTCAGACACCAGAGGCAACCACCACACTTCAGCTCTAATGGAGAACCCTGACCACGTAAATTCGACTCCCTTACCTACATGCAGGACATCTCCGAAGTGAACGCCTGACAATTAAACTGGTTTGGCTTCTGCATTGCGCACAAACCGGCATAGAAATTGCGCGCCACACTATCCTGAGTTAAATGCCCTATACCCAAGGAGCGGCATAATAACGTCGTCTACCGCATTCCATGTGCTAACTGCTCTTGCACTTATCTTGGTCATACCGGCCGACGACTTGGGACGCGTATTACGGAACATAAACTAGCTATCCATCGATGTGACCCTCTTTCGCTCGTCTTTGCGCACGCCCTTGAGTTCGACCACCGCTTCAATTTGGACGAAACCGAAGTTGTCGCAATGGCATACACCAAACAGGCGCGTGAATTCATCGAGAAGTTGCACTCAAGCACGACCAGCATCAACCGCCTTGTCAATCTGGACTCTCAATACAAAGGCCTGCATGCCCGACTCACTGACTTGCGCCCACATCCTAACAACAGCCGCTTTTCTTTGCTGGACCATGTAAAATCTCAGGGTTTTCTCCACCCCATCCTCCTTGCACGGCGAATTACAGCTAAACCTTCTAACACCTCTAACATCGCCGTAATTACCTCTGTCCCCATCCCGCATCGACGACCATTAAGCTAACTGAACTCTAGGACCTATAAGGAATTATTTTCTTCGCCGAATAATAATGACAACACATACGTATATTGGCGAAACTTCTTTCACTACATACCATTTGCAAAAGCAAATTGAGCTATTAGCTTGTGGAGAACCGTAGTCAGATTTAAGGACCAAACGGACAACAGTTTTGGGTATAAATTTATCAATACCCACAACGTCTTTTTATTGCCCTTATCTATTATATTATGAGACTGCTTGTTTAGATAGTTTAACACTGTTGGCCAGTTAAATTCATGAAATTCCATTACTTAATATCATTTTGATTAGAGGCTTCAATCCCAATAAAACCTGTTGTTTTTAAACAGTGATAATAAACTCCAGTAAACGTGAACATGCAATTAACCTTTGCAGATAAAGGTGTGCACAGAAAAATTATTTCATGCTTTTGCACGTTTTCGCTTAACGTGGTTAACTTTAAACTGAGATATGATTTGGAAAAAGGAAAAAAAATATTGACAATGAAAGAATTCTTCAGCCACCAGCCGCACAGCTGCTAAAAATAGTTAAGGTAAATGCATAATGCCAGCAAAGAGGTGGAAGACTGGTTGCCAGACATACCCAATATCATTATTTGGTCGGCATTGTTCGTCTGTCTATTAAATTGGACAAAATATTTATTTGATTCTGCCATTGGCGAAAATCAGTCACGGAAAACAGCATGGGTTCCAATCTGTGGACTCTGGATACAGTAAGACATTTATTCTAATACAACTCAGTTTGTATAGACAACTTAACTGATATCTAAAATTGACTCCTAATTAACACTCGGCATTCGCAAGCAATTTAGCAAACTTCAAGTCCAGCAGAAAGCGCTAAATGCAAGGATGTCAAACGAAACTGTGGTCGTTGCTGAAACATTGGACATCTTTGCATATGCATTGAGTTATACGTGATAGCGTTCCTGTAGCATTCCTTAGAAGACAGGACGTGGATTTTATTAATTTACATTTAATTACATTTTAAGGCTAAAATTATTTTCCTATTATCATTTGAAATTATGTATGATTCTCAAAATCAGTATGATCGCTTCATGTCTACACATATAATAATTCGGGTATTATGCTTCGATATGACAGTAGTCCAACCCCAATTTCAATCAAAGCCCTAGCTATAAGCATGTATATTTTTCATTGTGATTTCTGCTAATTTATGACGCAACTACAGAGGCTTAGTATCATCAGTGATTCCCTTAACCTTCTCTCCAGAGTTTGTGGTAACGTAGCGGGACGTGTTAATGATAAGTTTTCAAATTCAAAATTCAAGGGCAGATCTACCGTCACGTTTCCAGCGTATGAATTGTCTACGTCACCCCCTTAATTTAAGTACTTTTCCAATTCGTTCCCATATGCATTTTAAGCATTATCTTATTAGTTGACAGAGATTATAAGTTTTTCACGGAGAGAGAAGTAAATCTAAGGAAATTGTTACTTATGATTTTCGCTGAAATAAATGGCACTGCCAGTTGAAGTCTGTAAGCAACTGTCTTTGACGGAAAGATAGTGTCAAACATCAGGAAACAACCTCGGACTCCCTGCCTCACAAAGCTTAACCATTTAATAGGGTCACACACTGATCGAATTTTGGAACATACTCGTCCGGTTGTGCTCAACGCGCTTTCATCATCTTATTATCCTTTTTTTTCCTTTCAGTGTTTTTGCCCCATGTTACCATATCGCAAAAAAACGAAAACTCAAAATTTTCCTTTAAAGCCAGGTTTTCATCCATGGATTTTCGTATATTTATCCTTCTACAGGTTACTATTTTATTAGTTGACTTCTGGAAGTCTGATTTTCAGTGTAACCATTATTTCTTAGCTAAGAAATAAAAACATGTAAATCAGCTCATGTTTAATTTGAAAAACAGTCATTTTTATTGTAATCTAGAAATTTGCAGCTCGGTTTTCCTATCATTATATGAGTATTTGCATCACTTCACCGGATGTGATGGAAACCAATTGATGATGCTTAATGGAATGTCACCCACACGTACCATTGCCTATCATTGACGCAACTGCTCTTATAGTCGCCGCTGTAGCTAGACAGTAGTCAATGGTTAATAGCAAACCCGCAGCAAAATAGTCCAATTACATTATTCTCAATGGATTTTTACTTCCAATGCGTACCATCCAGCTTTGAAGAACGCACCAGACAGGCGCACAAACTGCATTTTATTAAAACTCCTACCTACACTGCCAAAAATTGCGATTAAATGCGCGGTATTGGTGTGAATAACAAACCCGATGCAACGATAATGCGTTTAAATAATAATACCCGAATGCACCTGTCAGGACACGAAGTGGAGGACGTTCCCTGTGGTGTATAATGAACTTCGTGCGTAGAAGCCTACATTAAGGACGGCCAAAATCGATTACAAGCCCATATGAATCAGTGTGAAATTCCGAAAAAATGAGGCAGTTGATCCCGCTGATGGGCACACAGTGAGTTTAAGCGATGGCTAACGTACATCGTACCTTAACACAGACACAGGAGAAATTAAAGAGGTCACGAAAAAAGCATATCTCCGCCATAACCAGAGTCTCATTTGGACTCCTCTGAGAAGACAATAGCCACTGCTTATACGCGACATAGAATTTCGATTATCGGAATTGGGGTAGGAAAATCATTAGATTTTATTTTTGAGACGTATCCATACCATTCCCCAATAAGCTCACAAGACAAAATTAAATACTGCCTTTAGATGCTAAATTTACCGTCTTACCTGTCGCCATTCCTAATCTTTGGCTTCATAGTTATTGCGGTACGCAGCGTCTGTTAGCCCTGAATATAATGATAAGGTGGCAAATTGACAAGATAGTTTGTGCTCACATAAACTGCTCATGTCTTTTTTCTGATGAAAAAATTGGTCCTTTTTATGGCTGCTTGAAATGGAGTTTCCGATGCGTTTCGTGATTCTCATTTTTTAAGTGAATACCTTTAAGATAACCAGTCACATAAATTTGATTATCCACCACATAATAGTGCAAAAATTCGCTCATAAATTATTTCAAAGTCTTGCACGTACCCTTTGCTTGCACAGTGAAAGCATTTTTCGGGTTAAATGAGAGTAATTTACCTTCCCAAACGCAACTTGTATTTAACAGACTTAACTATGATAGCCAGCTAGCATTTCTTCTCTTCTTTAAAATGTGACTTTGGGGTATTTATAAATAAGCTAACCCAAAATTCGTGTCGATTGCATTCATCTTATGTATATAAGCAAGATTGGGGCTATTTCCTTTAACTTACTGAGGAGTTCAATTTCTCCCAATTGGCATATCCCTAACTGGCCACTTTTCCGCCGATGCAATCCCTTTTCCCTTTTGTTTGCACGCGCCGTGGACTGTGGCCACCGCTTCAATTGGGACCCATTCGACGTGGTCGCCATGGCTAACATCAAGCAGGCACGAGAATTCCTCGAAGCTTGGCACTCCAACACAAACAGCATCAACTGCCATTTCGATCTGGATGCACATTAGTAAGGTCTACGTGCACTTCTCACTGACTCGCCTTGAATTTAAACCAACAATAGCTTATACATGTCTGACCAAGTGGAAAACCACGGACGCGGTATTCCCCCAAAGGACGAGTGAACCACAATCAAGACTGTAACACCTTCCCTCGCTCCCGACATGTATCGTAACACGTTTGTCGACTACCCTTCAACGCAAATCTGCCTGTCTGCCCCCCATCCAGGTCTTTAGTATGATAATCCCAATTCCCACTTTTTATTTCGTCTGACGACGTGCCGGTGTAACCTGCTTGAGAATTCACGATTAAAACGTGATTTTCCCAACGAACCTTCTTTCTTCATATATATATTGATAAAGTTGAACCGTAAAAAGACAAGGGAGACCTGAATTGCCATTTCTGGCTTATTTGCCGTCATCAGCCACTCATACCAAATCCCAAGTGTGGCACACCTGGGACATACACGGGGCACACGGAAAATACATGTTCCTTAAGCAGATCGGTGAGCAACACACTATATATATATATATATATATATATATATATATATATATATATATATGACAATGATAATCTGGCGCTCACCGATCGGTTACAGGACTCACTCGTCCCGTTGTGCCTTGGGGCTAACTCACAAGCCCCGCCAGCAGCCGTAAGACAGCTAAGTATAGAGGCAGAATAACACAACCGACAAAGACAAGGGAGACTGGAATGGCCATTTCTGGCTTATTAGCCGTCATCAGCCAGCCATACCCAAACCCAGGCGCTGCGGCACCCGAGCCTCGAACTCGCGACCTTGTTGGGCAGAAGTCCAACGCTCTACCCACTGCGCCACGAGCTCGTTGTCTTGCCGGTTTCGATCGGGAATATTGACAATGATAATCTGGCGCTCACCGATCGGTTACAGGACTCACTCGTCCCGTTGTGCCTTGGGGCTAACTCACAAGCCCCGCCAGCAGCCGTAAGACAGCTGCCTCTATACTTAGCTGAAAGCAATTGTTTTCTAGGTCAAAAAGGATTATTAAGGCAACTTAATTTTAAATTTAAGTGCCGAATTATGTTAAGAGCGTCTTTTCTTTTAGACAAAGAGTTTTTTATGTCCAAGTGAGTCTACAAATATGACCTAAACGGCCATCTGCAGTAGACAAATGATCTCAAAACGCACAATTTCGGTAAATTCCTTTCCAAAATATCTTATTTTGAAGGGTTTGATAGGCACCTAACACAAAATCTACAGTGATGGACAATAAAGGGAAAACAAAGGAAACAAAGAAAAGCGCATTAACCAGCATTGCAAGAACGATTTCAAGTTAATCGTAAGCAAAACCGTCATACATATGCAGAAATTTAACAAAAGGAAATTAATCTTAATATACTTAAAATTGTACGTTTACAAGTAACCCAGTAAATTCTTTTTAAATTTTCTTAGTCACTGACCAGCCTATCGGCATGTCAGTTTATAAACTATTTCATTCCTGTTACGTCCCTGCCGGCGCAATCAAGTGAAAATCTGTTTGCCTTAGTCAAGTGCAACTTAAGAAATGTACAAACGGAAGAAAAAACAGCGTTTTATCGTAAAACCGTGTTGGAATTCGTACTGAAAATTTGGGCTGGTTGTTAATGGCCATACTTTAAATTACCTTTAATCTGGAAGACAACTTCCGTGGAATATACACCAAAGGACAATTGCAAAAGTAATTCGACTTGTGGTGTTTTATTAACTAGTTCGTTTCCATGGACAAGTATTATTTAAATTTAAAATGTCAGGTTAATTAGCTAACCCAATACTTGACGTTTTCGGAATGTTTCGCTTATCTAAAACAAATATGATTTCTAAACATAAAACGTCGCTTATTTATGCCTTTAATACTTTTGGGGACGCAGTGTGGGCTACTTTCTCATTACGGGCCAAATTTCATAAAAGCTCAGGGATTGCGTGAGATAGTGCAGTTAGCGTATTCATATTACACAGGGTGATGATGGATTTTGGGGGTTACTTGCTACTTTACTGTTTTGGGTTAATTTGTCTTAAGTTAACCACCAGCTGGAACCAGAAAACAAACATGCACACAAAATTGGTGCAGATGGCTCATCACTGGGATTTACTAGATGGGTCATAAGCACTTCATCGAACAAACTTTCATCAGTTCCTCGCCACCCACCATCTTCTGTCACTGCAGATGGGGTGTTTTGTTACTGAGGAATGAACTCACACTAATCAAATTGGCTTCTCTTAGTGAACCAGCTCAAGAACATTCAAGCACTTACCAGTCAGAAGTTGCTCAAGCTATAATAAAGAGCTGGACGACAGAGTTTGGAGGCCAACTCAAACAGGATTGTTTCGGGAATATTTGCCTGCATTCAGCCAAGCTTTCAATTGCTTAAATGCAAGCCTGATTTATGTGGGATTGATCAAAACTCGAAGAAAGATGTTTCTGTTCAAGTAGATGGTCATATCAGTCCCAGGGTTTGGCTCACATAATACTGGAGTAATATTACCGAAGATGCAAATGTTCCAAACAAAAAACAGCAGAGAATAGTCATTTTCCATTCTGCCAATATATGTTTACGTTCTTTGGATTTTACAGAGTAATGTCTTAAACAGACTGGGTCCTTCTGACCATTTTAAAAGTCAAAAAACGCCGATGGGCTTTCTACCGCAAGCTTCAGAACATACTTCTTTCTTTATATTTTATACACTTTAGATCTTGATCTAGGATCTATATGATCTATCTATATGAATCTCTGAAAAATATGGCCACGAAAAGTATAATATCGCTCAGACACTATGGTTCACGAAATTCGAAAAAGCAAAAAAAGCTTCAAGTCAAAATCGGAGGGTAGAAAATTACAAGGTTTCTCTCATACCAGCACCATGTCCATAAGAAATTGAGTATAACCGTTTTTATTTATTTTTAGGAAAAAAAGATAAAACAGACTTCCACATGCTAGTCGCCAAATTATGATAAAAAGTCTGGTTGAGACCAGCCAAACCTACTGCAACGTACGGATACCACCAACCCTGCTACAGTAAGCTGACTGCCCAAGCAAGATTATCTTAGCAATCAACCTGCAATATACCAGATTTCTACCAGACAACAATTAATTAGAAGCGGATTTGAGCCTTTTTTAATAATGCATACGACACTCTCGTAAAAGCCTCGGTGGCTTTAGGTAACCCAAATCACGAGACAATTGAGCCAAGTGAATATGTGAATTCCCTACGTTGAAGTAGACTAGGCAGGTAATATGATCCAAGTGTGATTCAAGTCGCGCTTCGAGGTGGAGACTGGTAGCGCACTTGGATCCAGACTTGGCTAAAATAAAGCCTTCCCCTTGCTGCGAGGGTTTCGATTCCCACCATGGCCCCGGAGATTTTCACAAGTGGTTCAAACGCATTTTTCAGATCTTCCAAAATCCTCTACAATTTAGTTGTGCCTGGTAGTCATCTGCTAGATTCTAGATTGATAGCTTAGGAAATCCTGCTTGGGCAGTAAACTTACCATATCAGAATTAGTAGATATGATAGGTTGCAGAAGGATGGACTGGTAACTTGACCCAAGCCAGGCAAACTTGCTAATTTTGATAAAGCGTTGGCTAAAATAGAACCTTCAATTTGTTGGCGTGGCTGTAAAGCTCGACGTGAATGCCGAGATTTTCACAAGGGGGTAAAAGGAATTATTCAAATCTGCGAAAATAATCTACTACTCAATTGTGCTTAGTTGACATTAAGTGGATTCTAGATTGATTGCTTCGTAAATCCTGCTTGGGCAGTTAGCTTACCATATCAGAATTGGTGAATTCCATAGGTTGCAGAAGGATAGACTGATAACTTGACCGAAGTGTGATTATACTAATGGGTCCCAGTCAGACAAAGTTGCTTATTTTGATAGAGCGTTGGCTGAAATAGAGCCTTCACTTTGCTGGCGTGGAAGCCGAGGTTTTCAAAAGGAGTTAAAAGGAATTATGCAAATCTGCGAAAATAATCTAGTACTCAATTGTTCTTAGTTGTCATTTAGTGGACTCTAGATTGATTGTTTAGAAAATCCTGCTTGGACAGTTAGCTTGGTGTATCAGAATTGATGGATTCCATAGGTTGCAGTAGGCTAGGTGGGTAACTTGACTCAAGTGTGATTAAACTTACGGCTCCTGGTGGAGCCTCGTAGCTTAGTTGGCTAGAGCTTTGGCTGTACTAAACCCTTTGCCTTGCTGAGGTTGGTTCAAATCCCATTGAGGCTGCCGAGATTTTCACAAGTGCATCAAACCGATTATTCAAATCTGCTAAACGCCTCTACAAATTACTTGTCCCTTGTAGTCATCTGGTTGATTCTAGATTGATTTCCTACGAAATCCTGCTTGGGCAGTTAGCTGACTGAATCAGAATTGGTGGATTCCATAGGTTTCAGTATATGGGTGGTTAACTTGACTCAGTGGGGTATCTTATCTCAGTTGGCTTGATTGTTGGATGTACGGGTGCGGGTTCTAATGTTACCGTGGCCACCAAATTTTTCACCAGTTTGTCAAACGAGTTATTAAAATTTGTCAAAATCGTCTTCTAAATGTAATATTTAAATTATGACTTATTTTGTTTTTACATCTCTCAAAATTTGCTGTTTTGCTTTTAAATCAAAAAGTCAGGCGCAGGTTCTAATTTTTGTTACGATAGCAAAATGAGCAGCTGTCACAATCTTAAGGCACCCTCATTGCTGCCGAATTTAAAAACAATTTGACTGTTAGAGGAAATATGTTACATATTCCGCATGCAAGAGGAGCATTTCTTTCTAAAGTTTCCGAGTAAAAATTAAAATGCACTACTTTTTAGATGTCTCACGTTGATAATTCAAATTTTGCGCATACTATATAATTATTGAAGGGACAATTTTTATGTCCTTTCTCCTCTTTCCTGGCCTGCTTAGGTGGGCTGAAAAAAGATTTCGTTCAAGTATTTGACTGCTCTTTGAAAAAATGCTTTTATTTTTTTTTTGGCGCCGACAACAAGGACATTGCAATTAAATGTGCAGATGCAGCGTACAGTAATAAATGTCACAGGGTATAACCCCAATTTAATAAAGGATTATATATCTCCAAACTTACATTTTGATGGCCAAATACTATGGTTCCAAAACTAACTTATCGTTGCATTTTAGTTTCAATTAAAACATTTAGCCTAAGAGTTCACTACGCCTAATTTACACCTACTACAACCATCAATGTATTCGTAACCATGGATTAACAATGGCATGCAGGTTAAGAGGAAATAAATGTTGAGTCTCGTAACATAAATATTAATCTAAATTTGTTCTCATATTTAAATCTATAACGATTGATTTGCGGTTCTCTGTGTGCCATACATATATTTTTGGAACTTCCTCGTAGAAAAAGAGTAAGTATCGTTTAAAATCTCTTCTGCTGGACACAAACCAAGAAGATATGTAAAATATTGCTTCTATCAAAAAGCATAAACGCTTCTCGAAGAACCATGAATCTTTTTTTAAAACTCTCAGTAAAGTCAAAATGAGTGTTCTTAAAGCTTTAACTACCAGTCCTAAAACCAACTGAAACTTCCTGTAAATATAAACTTGCCTTTCATGGTATATCATATGTTGCAATGCTTCAAAATACTGCCGTTTTTTCTTGATAAGATTTTTGTCATTTGTTCTTATTTAAAGTTCAGTTACTTTTTGCGAAACACACATATTGCAAACGATAATTTTTGAATTTGCAATTCGCTGAAACAAATCAATTAGTGGCCGTGATAATGCTTAACGTTTATGCTAAAAAAGAAAATATCTCACAATTATTTTTCTGCAAAAAAATTTCTAGAAATTTTTTTTTAGTGATTTCATGTGCTTTCTCTGCAATATAACTGTAAAGCCCTTAACTTCATATAAAAAAAATAATATGGAGGATAACATGTTCTTAGTTCAAGATAAGGCTTGCCATATAGGACAAGTTTTTGCTCCGTATTTGGGGTGCGATTTGTGCACATACAAATAGCTAAAGACATCTGCTTGTAATTTACTGTAAAACAAGTTGTATCGTTTTTGGACTTGAAATTTCCTTGACCAAATGACAGCTGCATTTGCACTAACCTACATATACCGGAATCTACAACCGCATGTGAATTGGGTTTGCCTCAAGAGAACGCCATTCATCATTTTAAATAAACACTTTTTCGTGGACTACTTAATATGATCTGAGTCTCATAATATGTTCTTATATAAGTGTATTTTAGTTGCAATTGAATCATGTGATGTATATTTTTGGGGTAAATAAAGAATGCATTATGATGGTTGCTTGAGAAATGTGTTGCCACATCAATTTTCCTATTGAAAGATATTATGTCAGATAATAATGTCTAATTAAGGCCCGTTTGAGACTAGAAAAAAACTGATATTAATGTCTTACGACAAAGAGAGCAAAATCAAGGTTCTTTCATAAGAAACTCATGAAATGCAGAAAATTGGAATGATCTTCTGATTAAGCCAATTTTCTTTCTTAGTCTAATGAGGCAAAATACAACTAGATGCGATTATATCTTTCTCTATATAACCTTATTTTGATAAAAGATCTATAAATTACTGACTTGGCATGCACGCAATTACTGTTTTGAGTTTTCTCTGGTTTGTGCATTTACGACAGCATTCTCTAAACAGGGACCATTTTAAAAACTAACAATTCTGCTAGCGAATTATGTAATATTTTGCAGTATAAATGTTTCGTAAAAGAATGAGTTGATATTTTTGCAGACTGCAAAGTATTCAAGGTTTCTTGATAATAATTAGCACAAAGGAAAATATAAATTTAACTTTTTTGAGTAGCAGATTTGCTAACTGCTGACACCTAAATGAATTGCTATCTAGTCATGTTCAACATGCCTTATTCTAGCTGCAAATGCCATAATTTACGAAAATATTGATAATAAATTGCAAACCGGCATCCATACAGGTATTAACGCTATGACGTATTAAACAGCAAAACTGGTGAATTTAAATCTTAAATGTCCTATAAAAAATCCTTTGTTGTGATTTATTTACCAAATAAAACAAGCAGCAAATTCTGAAATCATGAAAGCTCTGTGAGTGGTACGAATAAATTTAATTAGAATTGTAATTTTTTGCATCTTAAAGGAAATCTCATTTTGTTCAATTTATTGCTAGGTATTTTAAGGATTATATGTTGTTTCAGATCATCCTTTAAATGCCATTTATTGGCAATAAATGTAGATCCTGTTCTATGTGTTCCTCAAAAACTTCAAATTAAGAAATATCCTAGAAACATTAACTTACATAGTGAGGTTTTTAAATATTCCTTCTAATTGTGATGGCAGTTTGCCTCATATATGTAGACTTTTCCGAACATGGAAATTCATTTCTGAGTAAAATGGAGCCTTCTAAAAATCGTCAATCAGTATGCATATGATTAAGGAGAAAAAATTTTATAAGAAGTTATCCATTAACAAACGCGTAGATTACATACGTTGCTGACGAATGTATGCGGATCTGACCTTTTCCGAAAGTTTAGTCTAGCTGAAAATATAAAAGGTTTATTAAGTTTGCAACTTCCTTGAAAATAAATAATAAATATATTAAGTGTACTTGCTAGTTCCGGAAACTTTATCATTGTCTGGCATGGAAGATCAAAAGCAGTAAATGTTTTCAAATTGATTCTTTGTTGGACTTTTGTGGACATTCATTAACAAACTACCCTACTAAAGCACAGCTGACAAAGGTAACATGTCGCTAGCAAGGATGGACCTACTGAGAGTTTAATTGTAGATTTGAAGCGTGTTTCTGGTGATTAGGGATCATCTAAATGCGGTTTAATGTTTAGCCTTTTTGAACTGTAAGAATCCCAGATTTTGAACGCAAGTCCTTCTGGTAATGCGAAAAAGCATTTGACAAAACCGGTTATGTTGTAATGTTTTTTAAACAATTAGTTTTCGATGCTCATATACATTTAGATACAGTTTTTTTTAAAAAACACTGACATAAAATATTCGTGCTAACTTATTTCTTTTAAAATTATTTATCTATAAAATTATGTTATCGAACCTTGAGTAACTTTTAAATTCGTCAGCAATTTCAGTTTTGTTTATAAAGTGCAGGCTGCCAACTGAACACTATTTCTTATAGGAAAAATCACAGCTTCTCATGCTCAGTGCTAATGCATGTTTGCAATGAGTGTGGACCATAGCTATTTCCATGTATTTAAAGAAAAATGTATTTTATAGCATGTATACAAAACATTATAGAGGCAATTTTTCTTATTCCAAGTAAAAAAGAAGAAGCAGATTGTTTGTTCACCAGTATCATGACTTTTTTCGTCAGAGCCAAAAGTGACAAAAAAGTATCAGTTAGCGAGACAGGGACCCTAATCCAGATGTGATGTTGCAGAACCCTGTTTGCAAGCGCAAGATCAATAAATCGATCGATCGAGTTCTCATCGGAGGCCCAGACTTGAATCAGTACTCGGTTTGTCTTGCTTCTGGCGTGTGCAATTAATTTTATGGCTCCGAAGTTATACTTGTGACCCGTTTATTAGGTGTGGGTAGTCACTTGTGATAAGTTGCCACCCCGTCTTACAACCAGCTCTTGCTCGTGTACACTCGACCAAGAATACATACAGTCTGTTCTGTGTAGTAACGGGAACAGTTTTGGTACAGGATGCGATACAATTTCCTCGACTGCTCTTGGTTTTTAATTTGTACTTGATTGTTGTTATCCTGTTGCGCATGAAAGCTTGGAGTCAGCGTTGAATTACGAAACCAAGTGATCCAACAATGCGCTCGGTCGCGTTTGGCTCGTCCTTGATGTATGCCATCGCATGCGATACCGTAGGGGTTGGTTCTGGTTGCGTCCGCCGGGCGGTGAACATGTAGGCATCAGTTTATGAACGCCTTCGGATAGGCGTTCCACAAAAACGTATCGCAGAGGTAACGGGCCTCACGTGCTTTGTCCGCTGGGTTGCTGCAGTGAGACTGGATGCGTTTGATCAGCGTTCTTACAAAGCTTCGTTTGTGAGCCACCCGATGGCTGCTGTGAACATTGAGAAGCTGCGTGGTGTTCGTTGGTTTCCTGTAGACAGCCGTTTCTATTTCGCTGTTGGGACTTTGCTGGACGAGCACATCAAGGAACGACACTTTTCATTCGTCCCTTGTGAACTTTTTAGCTCGTAGATTCGAGTTATATAGAACATATAAATGCTAAAACATGTTCATCTTGACGATAAAAAACGTTTACTCTTAGGAACGGTGCCAAAACGATAGGCTACCGTTGGGTGATTGTGATCTTTTCCAGCTCTTAAAGGACCAATACTGACACGTAACCAAAGATTTAGGAGCCCATCTGAGTTCCCTATATCTGCTCATAGGTTTCTGTGAAAAGTGTGAAGAAGGTCTTTCGGCAAAATTCAACCAGCTCCCCTGAGGTGTTCAATTTTTAGACAACTCCATGTGTAGTTTTCAGACTCATCACGTTTCCTACGCATAACTTTTATTGCTAAACTCAGCGGGGTGGATGGGAATAATGGTGTCACGTAAAAACAAAGCGTCACTTCGTCCGATTGAAACCTCTAGAAATGTAGATCTGCCGGGAAGCACCAATGCATCCAAGAAGGACCGACACCGTAATGTCTGCTTTATAAGACTCCCATTTTCACGGCAGTTGGCAGAAATCCTCCAGGAAGAAAAACTGTTCTTTCTGTTCCTTTTTCATTTTAAATTTGACCTTTAAGTGGAGTTTATTTACAGTAGAAAGTGAATCTTCTGCCTTTGTGAATACATCATCCCCATATCTTCAGTTAAGTGTGATCATTTTGAATTTGGGAGCGACTGTTGCTTCCATGTGTCCCATAAGGAGGTCAGCAAAGGTTGGACTAAGTGGAATTCCTACTGCTTTGCTGTTTATTTGTCTATCTAATTGATCGTTCAATATAAATCGGAGGTTCGTGGTAAATAATTGTTATGCTTTTTATAATGTGTTGGGTGGAAGTCAAGTTTCGTCAGCATAAGACCATTTAAAATGTATTGTTTCCACCTATAATACGTAAGAAATCGTGATTCAACGTCCAGGGAGATCATGTTTTTCTCAGAAACCATTAAATGCTTGATTTCCTTAATAAATTGGAAACTGTTTTATACAATGTAACTTCAGAACCAACGTCAATCTGGCTGCAATTCCTTGACAAGTATCTGTGCTAATATGCGATAAATTGAAATATTAATCGAAAAAATAGTTTTTGAGTTATATTAATTTTATGTTTTTTGGTTATCCATATTATCTACGATTATATGTACCCCTTTATTTTTGGGATAGCACTGTTTTGGAATTCATCACAGAAGGTTACTTGTTTTCCAGGCGGAATCTTACAATGCCTTGCATACTTCTTTTACTGAAGATTCTAAACGAACTTTACTTTCATCGTTTAAAATAGCTTAAATTTTGTACACAGGCCCTGCGATTGAGTACAAAATCCCCAGGCCCTTTATCCGATTAAGAAATTTTTATTTTTTGTGATGTTTAAATGCGGTTGCGTTATTGGGACTCTACCACTGTCCGCATCGTGAATGGTCCTGTATGAATGCAACACAAAATTGCTCCGAATTTTCTTTCCAACGGTGCAGCGTCGTTTGTAAATGATCCTCCTATCATATTTAATATAAAGAAAGTGTGATAAATCGTAGTTGGTAATGCAAAACGATTGGCCACCCCATGTACATATCAAAATTTTCCCATATGAATGGAGGCGACAAAATGGCGGTTCTGATTCAAAAGCCCGGCACCAAGTGCATATTTGTGACCAAAATCTATAAACCATAGTCTGCGGCCACTGCAAATGTGTATAAGACTTGTACAACATACTGGTTATTACGTAGTGTAATATATGAATTGCCTGTCATTCAAACTATTCAGCAAATGTTTTGAAATTTCTAAACGTATAATCCCGTTCCATTCAAGCCCAAAATTTTTCAGGGTGTAAAAAGATTTTTTAAACCTTTAGATGGCCCTTCTGTTACTTTTAAAAAGTGAACAAGTAGTTATTTCAAAACAAGAAAGCACGAGAAAATAAATTTGATAAATGTTTTCCCCTTATACATTTTTAGATATTAAGGACATCTAAAATCAAATTTAACTTCATATCACTTAAATATTCACGTTTGATCGAGCGCGGTTTTAGCTGGCGCTCCAAAAGGGGATAATTAAAATGCCAACTGTCTGTCTTGAAAATAAATTTGGGATGATATTGAATGTATTGCAACGCCACCCACGTAAACATCTCTAAGCGAAGGTTACTTCAGAATTTCCGTTAATCTTTCATGCGATAGAACAGTCAATGAACTATTACGGACATTTCCTTGTATGAAGAGAAGAATGGTCAAGGAAGTTCGTTACAGTCATTCATTTCTTTAGGAAATACCAATTCAATGTTTAAATGAGACTGCTATGTTGTTTCCCGCGTGGCAGTTAAAAGTATGGATGTCTTTAGTCTGGAAACTAAGGAAAAATTGATTTAAAATCCACCTTCACCTTTGACAATGTCCACTGAATGCTGTGCTGGGACGGTGACGCGCGCTGGATTATAAAGAGTATAGAATAACATTGCATCTAACTAACTCTCTGCTCAACGGATAATCCCAGATCACGTGCTCACATCTTAAGGATGCCGTAACATAAGGAATATTTCAATGTCCAAATTCTTTGGAAGTTAGCGTCAATCAAAATGCCAAATCACATTTCTTTCCGTTGAAGCTGCTAAATCTACTAAATTATCAATGCCAGCGTGTGGTCTCTTGGCTCAGGACACTGTGAAAACTTTTGAATTTGGCGTTTCTATTCACCAAGTCATGCAAATGTATCTCCCTTTGTCGACCATTGTCCGATCGATTAAATTTCGTAAAAAAGTAAAATACATGCTAAAATCATCAAAACAGCGCATATCTTGAAATATTAAACTATGAAGTCACTTCTACTTTTCATAATACACGCAAGTGCAAAACTAAAAGGTATGCCAAAAAAATTCTTTCTTTTCTTCTATTAATATTTGGCTTTAATTCTCTGACATTAATTTTCACAATTTGTACTTGATGGTTGTTTGACGAAAGTTGTAACGCCTAAAAAAAATATTTATTCTTCGACTTTTTAACTTATCTCTTAATTTAACTGAAGGTAATTCACTGATTAGTAGGAATTTAGCCGATGCATTTTTGTCATTTAACTACTCTTTTTTGTGAAAGTACAATTTCGTTGGTTGTGATACTTCATTGCATAATGCAAAAATAAATCCCACTTCTAAATGACTAGACGAGGTTGTATTTACTAAAATTAAACTACCAATATCCATCTGGTTAAATTATGAACACGCTAGTCACAGTTTTCCTAGAAACCAGAAATTGAACCCAAAGGTAATACAGATTGTAAAGGATATGGATGGCAATTGAAGGGTGCAGTTGGTAGGTTAAATTCGAAATGTAACCCAACCAATGGACTATCCGATCGTATATGCCGATGATCTCAATTGCCTCGATTAATCAATCTGCGCTGTAGGTGCATAGGTTCTGAGATGATGTAAAATTTATTACAGTCTTTAAGAAGCCATTATGTAAGGTAACGTTAACGAGACGTAACTGCTGACAGAATTAATCGTATTGGTACCCTTTATGAATTTCCAGTAAACGCTTTTGTTAAGTGGTGGTACCACCAAACCAAGATTTTTTCGTTTCTGGGTTCTCCCGTTGTTATGTCTATCGGTGAGGTTTTGGAAGATGACACAGGATATGGCATGCACAATGTTCACCTCATACTCATTAGTTTTTAATTTGTACATTTGTTTGTAGGTTGCAATTTTTCATGTTCACCTACCTATTGGGTGTTAGGTGACAATGGTATTTTGTTTGCTCATGTTAAAAAACGACCTTATACGTGTGAGCATTGGTTTAAAAGTCTGCTCTCCTGAAGCGATCGAAAAATATTTAGCCTCAAAAAATCACGCTCCGTGCTTTTTTTTCATTGTCACTCATGATAATTTCAAATGTCAATTAAAAAATAAATAAAATGACATTAACATTTACGACAGTTCTTATAATTCAACATCATCTTTTCCTTATGTCAGATATCCTAACCACAATCAGTTGACAGTTGGCTGTCCAGTTACCCTGGCTTATAAGTGATATTTATTCACATCTGCATTTGCCATCGATTTTTTTATCGCCGATACATCTCTAACTCAATCTGCTCCTTTCAACTGTAACCAATGCTTTAGTTTAAAAGACTCAGTCACCTGGAATTCGGAACAGTATTTAAAATTAATTGTCATCATCCCAAAAACATAAAAATTAGGCTATTTGTCGATTTCGTGTTGTCGTAAGTTCAAAACGCACGAGACAACGTTTGACTGGTAACACTCCCACCACCTGCGTCTCTAACATTTTATATGTGACGAGAAATACTGCAACACTTTTCTGAAGCATTTTCCACTTCGACCGCCATTAATGACATGACACGCTGTGGGCCCAACGGCACTGTATTTGCAGCAATTGCGACCTGCACTTGAATAAGTCGTCAGTGAGATATATGGAAGGCACTATATAGAAGGCATCTGCCCTTTCCATATCAACCTGGTTCAGATGCTTGAGCTATTTTTAGACGACAAGAAGTGAGTGCGTAATACATAACCCATGGCTTTCTCAGAATGCATCGGGTCTCCACGCGGACTGGAAGAGGGCGCTGATTGCTCCTCCCGTGTCGGTCATGTTCTTTCTTCTTCTCCCTTCTACCAACAGAATGCCCTAGTGTACGTCCAACTGGTGCTGGAATTTGGCGCAGATACTGGCACACTCCCTTTTGTTAAAGGTATTCCTCAATCACTAAAAGCAGGCTTTAATGACGGATAACTTTACAATGAATGTTAGCTCGCCTTAATACTGAAAATTGGACAAAAGGGGCTAACTACTTGATTGTAGCTTATCCAAGAATGAGGATTATTTTGTTGTCTTAAACGGCCTTGCTTGATCACATCAAGGATGATTTTGAAAGCAATGACACTGCATGATTAATATGATTCCGCAATTTCGAAAGCCCCAATTTTTTCGTGACGAGTAATTAACCTTTCGAAGAGTCGTTTTGCACTAAATGAAAACTGCATGGGAGGTAGAATGTGCACTAAGGCATGAACAAAAATGACAGGTCGACTAAACGTTCTCTCAAACTGGCAAGAGCCACTGACTGACAGACTTCGTCATGTCTATATTAAAGCGCAATCTAAGGAGATGTTTACACGCGTGTGCGCTACCTGATGTGGTCATGATGCTCTACCCGATGAATTCTACTTACGCAACCCAGGAAATCTTGCACATGAAGATGTTCAACTGGTATTATTTCGAGCAAAACCAATTAATTTTTAAATTTTTAACATGTTCGCAAATCATTAAATCAATGTTTCAAAGAATTAAAATAAGCTTTGGGAGCAGTATTGGTAACTTAGGGATTTTTATGCAGCAGTAATACAGTGGCCATCAGAGCAGATTCATTTAAACCCCTGAAATGCTGATCAATTTGTTAATTTATGTGCTTCACAATTAAATTCTTGTATGTGTTTACTTTTCACTACAAAGTATGTTTTATCATATTAAGCTCGTCATTTTTACATATACTACGTCACAATAATCAACGATCAAGTATGGTTAGCAGGTTCATTTCTCCTACAAGAAGGCTTTTTATGAAAAAATGATATATTTCCAAGAAGCAGGCAACCTATAAGAGCGCTTAGAATGAAATTGCCCTTAAAATCTAATTTATGTGAAATTTTGCTAAATTCCAAGGAGTTATAATGTTCAGGTAGAGTCAACGTTACGCTTAGGGTTTACAATAATGATAGGGCTTATGGTTTGGTTATTGTTATATTTGGCAAAGCCTTCATCAAGCCTTCGTTTAAGGGGTATGTTTTTGACACCGGTGTATGCAAATCCAAAATATATTGTGCAAAGTGACATCTTATCCAGGGCGGGAAATAAACCCGACCAGTTGTTCAAACAGGCTATAATTGCATATCGAATGCTGACGCACCTAGCCTTTATGGGCACACATTAACTATAAATTTAAAATGTTGCAGACTTTAAATAGGAAAAGCAGGCATACTCCTGGTCGGCAGTGTTAAAATGCAACATCAATTAGTCCGGTTTTTTGATAAGGAAATCTTATTCGGGCAGCTGTTGTACTCGAAATGTTGCCACGCAATATCACCCACAAGAAACGTTTGAGCTATTTCGATGCTATGAGCTTCGTAGAGCTCATTTCTTGGTGTCAGCTTCATTTGTTACATTGTAAATCGCTGAACTTTTTGCATATTATGCAAGTTGTTAAAATAATTACTAGCATTTAAACGCAGCACTTTCTGCACTGGAGAACGCAAGCTCTGTTTCATCGGAGTAACTTAAAGTTAACGAAAACATAAAACATTTTGGCCCCAGCAAACGGAAGAAGGAAATGATAAATTGAATAACGAATGATATTTTAAATCTTTTTTGCTTCAAACAGAGCTGCTATGAACGCAAGACTAATTAGATTTTTATTTGGGAGAATAAAGAAAACTTCTTTCATCTCAACTAAAATATTGGCAAAGTGCTGGCTTTAAATGATTAACTTTGGTGACCAAAAAGGAAAATACCTGTGGGTTCGGCAAACACTAGTTTTACATTCCCAACATTTTTATTCCCGTAGTAATCAATGAGCAATCTTGCTGTTTTTTTTGTGCCACACGCACAATCTCAGACTCTATCCGAAAAGTGATTTCTCTAATTAAGCTTAAAATTATAAGGTATTCAGTGACTATTTTACATTCAGGAGGTCTCTTGTCGACTTCAATTTTAACTGCATAATGGGAAAAGGTTCTGTCAGGATTTTGCATCACGTATTACCTTAACTTCAATCATTTTTCCTAGAAATGATGTAGAAGCGCTACTTCAGTGTAAAATGCTTGCCAGATCGTGTGATTTTTCTGAATGCGCACATTCTCAAATGATTCATTTTCCAGCCAAATCTCCAGGGGTCAGTGTTTGTAGCTGGTCTTTTCGACACCCCATAGACCCCTATTGACATGATACATTTAGAATATCCATATATTCATCATTATATCGTGCCTCCACTTCTACATCCGATATGTTGACAATACGTACATAGAAGAAGATGCACCGTTTAATCTTAGCAATGCCCTTGAAATAAGCCCTGAATTCTACTTGAGCAATCGGGCTGAGTTCATTCAATTCGGTGTCATGGCTGTCTTTGCCACTACATAGGTTAAACAAGGCAAAACATCAACTCGCGAATTTTCAAGCGTCAGCGGGCCGTTCAGAAAGACAACCTGCCGTTACAAATTATCTGACACACGCTTAAGGAAGGCCATGAATTAAAAGAAAGAACTTTTTATTTTTTGAGATGAAAATTCAATTCAAAAAGTGTGCATCATAATGCCGGCAAAGATTATGTTGACTGGAATGATCAGCACTGGCTCATAAGCCGTCATCAGCGAGTCATGCCCAATCCCAAGGGGTGCACAAACCGAGGTCTAAATCCGTGACCTGTTGATTTGAATTCGAACCCTCTAACTATTGAGCAACAGTTCCGTTGTCTTGCTGGCTTAGATCGGGAATATTCAGTCATCGATTTCAATAATTCACCATTTGACCCATAAAGTTGCATAGTTAAATCAAATATGATAAAAGACATGGTTTAAAAGTGTTTTGTGGTTAATTATCATCGTTCTCGGGCTGTCCGCATGTTAATATCGGAATGTGGAGGTCATTGTGACTGGAATGGTGGGTGTAATTAATGCTCATAGGTCGAGCAAGAGGAGAATACATAACTATCAAGTCAACGCACTGAAGAACTCTCACCAGGGGGTTGCTAAACGTGTAATCATCGCGTGGGGCCAGTATCGGTCACGGACATAAGAGGGCCTGTATAAGTGTCTTCTGATAGCACAGGACTTAATTCATTACCCGTAAAGCCCCTTTCTCAGCTGTTACTAGCACCCATTGGCATAGACTCTTACATAAGTTGGTCGGCGTACGGTAGACAACTTGAAAAGCCTCATTGCGATCACCTTTTGTGATTGGTATCAACCAGATATGCAAGAATAGAACATGAAATCGGTCAAGTTTCATCTTTAACTAACCACGAGCTCTTGTGTTCACGTTGCTTATTTTCCAGACGTCTCATGCGGCCAATATATCCCGCTCGACAGGAGCAAGTGAAAGAGTACATACACATCGATATAATCTTAAAGGGGAATTCGTCTTTACCTCACAGGATGGTAGAGTTCGCTAAGTATATGCAAAGGTTCGCTGTGATGAAAGCGCTCGTGACTATTTTAGTCAGAACTTTTAATAGTTTGCTGGTTGCATCCCCTAAAAACGGCAGTCTTATGAACAGGTCTTTTTTGTCTGAAGATTAGGTTGTAGGCTTTGTGGTGCGCTCTCATATATAATGCAAGTTTAATCTCTCTGGGTATGCGTTCCCATGACCTGTGTTCTTCAGCTGCTGCAGTTCTGCTTCAGAGACTTCAGATGATCAGATATGCCACACTCTAGCTGCAAATCCTTAGAATTAATATCTTTAATATTCAGGGAAAGAAAACAGCGAATGTTAATGTATTTTCCCGTCTGATTATTCTTTTGGAATATTCTACGTTTGATATATCAATACTCTTGCCTGCGTAGAAGGACAGCAGGTAACGCGACCTCATCATCCACCTTACATTCTGCAGAAAATGTGCGCGAGTGATGCATGCTGTTAAACTTCCAGGAACAAGGCCTCTTTTTTTGGTGTTATTGTCTGCCAGACAGAAGATGTCATCCATGTACCGAGGAGAACATTCGAGGTAAATGATGGGCTCTCTTAGACTCGTTTGCGTAAGCGTGCGCACGAACAGATTTGAGAGAAACATTTAAAGCGGTGAAATAACCGATAAAACATTCGTCTGCCTGTGTAAGTGCTCTTTATTAGGAAACTGGACATTTTATGTGAACCACATAAGAATTTCCTGACGGGTTTTCACAAACAGACCTATCTGGTATTTCGTATCCCAAAAATGCCACAGATATAGTTTATTGTGTCTACCGTAAGTACGTTGGTAAAATGTGCTGATACATATAACGATATAATTCCCTGTTAACCAACGTTTATATTCTTCATGGTGAGGAATAATTTCAAAGGTTTCTTTCCATCTTTGAAGGTAAAGGCAGACTTGGAACGGTCTAAGCTGTTCTTTTCATCATTTTTAATTGGTGTGATAAGGCAATATTTTTATGTCAATGATTGGGCGTAGCTACAGCCCCTGAATGTGAAATTTTAAATTTTCTGGGTATTTTCATGCCAACAGGTAATACTCTGACAAACCATTTCTCAGTCGAACGACATTCCTTGTTGATGTTCTTAAGGACTGCCGTCATCTGATCCTAGGCGGCTTCGGTTCGATCATTTTCGTTCTTGTATTTCGAGATTTTGGTTCGATCCACCAAGATTTCCCTCAGTTCTGCCACGTTATTCATCCTATCCGATGAACAAAGTTCACCAACGTCATCGGAAACGCACGAATTGTTGCTACTGTTCTTCAAAGTCCCTTCATCACAACGATGCAGAGGGGAGACTGTTGGTTTTATAAATTTATTGTGTATATATAAACACCTCACGGTTATATTGTGACGGAATACCAAGGTGGAGGTAAAAAACCTCAACTAGCGCACTGCTAAGGCATTACCTTATCCTCGTATTGAATGACAGCATATTATCGATTTTTATATTTAAAAGATATTAAATAAGATTTCACATCTATACTTAAAGTGTAATAATTTAAGCATCTGGAAGTTCAAGCTGAAGAACTGGACATCAGTTAATGTGAGACAATCTCGAGTACATACGCGCCTTAATACGGACCGCTTTGTTGGGAAATGCCCTGCCCCAAAAGAATGTTAGTATACACAGGCAATAACTACTGCCAAAGACAGATATGCCGATGATATGCAATAGTAAATTACTCCCTGACTTATCGATTCTAGGTGACCCAGTCAATGGATGACTGCAATATCTTCGGAACTCCATCAGGCCCCAGCGGCCAAGGTGCGGTCACATATCTCAAAAACTTCCTTCGTCGTCGATACGGAAATTACAAGCCACTTGGTTCAGACCCCTTCTGCGTGCATTAATACCCTCCCTATTTTCCTATCTGATGGACTCTTGTGGCTAATGTGATAAAATTTCCCTGTTTGGCCAAAGTACAGCATGGAAAAATGTATCCTCCCGTGCACTCGTATCTCACTTTGTGGACAGGTTTAAGAGTCATCTTCCGCCTGCCAGCGCATACCACTGAACCTTTACAACGAATGAAGACCAGAGGTCCTGTCAACATGAGCCTATGTTACTTCAGCCAACACTCAGAATATGAGAAAGATACTTAAATATGGAAATTGTAGGTTTTAGAACGTGTGAGCATTGCAGATAAGCAATATTGACAAAGACAAGGTGAGTGAAATGAACATTTCTGACTGATTTGCCTTAATCCGTCAGTCATGCCCAGACCCACATAGTGCATACCCTGAGGATCGAACCCGCAACCCGTTGATCAGAAGTCCAATGCTCTAACCATTGAGCCACGGGACCATTGTATAGCCGGTTTAGATAGGAAATATTGAAATTCGTTGAAAAATGCTCACGTTTCGCTAGCGGAACTTAATCGTCCCGTTTCTGCCTTCGAGTTCACATTTCAGCCAAAACAGCAGCCATACGGTGGCAAGTAGTAGTAAAGGCAGATTTAAAATTGTTTGCAGGGTTGCGCCTTGTGTGGCGTCGGGTATGATCGGCTGATGATGGCTCATTTGTCAGAAATGGGCATTCCGGTCACTCTTGTCTCTGTCGGCAAAGTTCATCTGCCTCTACTTCTATTATCTGCTGTGTGACTGCTAGAGGGGTTAAACGTGAGCCTCAAGGCAGAATAGGTCAAGGGAGTCCCGTTAGTCATCCGTGAGAGTTTATCAACAAAAGTTTTAGAATTGTCAAGCCATTGTGTGCTCCAGTTGTTTTGAGACTGTTTAACGTCGTTTAACTTTTAACAATTATTAAGGGCCCATTTTCTTCATATTCAAAATCGAAAGCGAGTTATTTTATGGGCATGAAAAGGGATCATTATGATCGCATTCATATGCGTTTCGCTTAGACAAAAGTCCAGTTTTTCTTTTTTTATCTAAACATCTTCAGTAGGGCTCTATGATATACGTTTGATGAAATATCTCCGTAGATCCTATTAATGAGAGTATGAAGCTCTTCAAAGTTTATTGAAATCCTGGTAAGAATGATTTACGAGTTCAAAACTTTTAACCATGTAGGGTAAAGGCACATTCTGTGCTTATGTTATTTTGATAGATTCATACGTAACGCCAGAAAATTTCAACAACTTCATAATTTGCAAGGTGTTTTTGCTTACTGAATTCAGTGCCTTTTTGATCTTTTGAATCGAAGGCCAATCATTTGAATGTGTATCCTCAGTTAATTTTTCCAGTGCATATTTCTACTTTCGGAATTAACTCAAACACACAGTCGTTGGAGCTTTAAAATTGGAACAGATTTTTCTCAGATGCCCCAATATAAACATTTGCGCAGTTTTTCCTACTCTTCCTTCCGCAAGCAAAAGTAATTCCTCTAATTTCGAAACAACACACAACTCATATTTAATATTTTTAATTTAACCAAACTGATTCTTTAACAATATCTCCGATGAAAATGCAGTAATTCAACTTCTTCCAGCTAACGTAAAATTATTGGTCAACAGTCAAACTGCTCCACACTTAATAACAAACTTTTATGCATAAGAAAACTTTGTGATAAATAACCCACCCCAAATCAAAAGAAATCTGTAAAAACGACCACTTAAAGGCTTAAAGGAACGCGCGTTTCCTCCCACTACAATTTTGAAGCCCACAATGTCGTTAGGCCACGCGTACCTAGCGATCAATGTGAGGTAATTGTTTTACAAAACGGTGCTCTTGTCTGTCTTCTGCAATGTACACTAATTTCTTTTATTTATTCGCAAACCTATAGGCCGGGTAGATGAACAACCACCAAATCTGTAAGGCCAGAAGTGCGGCAATAGTTTTTTACAGCATAAGCATAGCTGACGTGGTTAAAAATCGCCTTTGCATGGACGATAAGCGAGTTTTTTGCAATCATAAACAAGGGGCAGGTGAGACCTCTCAAACCCATTCACCAGCGGTAACTAATGGGGCTCGAGTCGATTGCCACACTTTAAGCACCAAAACGCCTATCTACGACGAGTATAGGTGACTTTCACCGGTTGAAGTGAGTTCGCGATTATGATTCTGACGCCCGCTTCAGATTGTTATGTCAAGCCAGGCGTGGACCTCTTCTTATCCATTTTATTCAATTTTTCTTTCATCTTCTTCACCTTTCAATGTTGCCTAATCAGGGCTTATGCTAATTTGCCGGTCAAAGAAAGAATATTAGGAAACATTAGATTGATGACATCAGTTTCTTTGATGTTCCGAATATATTACAAAACCTGAACAAGAACCAAACATGTGGGAATAAATTAGAAAGCCAAGGTTCACATCAGTACATGCTGAGTGACCACTTTCTTGTCAGATATTTGTGCACTCTGTATATAATATTTAAGTTAACTTATGACAAAGGGTTATAAAGGTTTGTGTTAATCTCACGATAGCATGGTTCATGCAGGCTTCTGAAGACAGGAGTGAATTGCTTGACGATAGTCAGATCAAGTGACATTTTTTGGACTTGGTTCGACACGCCTGAATAGGATAATTGATTTTATGATGTGTTCACTAACCCTTCGCTTTAGGAGATAATAAGCGTAAATAAAATGTAAAACACATCCTTAGCTCAGTAATTCCTACATCATATTTGCCATTTTCAGTATTTTTTGTCAACAACCTAATTTGTTTACTTAAAATGTTATTCTGGACGCGTAAACGCAGCATGTTTTGTATTTCGCAAGAAACACTACTGTATATTTTTTTATATTGCTGGTCTGTCAGTGTCACACATTTTTTTAATGAGTATGTGCGTTTCTGGGTTCAGGAAGCTTTACTTTTAAGCTAATGATTTTTCCATTTGTGATTTCTTCTGCGAAATTTGAGCTATCATTGAAGAATACTGCAAGAAATCTAAAATTGTCAGGTTATGGGAAACAGTAAACACCCAACAAAGGAATATTCAGGATATTCCTTTAAAAAACCTTTTCCTATGGAAATGGTTATCTTTTATTTAAATTAAGGTACGTTTAGACAATTGCATAAACCTTTGCAATTTGTATACCCTTCGGATTGCTAATATTTATTTATTTACTTAATCTGCTATGATTTACCACAAATTCATTCAGCACCGTGTGTTGCAATGACAAAGGCAAAATTACGACAGGCTGTAGGATCGCTAATGGTTCAGTAGGAAACCTTAATATATTCCTGCTCTAAAGACAATAAATGACTGAAATTCAGTCATTGGTACATCAAGAGCACTATATATTTATAAAAACAACTTGGTTTTCCGATCTTACAGGCAACCACTCACATAAGCATGGACTCGAAGAACATTTGTCAGAAGAAACTGCTCGACCTTAGGAACTGAACCTCCTCAAGTAGACCGTGTTGTCAATTTAATTATTTTAATAGTACTGCGTGGCTTATCCATCAATAGTGACTATGTATACTACTATTTTTTATAAAAGATCCTTAATGTATACATGCATTTTTTGTATCTGTCCTCTTTTCTCTATGGTAGGGTCTACACAAATTTGACAAAATATTATGTGTGTACACTTTTACATGCATAAAGTAACGTGTTCTAGCCTCATCTTGACTGCAACAAATATTAATCAATATATTGTATTTTATATGAAATATGTTAAACTACGTTTTCAAGGCACTTTAGTTGCAATAAGAGTATCAGTGTATAATAATAAAGGCGCAAGCTATACAAAATAGTACCCCGTACCAAACATGCATGTTTCGTTCAGATTTACGAACAGGTTCCGCAAAAATCACGTCAGCTGAAGGCGAGTCTTCTGCTTCTGAAAGGGAAAAATTAAATCAAAAGTTTGAAAGGCTTACTTTTTTTTCTTGCATATATTCATTTTACTTATATTCAACAAGGATGCTATTTGCTTTTATTTTCGGGGCATTTCGGCTTTGTATAGTATTTTTTTGTCAAATAATTTTGTGCGAATCTGCAAATCCCTTTGCATGATTTCCAGCAGTAAGGACAGTATGGCCGACGCACAGTCATTTATTTCTTGTCCATTACAATAAAATCATTGTACAGCGTGAGTTTATACCTTTGCATTCCACGACCACTTCCTGTGTAGCATTTGCTTAGGTGCGCAGTCCGAATACTGCGTACAGAGTATTTATCTTGTCCATGCATTGGTCCAAAACATCACCTGTGGGGCTCGCTTTAAGGGAATTTAACGCTTAAAATCAACTTTTTCATAGTCACTTGAATCTAAAAAATATTCACTTTTGTTTTAAGCTGTAGAGCTTTTGAGAAGTGAAGGGGTAAAATAGTATTTTGAAGAACTCCATAGTAATTTTGAAGAACCGTAGATTACCATCGGCTGGATTGTACGAATTGCGTGTTGAAAGTTAAGTAATCTTTGAGCCAAAGGACAGGCCAAATGACAAGATCTTATAAAAGGTAAAGATATCCAGAAATGCGCAAGCGTATGCACGGAAGAATGGACCATAATAGCTACGGCATATAGGGTACTACGCCTGACCTTGTATGCTAATTGTTAGGGCATGAAACAATTTGAGGAGAATGTCATGATTGTACCTAAGGTAACTTGTTCAGAAAATTTTAGTTAAGGGGAAGAATATGTTATATGCTTAGGTGGGTTTTGAGGCATAAGGGTGATTCCTTCTGTACGCTAGATGGCAGGGATTTTTTACTACACGTAAGAAAGATTATTAAAGCGTGTCCAAACTGGAGCTTTTTGAGAGCAGCAAAATAAACAGATGGATATCAAAACACTGGTACAACAGCTTTTGAAATACGGGCACTTTAAAGTGCGAGTTTCTCTAGGCGATGGAGAAAAATGCAGAACATGAGCTATATTAAAGGCTTAATATAACTTTCTCCATAAGGCAAATTTTACATATTATATGAGTAAAAACTGCGCACATGAAGTAATCAAATAGGAGTTTGTTTCGATTACCAACTTCGCAATGCAATGATGTTGCCTTTTGAAGCTGGAACTACCCCTGAAACGTATATCAGACATTTGCTTTCCTCCACAAATGGAATGAATAACTCTTTTTTCACGTATAAAACGTGCAAGAGAAAACTTTTCATGTTCAAAGTAGAGACTATATCTACGACCTTAATTTAAAAAGTACACTGTACTTTGTGGTAAGATATATTGTAGGCAGCCCATGTGTCGTGTGGTAATGTGTTCCATTTGACCGAACTGTGGGTGATGCGTTAGAACTCTAGCTCAGAGCTCACGGATCCGAGCCTCGGGTTTCGTGAAATCTGTGGTTATTTATAGCTTGCTAATGACAGCTAACAAGCCTTATGTGAGCATTTCAATTTCACCTTTCCTTTCGAGTACTGCTAAAATATCAAAAGTACTAATCGTTAAGCGGTCAGGGAATGGCTCCAGAGCCATAATGGGTAAGGTTGTTCTGCAACTCGATCGATAATCGCCTCTCCACCAATTGGGCTACATCCGGCATAAATTATCTTGTTTCAACCTTATTTTTAATACAAATTAAAGCAGCCTTATACGCCACTATTTTCTATTATAAGATATAAATGTAGTAAATGTTTTATTTGGAATATGTTTATCTACGTTTTAAGTGCAATTAAGTTGCGTTTAGAGCATGCAGTAGGTCATATGTATGGTGCAAGCTGTAGAAAAAAAGGATTGAAATTATTATTTTTAAACATTTATGATTGGTTTAGATTTGTGAAAGGGGTGCGCAACCTAACCTTGCGCCTTCTCCTGTATGAGCTTTCACGTAGATGTGCAAAATCAAGTCGCCTGTAGGAGAGCATTCTGCTTCTAAAACGGATGAATTAAACCACAGGTTTGAATATCTTATTTTCTTCCTTTTGCACATATATTAAATTTTGCTTCTCATCACCTAGAATGCCTGGTGTTTCTATATTTCGGGAATTTCGGCTTTGTAGCCCAGGTTTACGAAAGGGTATTTTGACAAAAAACATTGGAGAATCTGTTAAACGATTTGGTGTTTCTGCAGCAGTTAGGAGAGTAGGCCGGTCGTTATTGCAATCTGTTCACTCACAGGCAGCGTCTCGAATACCGAGGGAAAAGGCCATTGCAGTGGCTGACAGGGCTAAAAACCTTATTTACGCTTGCCACACACGCCCTGTTCACTTACGATCGACCGGGTTTTCAGAGAATAAGAGCACGAAGTGGCTCGCAGTGGGAGTACTATGGGTGCCCCATTAAGCAGGAACACTTGTTTTTTGACTCTACGTCCTGAGAGGACCTCTTACCTCATGCTTTGATGGCCCTCAAACCTACGGTCTTTGAGCGCATAGTGATTGTCTAAATGGGCCTGAAATTCTTCACCTAAGTTATATTCGTAATTGGCGTGAGAAAGTAGTTTATAGGGCCATGTTCAGGCCGGAATCCTACCCACGGCCATTTGTTCATCGTCCAATGCGATCAGTCCCTTGATGTGGTACTAACGCAAGCAGCTGGTTAAGCATGCGTTTACAACTTTGCATGCCACGACCATACCGTGTATTACATTTTTGTGGACACGCGGTTAGAATGATGGTTGCCGAGTGGTAATCTTGACTATGTATTGGTCCAAAGCATCACACGTGTGACCGGCTTTATGGGAGGTTAAACACTTACAATATACTACTTAACAGTCACCAAAAGCCCGCCAAATATTCAAATTTGTTTAAATCTGTAGATTTCTTAAGAACTTAACACGAAGGTACACGGAGGCTGTGTCAGATGTGACGAAATGTGCATATTTGACAATTATTTTTTCTAGCCTCTCAAAAAACAGACTAAGATTCGTTTTCTTGTTAAATAATGTTTCGGTATTTTACAGTTTTACTGAAAAGGCTTTATGAATACTGCTCTCTGTCCAAGACTAAAAATGAAATCACATTTATCCACAAGTTATTCACTTTGCCATTTTAATGGCCTTGCGTTTGGTAACTTGTAGTTAAAAATTCACGAAGACATTTCAAATGGTATTGTCGTATGCGCGCAGACCCCGGTTTCTTAAGCCTTAATGATGTCCATTTAAATGTTCACTTTACTTACTGTCGGGTGATAAACTAGAAGCCCGGTTCCCGTTTTGGCGAGAAGCCGTTGAGGGCGTGTATCCATTTTTCCATTTCGAAACCACACCCTTGACACTTACTGGAATTTTATATGCTGCATTGCCAGGAGCCGGACAAGGTGCATAAAAGTACACTCACTAGGGTTATATACCCACCAAAGTTGCGATTTATCAGTTTCAGCTCTATTTGGTTCCACCTGGATGGTGGTCTTGAACAAAGTAATTGAAGCCATTAAAATCAAATAGTCTCTGTTTTTTTTTTCACATCATATCGATGGACATTAATAAAGGTCGTGTGAGATCTAAGTAAGTCCTTTGCCAAAGTTCACCATAAAATGCAGTGTCATGCAAAATATATAGATGAGCGCTGTTATTTGGTTTAGCGTGATAAAGAGGGATGTGCTATATTGTGTAATTATCATCCACATGTTTAGCAAACATGGCTGTGTTCACTTCGACGAGTGGCAAAATTAACCCACTACGCAAAAAACAAACATTTTGACCAAAAAACGAAACATATTAAGGAGAGAATGTCGGTCACAGTCATCGTATATCTGTGTCCATACATGCACGGTAACGTGCGCAAAAATGCCATACAGAGTTGTGGTTTGTCAACATTAGGCGAAAAAGTTATATATCGGAAACCTCAAAAAGTGAATGGAAAGACTTCGTTGCAAGTTGATCAAAGGAAGAGGGTTGACAGCATCTTCCAGATTTCGATCGCGAATTGCTTGACTGTTGTGTAGTGGCATAGTATTATGTCAATTAAAACAATAAAAGAAACACCAGCAGCAGAAAATAGCAGTTTAAAGGCACGTTTTTAAATCCGCATTTCTTTTAAGTAAAGCAGGAATATGACAGGAGATAGTCAAAGATAGGGCTTCGGAGCCCATGGGGCTAGAGTGTTGACCAAACTAATGCCTTACCTTTGCTGCCGTACGTTCAATTCCCCCACGGCCGCCGACGTATTTGTAATTTAAAACAAACGAATCATCTCTTTTAAACGGAGCAGGAAACTTACGAGGAGGACAATAGGAAATCAGACAGAGAATTAAGGCATCTATAAATCTCCAGATCAGGGGTTGGTGGTGCGTCATAAGAACGTAACGAAAAATGTAATTAATAAGTTTATGAATGCTTATGAACATATTTTAAATATAAAGGAAGAATAAAAGACACAATGACAGTAAAAAGCCAAGGTCCTGGAAGAAGATTAATTCGTTCGGGTGAGCATCCAAGGTTTAAGGAATGGATGAGTGTTGCAGTCAAGAAACTCAACTATTAAAGAGTTTTCATAGTTCAAAAAAGACTCTTTTTCCAATAATCATGATTAGACGTGGACCAGGCCATCATTCAGGAACATTGGATGTGTCGGATTTTCAAGAGCCTGGCAAAAGCCCTAACTTCAACATATTTAACAGATGAACAGTCAGCTGACGATGACAAATCGTTGGTGTGGAACGATAAATGGGTGACGATATAAGATGGCACCTTGCAAAACTCCACAGTTATTGGGAACGACCGTAGATTTCCACTTGTTGGATTGTGTGAATTAACTGTGGGATGAAAACTAATCTTCAAGGCAAGATACAGCACAACCAAGAGATCCGCACGTAGGTGTTTTTTAAAGGCAGTGATGGTACAGGGTAGTACTGAAGGTGAATGAGAGTCAAGAAATCCGCATGCGTAACCCCGGCAACTCTCTTATCTTAATCTCTTAGAGCAGAAAGGGTCCCATGTACAGAGCATTTTGGACAATCGGCCTGGCATTACATGAAAATTAAAATGGGATTGGAAATATCGGAAGTGAATAGCAGAAAAATATATAATATACCTCGTTTGGCAAGCTTCCATAATGCGGAGAAGCCAGTACTTGGATGAATGAAGGGAGGACTAAATTAAGTGGATATTTAAGGAATAAGAGCGACAGTTTCTGTACGCCAGATTGCAAGACAGGTTAATAAAGCGTGCCAAAACAGTGACCAATGTGATTTAAGGAAATATGTCGAAAAATCATTTGGCCCAACAACTGTTGAAATACGGGCTCTTTAAGGTGAGTCTGTACTGCTGCTACGGACACATGAAGAGGGAGTATCTTAATTAACATCCAGAAGTGATCTTCTGCGGCCAAGGACAGTTTAACGCTTAAGCTTTCTCCGAAGTTCAGCAGAGGTAATACGAAAAATATGGGGATGAAGAAGAAGCAAAACCTGCCTACCAAATATATCATTCAGTTTCTGCTTCCCTTTAATATCGCTCAACTACTATAAATCACGTTACCAGTATTTGAGTATTATTTGTATGTATAATTCTGGCAAACACCACGAAACCTGCCAGACAAAACCATTTATATGTCCTTGTTAATGGTTAAGACAAATCTGAGGTGAATAATTTATGGAGGAGTTTTCAATTATACAAAGGCCTACAATTAGGGCATTGCGATTTAATAAAGCGCAAATCTGTAAAAATCACTGAAGTGACTGAGATTGTGCAAGGTTTGCCAAAATACTGAACGGCATTTTGATAACGAAAGGTTGATAACATGGGGTTGCAATATCTATCACCGTTTTTCAGAATCGAATATTTCGGATACTACAGGATGCGCGCGTACAAATGTATTTCTTTTCAGTCGTTTGAATAAATTACACGAGGTAAAAATTGACTAATTTTCTGACACATTTTTGTGTTTTTGATTCCCTTAAAAATTCAAAGATATTTTATCGAACAAAATCGACAAAATATTTTTTCGTGTATGCATACGATAGCCAACCATTTCTTTTTCAACTATTTTTTACGAGAAGGGTTTATTTCGAGGTAAGCAGTTTTTTCACGGTTTTTCTACTCACCAGTAGTAGAAAGGCCTTGCATAGTATTTAATGTTAAAAGACCTGCTATGTTTTTCTCAAGGAAGATTGAATTGGTATGTTTATTAATATTCCTTTATAATTATAAATAAACGTCCACTTAAATCTCAAATATTGGCAAGCCCTACATTTTATTTTCTTAAGCGCATCAAAGGATATCTGATTTCCTTTTACTGAAAATATAAGTTTTGTAGATTGAAAATCCTGGATGCAAATGCAAATACAGCTAGGGGTCAAAAATATTCGCGGATAAGGAAACTATTTAAAAACGTTTATATACTCTTGCTTTGATAAGCAATTTTAAAGAACAATTGGAAGTATTTGTTTGTTGTATCAGACACGATAGATTTAGTTTTTTTCTTTAAAATACATTTGGAATTTATAAATGCATTGAAAATTATATAATACTTAACGTAATTCATCGTGGCAGTCAAAAGTGTGTGAATTCAATGGCTAACACCCTGGCATGTCTGAAAAATCACAACAGTATATCACAAGTTAATCAACAAAACAGTCTTAATTAAGTTACCTCCCAAAAAGAGAATACACTTCATACTTTTGGTTAAATGTTCATAAAATCCATCGCGTACAGTAAGCAACATGATCTTTTCTCGATCAGACTGAAGTCTGAAACTCCTACGTGACCAGTGTCCTTTTAATTTAATGTTGCAGTAGGGCTGTGTTTTGTAGCCTCCAATTTTCTACAAAAGAGAACTTACAGTGTCCCTTTTTTTAATAAGAAAAACCTTCCCTGCAGTAAATCTTGAACGAGAATTACCAGAGATGAGATGCATGCTGGTAAATTAATTTAGTCGACTTATAGCGGTTTTATTGGAAGTGGAGTGCGCATTGAAGCCACGCGAGCAGAAAAGAAGAGCAGAGTTTTTTGAAAAGAACCAAGTTTAATTTTGCCTAGGTGCTGCCGTGAGAGAACCTTAACTGCAGTGGGAATCACTCACCTCAGGTAACTTCTCCATCTAGAAAATTGGATTACATCCAATAATAAATCAAACGGGCTTAACATAGGAAATTGCATTCACTTTATGGAATTTGAATTGAATTCTGAGTTTTAAAAGTGCGACCGCTTAAAGTGGCCAAAATATGAACACTAGCATTCTGGAAAAATGCAGGTCTGCATCACATTTTGAATGGAAATTTATAAGCGAAACTTTTAGTATATATTCCCAAAAAGTTAACGTTTTTCTATTACGTCCAGGCGGTGTACGTTTGGTGCGAGTTTATTAGGCTGTAAACATTAGCTTTAATATAAAATTTTCCATTTGGAAACGTTACATGGTGGAGGAGTACCAACTGCGAACATGGAGTAAGCAACAAGTGTTTTTTTACGATTACCATAGTAGACAATGCAATAAAGTTATCTTTCGACGCTAAAACTACCTTCGTACCAAACTTAGGCAATCGATTTTGTTCACAAAAGGAAAAAACAACGCTTTATTTCCGTGTAAGACTGACAATGAGAAGTCTTTTTATGTGCAAATTTGGAGGGTTTATCTACGACTTTTATTTAAAATGCATTATTTTCTCTGATAAGATCCATTGCAGGCCGTGTAGGTGTTATGCGTTAATGTGTTCCAGCAGACCGAACTGTGGATAGAACGTTAGAATTTCCAGCCCGGAGCTTGTGGTCGCAAACCTCGGGTGTTGTTAGACCTGTGGTTGTTTATAGTTGGCTGATGAAAGCTAACATACCTTTACTGGGCATTCTATTCTCCCCATTTTATCAGTACTGCTAAGCGACCAACCATAGGGCTCCATAGGTACAATGGGCAAGGTTGTCCCAAAAGGCCATCGATAAGAGCCTCTCTTCCATAGAACAAACGGTCTTCACCCCGGTTTTTAAGAATATTTGACGCCGCAATTGGCAATCCATAATGGACGCCATTACCTGGGAGAATTTGGTGAAAATGCAGGGAATGCCTTCGAACACAACCCGCATTCCTGCAGCTAAATTAACGCCATTATGTTTCAGACCAATTCTTCAGGTTTTAGTGGAGTTATTTGATGCTTTACGCAGCCCCTTTGTATGCAACAGAGACCGGTTTTGCGCAATGTGTTCGAAGCGTAAATGATACAAAATCCTCAATACATCCTAATAGGTTATTAAATGCGAACAAACTCTCATTTTTATAAGAAACTGCACTGAACAAGACGCAATCGATTTGCTTTAATATTTAAATTTCAGACAGGTTTATCAGCATGTGCTACACAAAATAACAAGTATTAATAGATGGTTCGTCATATCTAAATTTGTTTTATATTTATAACGTTATTTGACCTGACAAGTTTGCTTTGTTTTAACGATGCATCGTTAAAATGTTTTTTTATATTTGTTTTTGAAAATGGAAACGCTTTCCGTGCTTTGCTTTACTCTACAAACCCTTCAAGTAACTTCGCGTACGCAGAGGTTCTATTTGAATCTTGTCCAGTTTTGTCTGCTGGAAGTCGAAGGAATTGGTACTGCAGCAGCTTTATCAACAACCTTTACGACTGCATAATAAAAGTTGCCCACAGGATGTCATTTTTTAAAGGTCCTTATTTTCACAGTACTGTGCACCCCATTAAATCTCTTACTTTGTCAACTGGTTTTTAACTTAATTGAGCATGCGATGATATTTCGGTAATGCTAATGATGAGCACATTTATCTTTGAGTTTATTTTAATGTTTTTACGTATGACATAACAGGTATCTGTAAAGATGTCTTTAAAATTTCTTTATCTAACTAAACTTTTCGCTTGCTTTTTTAGGTACGGTTTTCGATATTTTCTTGTTAGTGCGTTTTCCCAAATATATATGCCAAAATTGGAGTTAGCCACATGTGGCAATTTAAAGTTTTCTCTTAATCACATCATGGCTGTCTCTGAATTAAACGATGTGATTCACTATGTTTGGAGTCCTACAGGCATTTTGACTGGAATTCTGTTTTGTTCCGAGGTCGCTCGAATGAAACCCAAGACGTATATTAAGGGCCCATTTAAACTAATTCGCACGACGTCATGTCGTACTTTTTCTATTTCGCAACAAAGTAACTGTTCGATAGTGCTGCCAGGTTAATGAAGCTTAATGTTGGGTTGCATCAAACGGCCTTCAGGCGTGCTCCTATGTTTTTACTGCAACAGATAATTAAAAATTGGATTATTATATGTCCAAAATACAACTGTTCGCTATTATGTCTCGTAGAATTTTAAACGTATTTAAAAAACAAGAAATTAGAATCTTTACAAGGTGCACACGTTCATTGAATGGAGTTGTCTGTGAAATTTATTCATTAATCGCACATGCAAACACGCTCCTGGAATCAGATCGTCAATTATATTTCCTCTATGTACATCAGTTGGCCTATTTTGCTCCTTGTTAAGTGAAGGGAATCTTTTTCCTGCACTGATACCGTTTTGAAGAAAGTAAAATCTCACGGACATGTTGTGATTCATTCACAAATTATTGTTTCTTATGCCGAGAGTGTTCGGTCAGTATTGATTATTTTTTTATCTTTCATTGTTACTCCTTTTCTGGACGCATATTTATTTACGGCTAATTGACCGTTTTTACTGAAAAGATTGAAATGATAATTTCAAAAAAGTGGAGCTCGCTTTCCACACGAACGAAGCATCAGATGCGGAGGAGACGAGGAAAAGATCATAAGCAGGCTTGAAGATAAGGGATTAAATTAACCGTAGTTTGCCCCTGTTCTACCAGTTGCTGCACATTCAGCTGCTATTGATGGAATCCATCGTTTGGTAAATTCTTGTATTTGCGTGCGTCCTGTATGGGAATGTATCCGTCACAGGCCTTTATGCTGGTGACTAGCACGAGTGAATATTTTAATTTTTTGATCCATACAATGATTTAAAGCACTTGTTCTATTCAGGAGCATTATTTCTTGCAAAAATGGACTACAGACGGACGATGGTCTACGTCAAATTTCGTTAAAATTTCGATAAAATGTCGTTAAAATTACTACGTTATGAGGCATCTGGGGTTCATTGTCGCAGCTCGTATATCTTCGGCCAAGTCATTTATGTTCTAAACTATGTCGGAGAAAACAGGAATCTTACTGTTCACGGATTTACTAACGCTCAGCAGCGTTATGTAGGAATGGTGTCAATTCTTCAGTCATCGCACCTTCCACAGGACTAGACCATTACTTTTCTTTCGATGGAATCGGATTTCTTGCAAAAGTATCAAAGTCGTCTGATCTGCGAACGATTTAATTCATATTGCTACAGCCTACTGTCCACAAAGAAGCACCGAGGATTTCCCCGTTAATATTCGGCTTTCACACCCTACATTAGCAGAGTAATTATTCACATGGGAGTGCGCCAGTAAACACTGCTTACAGGAGTTGTCTCGGTAAGCGAAATGGCCGAATAGTCATCCGGCTAATAAAAGCAAGGTCAGTACCTCGTCACAGAAAGTTCAGCCATCACAATTATATGTGGAGGTCTTTACTTACGATGTACCCGCTGTGACTGCTTCACTTTCTCCCGCACGATATTTATGCTGCTTTCGATGATACTTTCGAGTGTGAATCCGTAACACCAGATGGATGGAGTTCTTGCAACGGAAATCTCGTGGCCTAAATCTCAGCAGGTCGTCGTCCATTTTAAATACGAAAATTGAATTGCAAAACATATCTTGCAAAGGCCTTCAAAAGTTTCTGCCACAGTTTGCATTCCGTGTAGGTCTTTATTCACGTAGTTAGTGGATTTGAGTCTTTTAGATTTGAAATTCTCAAAAATGCCGGATTCCTTATCTTCTATTCGATTGATAAACCCGGAGGATTAGGGTTGACTATTAAAATATTCTTGTACCTATATGTAATGCATTCAAATCTCGTTAAACATATGAGAATAAGCAAGGTGCAGCTGCTCCATACGCACTTTCTGTTCACCATAGGTTGTTCCTGGGTTTTTGTTGACGCTGGCAGCATTCAGGGACAGTCATCAAATGCCCTGGGGCGGATCAGATTACTATCAGGTTACTGCGTTTTATTCATCAACTTTTCGATATGCAGGTGCGAGTTCACATAAGAAAGATTGTGGTTCAGCCCTCAGTTAAGTTGGAGGTATAAGGAGAATGTTTGTGAAGTGAGGCTAAGACGGCTGGTGAGCTACCACTGGTGATTTTAGACGTGCTTCGTACCAGATTTCACTTAAATCATGGACTAAGTACAGAGCATGGTGGACGTCGCCGTCTATAAGGATTTAACTGCCGGATAAAATTTTAGTAAAAATGGACATTGATAACTTCGTATGTCCAAGTTAGCTTGATATATAAGTTGCGTCCACACATACGTATGTGGCAGTCGCATGACATATCCAGCTGCTTAATACAGTAACCCGATTCTGGCTTCACATTGTATATAGCCCTCAGTTCTGACTCCATTAAATTGTTGGGAGCGCCACGTATACTGGTTCATTAAAACTCATATGCGTAGACAACGCGTCTCTCGAACATCAGATAATTAGTGCGTAACAGGTCCTGTGGTAATTAGAGGGGGTAGGCTACTGCGTCACGGTGTGCTTAAACATAGATTATTGCCAGGTGAGTCATCGAGCTTCATTTTATCGCCTTTCCTATTTGCCCAGTCATGTTATTTCAAGCGAAAAGATGCGATGAAGTATTGGGAAACAGAAACTGTTCAAGTCCCTTTGAATAAATGGCCTAGTTTATCTCCTATTTAAAATTATTTGACGTCGGCAGCTGTGTAGCTAGCATCTTAAAACTTGCGGCAGAAATCTACACAATGGTGGTGGCAATAATTTACATAGATTTCTTCTTGTAATTTTAAGAGGTAACAGCCTTGGAAATATTAAATGAATGAAGGTTGTGATCGAGCTCTACTATTAAAGAAAATGCGGTAAGTATTTTGCCTACCGTACGTGAGGATACCCAAAATACAAACAGAAGCGAACAGGAGCGAATTTTATATGCAATAAAGTGGGTCGCTAAGAGTGTTTCCTGAACACTCGTCCTATTGGACAACTGAAGACACTCATTTAATAGGCTAAGCAGCATTCGTGGGAACCCATTGCAGCAGACAGAGTTATTGTTTCATAAAGCCCGTTTCCCTGCCCTAACGCTGCCGGCAACTTGGGAATAAAATATGTTTTGGGGCAAAGCGCCATGACGGTTTGGTTAATTCAACATCAAAATTATTCCCCGTTAAATATGTTCCTTATGAGACCACCGCGAACCCATATTCGTGTCTGTAAATGCTGAAGTAAGAAAACAAATGATCTGAATGTCGGTGATTTGAGAACTGGCTGCTTTATTTTGAAAACGCGCCTTTCCATACAGTCTTAAAAATAAACCATCACCGGCCGCAACAAATACCAAGTTAATCAACAGGGTCACTTTAAATGGATAGAATCAGTGAAAGTTGATTGATACAGAGAGAGCTACGCTTTATTTTGAAAGAAAAATCCCAAAACGTCCAGCAAAAAATGTCTACCATTCACCGTGAATAAGGGTGGGTACGCAAACCACACAATACCGGAAGATCGCAAACGAATGACCGAATAATGCATATGTTGACATCATGAAAAAATCGTCTTTGAATGCCTCTCAAAATTTCGACCAAATTGGACCTCTTTTCAAACAGTGCCAGCGTTGTGCGCTGATGACCTCATTTTGTTGTTCGAATAAATAAATAATGTTAAAATTCGGTATATAATGGGTGAACTAGGCTAACCGACGTATATTTAAGAGGTTTCTCATGCGAATGTAGAAATCTATTCCATACTTCAGACGACCATTTTCCGATATTAAATATTTTAGATAAAAATGTAAAGGATATTATACTCGTGCCTCGATGGCAGATAGGTGAACTACTAACTAATCAATGACTAAACCCTCATGGTTCCTGCAAACCTTGGTTTGTTATTGCTGGCTGAGATGGATAATCAACCACAACCGACCTCTTCACTCTCTTTTTACTATGTCATTACTCTTTCCAGCTGATAAAATGGCTTAACATCTATTGTAATAGTTACTATCGTGCCGCACAACCCCAAGATAGTTCAATCCTGACACCTTTAAGCAAAATAGCTCTACTGTTCAAGGATACTGTCGGTAGTATACGGAAGAGCATAATTATATTTGGCAAAAATAACCTCGTAAGTAATAAACTTAATGAAAATTTGACAATCCGTTGACGAATGCTCACCGACCGATGATTAAAACCGCTTGGTCCACTCTACCTTGGAGCCCACTCCGGAGCCCGGCTAGCAGCCACACGGCAGCTAGTAGTGGATGAAGCAGATGAACTTTGCCAACAACCGCAAGGGAGACTGGAATGGTGATTTTTGGATCATTAGCCTGTATCAGCCAGTCCTATCCAACCCCAGGTATTGCATCACCCGAGGATCGAACTCGCGACCCGATTATTAGAAGTCCAACGCTCTAATTATTGAACCACGGGCTCTTTGGACTGTCGGTGAAGATCGGGTAAATTCAAATTCATTACCGAACGCTAAACGATCTCTAAAGGAACTCACATTCACAAACGATGGTGTCCACCGTGTGCACCAGTATATGGTAGACGGAAGTGCAGATATTTGCGCCTGTTTGAGATTAAAGTGACGGCAGTCCTGTGCAAAATCTACCGCGTTTTTTCCTCCCTCACCCATAAATATGACAGAGTCCTAGACACCGGAATCGGGTATTGTGACCCAGAGACGATGACTTGGCGGAACTGGGTTTAAAGTGATAGTGGACTTGTGCTGCATCTATTGCACTCTATCATCCTCCCCCACACCTGGTTGATGTTAAGTTCCCATCAAGAAGATCATACGAGGGAGAGTAGGCAGGTGGTTTGTGACGCTCCTAAGCGTGTCACCGCATCTGGCTCGAATCCCACGGAGTGGAGGCCATATTACGAAGTAGACATTGCGACTTGACTATCAGTTCAACAGTGGGCCACTCCACACAAACAGTCTGGGCTGACTTCGAGGACCGAGTAATCCCGTCAGTTTGCAACCTTCCAAGCTGGCAACTAAGTCTTATTTTAACGAAACTTTGGTAGTGAAGCATGCTCTATCCTTCTCCTTGCAACTATCTCGTTGACTTTGTTAAAGAGCTCTCAACTAGAAGGAACTGAATGCTCGTAATTATGACGTTAAGTAAACATTTTAGCCTTTATAAGAAATGCTTTTAATCTTGCCACTATAATCAAACGGGCAGGTTCGGGGAAGAAGTTAAGAATAAGATGTGATCGCTGGACCATCAAGTTTACTGACGTGACCCTTTGGGATTCTCGCTGAAACCCATCAGCAGAGACAGTCACTTTCCTCTGACTGTCTCTGAATAGGTTCAAGTGAGCATACAAAACACCAGGCTACTAACTTTCTTCGACCAACCATCACATGTTATTCTGATTTCAATTATGATAAAATCATGTGAGAATTACAAACGCCTTGTCAGGCCAACTCATTCCTTTAAAATCGCATCAGACAATCAAAATAAAAGACCACATGTGTATACGCTTAGTTGATGATGGCAAAAACTCGGAAAGGTTTTCTCCATTCAATCAGAGGATACGTTAAATGGAAAAGAGCATATTCATGCGAGGAACAAAGATCTTTACATGGTTCCAGTTCTCCAATACATCCGGAGCAAGAGTATTTTGATTTACATTGGTTATGTTTGACGGAAATCTGTAAAAAGCTGTTTTGTGTTAGCACTCCTTGAAAACAACTTCCAATTGCTGGAGTAAGGGGCTTTTATACTCATTGTGCAAATGAAAACTGCAGACATTTGAATGAATATAAATATGGAAGACAGCCCAGACGCTATAGGGAAATGTAACTGTTAAGAATTCGATTACATTATCGACTCGCCGAGAAGACAGAAATTTATAAGGTATCTCGACGCACAACCTGTCAAGTACTCAAAATATGCCGAGGGAGTGATTACACGATGCCATTTGAAAGCTTCGTGCCAATGAGTTGCCCTTATTGTGGACAGCCAAAGACCTTGCAGTTGTATTCTTTGATATATTGTTAATGTAACAATTTTCTGACTCCTTCGATAAGAGGTGTTTTTTGAGAATACAAATCTGCCCATTTGGCACCACCTCTCGCCATGCCTGTGACAGACTGGTAGCGCTCATTAAGGTTTCCCATATATATTATTCAAGGCACTGGGTTATTGCTTCCGATGAACATTACTTACAAAGGCAGGGCTGACTAGACTTTCCATTTCTGGCTTTGTAGCCATCATCAGCCAGCTAAGGTGGGGCAACAGCCGAGGCTAAATCTTGCAACTTACTGAGTAGACGTCAGACGCTCAAAATATTGAGTTACGGGCTTTCGACCGGGGATATTGAGAGGACGAATAAGACCCGTAACTGATCCGTGAGCACCCATCAACCAATGCTATTGCTACCGTCAGCATTCACATCCACGTATGTCGCATGTGTAATAAATTTTCTGCCCAGCCTTCTTCACAATGCTAGCGGTATCCCCGATTGCCTCATCAAACCAAGTGAGAATAATTTTCCCATGAGTTTTTTAGGCTGTCACCTACTGATTATAGACGTGCCGTTTATTAACAAACCATCGTGCCCAAAACTGATATGCGCGACTCTAACCCAGAACGATTAGTTTCTTTAAATGGCTTAGTAGAGAGAGGGTGACTTGGCGAAACTGGGTTTAAAGTGATAGTGGACTTGTGCTGCATCTATCGCACTCTATCCTCCTCCCCCACACCTGGTTGATGTTAAGTTCACATCAAGAAGATCATACGAGGGAGCGATTGAAAACCGTGGCAAGAAAAACATTACTGTTAACAAACCATCGTGCCCAAAACTGATATGCGCGACTCTAACCCAGAACGATTAGTTTCTTTAAAATGGCTTAGTAGAGAGAGGGTGACTTTGCGGAACTGGGTTTAAAGTGATAGTGGACTTGTGCTGCATCTATCGCACTCTATCCTCCTCCCCACACCTGGTTGATGTTAAGTTCACATCAAGAAGCTCATACGAGGGAGCGATTGAAAACCGTGGCAAGAAAAACATTACTGTTAACAAAACATCGTGCCCAAAACTGATATGCGCGACTCTAACCCAGAACGATTAGTTTCTTTAAATGGCTTAGTAGAGAGAGGGTGACTTGGCGGAACTGGGTTTAAAGTGATAGTGGACTTGTGCTGCATCTATCGCACTCTATCCTCCTCCCCACACCTGGTTGATGTTAAGTTCACATCAAGAAGCTCATACGAGGGAGCGATTGAAAACCGTGGCAAGAAAAAAACATTACTGTTAACAAAACATCGTGCCCAAAACTGATATGCGCGACTCTAACCCTAGAACGATTAGTTTCTTTAAATGGCTTAGTAGAGAGAGGGTGACTTTGGCGGAACTGGGTTTAAAGTGATAGTGGACTTGTGCTGCATCTATCGCACTCCATCCTCCTCCCCACACCTGGTTGATGTTAAGTTCACATCAAGAAGATCATACGAGGGAGCGATTGAAAACCGTGGCAAGAAAAACATTACTGTTAACAAAACCATCGTGCCCAAAACTGATATGCGCGACTCTAACCCAGAACGATTAGTTTCTTTAAATGGCTTAGTAGAGAGAGGGTGACTTGGCGGAACTGGGTTTAAAGTGATAGTGGACTTGTGCTGCATCTATCGCACTCTATCCTCCTCCCCACACCTGGTTGATGTTAAGTTCACATCAAGAAGCTCATACGAGGGAGCGATTGAAAACCGTGGCAAGAAAAACATTACTGTTAAAAAACCATCGTGCCCAAAACTGATATGCGCGAGTCTAACCCAGAACGATAAGTTTCTTTAAATGGCTTAGTAGAGAGAGGGTGACTTGGCGGAACTGGGTTTAAAGTGATAGTGGACTTGTGCTGCATCTATCGCACTCTATCCTCCTCCCCCACACCTGGTTGATGTTAAGTTCACATCAAGAAGCTCATACGAGGGAGCGATTGAAAACCGTGGCAAGAAAAACATTACTGTTAACAAAACATCGTGCCCAAAACTGATATGCGCGACTCTAACCCAGAACGATTAGTTTCTTTAAATGGCTTAGTAGAGAGAGGGTGACTTGGCGGAACTGGGTTTAAAGTGATAGTGGACTTGTGCTGCATCTATCGCACTCTATCCTCCTCCTCCCCACACCTGGTTGATGTTAAGTTCACATCAAGAAGCTCATACGAGGGAGCGATTGAAAACCGTGGCAAGAAAAACATTACTGTTAAAAACCATCGTGCCCCAAAACTGATATGCGCGAGTCTAACCCAGAACGATTAGTTTCTTTAAATGGCTTAGTAGAGAGAGGGTGACTTTGGCGGAACTGGGTTTAAAGTGATAGTGGACTTGTGCTGCATCTATCGCACTCTATCCTCCTCCCCACACCTGGTTGATGTTAAGTTCACATCAAGAAGCTCATACGAGGGAGCGATTGAAAACCGTGGCAAGAAAAACATTACTGTTAAAAACCATCGTGCCCAAAACTGATATGCGCGACTCTAACCCAGAACGATTAGTTTCTTTAAATGGCTTAGTAGAGAGAGGGTGACTTGGCGGAACTGGGTTTAAAGTGATAGTGGACTTGTGCTGCATCTATCGCACTCTATCCTCCTCCCCCACACCTGGTTGATGTTAAGTTCACATCAAAGAAGATCATACGAGGGAGCGATTGAAAACCGTGGCAAGAAAAAAACATTACTGTTAAAAACCATCGTGCCCAAAAACTGATATGCGCGACTCTAACCCAGAACGATTAGTTTCTTTAAATGGCTTAGTAGAGAGAGGGTGACTTGGCGGAACTGGGTTTAAATGGATAGTGGACTTGTGCTGCATCTATCGCACTCTATCCTCCTCCCCCACACCTGGTTGATGTTAAGTTCACATCAAGAAGATCATACGAGGGAGCGATTGAAAACCGTGGCAAGAAAAAAACATTACTGTTAACAAAACCATCGTGCCCCAAAACTGATATGCGCGACTCTAACCCAGAACGATTAGTTTCTTTAAATGGCTTAGTAGAGAGAGGGTGACTTGGCGGAACTGGGTTTAAAGTGATAGTGGACTTGTGCTGCATCTATCGCACTCTATCCTCCTCCCCCACACCTGGTTGATGTTAAGTTCACATCAAGAAGCTCATACGAGGGAGCGATTGAAAACCGTGGCAAGAAAAACATTACTGTTAAAAAACCATCGTGCCCAAAACTGATATGCGCGACTCTAACCCAGAACGATTAGTTTCTTTAAATGGCTTAGTAGAGAGAGGGTGACTTGGCGGAACTGGGTTTAAAGTGATAGTGGACTTGTGCTGCATCTATCGCACTCTATCCTCCTCCCCACACCTGGTTGATGTTAAGTTCACATCAAGAAGATCATACGAGGGAGCGATTGAAAACCGTGGCAAGAAAAAAACATTACTGTTAACAAAACCATCGTGCCCAAAACTGATATGCGCGACTCTAACCCAGAACGATTAGTTTCTTTAAAATGGCTTAGTAGAGAGAGGGTGACTTGGCGGAACTGGGTTTAAAGTGATAGTGGACTTGTGCTGCATCTATCGCACTCTATCCTCCTCCCCCACACCTGGTTGATGTTAAGTTCACATAAAGAAGATCATACGAGGGAGCGATTGAAAACCGTGGCAAGAAAAACATTACTGTTAACAAACCATCGTGCCCAAAACTGATATGCGCGACTCTAACCCAGAACGATTAGTTTCTTTAAATGGCTTAGTAGAGAGAGGGTGACTTTGCGGAACTGGGTTTAAAGTGATAGTGGACTTGTGCTGCATCTATCGCACTCTATCCTCCTCCCCACACCTGGTTGATGTTAAGTTCACATCAAGAAGCTCATACGAGGGAGCGATTGAAAACCGTGGCAAGAAAAAAACATTACTGTTAACAAAACATCGTGCCCAAAACTGATATGCGCGACTCTAACCCAGAACGATTAGTTTCTTTAAATGGCTTAGTAGAGAGAGGGTGACTTGGCGGAACTGGGTTTAAAGTGATAGTGGACTTGTGCTGCATCTATCGCACTCTATCCTCCTCCCCCACACCTGGTTGATGTTAAGTTCACATCAAGAAGATCATACGAGGGAGCGATTGAAAACCGTGGCAAGAAAAAAACATTACTGTTAAAAAAACCATCGTGCCCCAAAACTGATATGCGCGACTCTAACCCAAAACGATTAGTTTCTTTAAATGGCTTAGTAGAGAGAGGGTGACTTGGCGGAACTGGGTTTAAAGTGATAGTGGACTTGTGCTGCATCTATCGCACTCTATCCTCCTCCCCCACACCTGGTTGATGTTAAGTTCACATCAAGAAGCTCATACGAGGGAGCGATTGAAAACCGTGGCAAGAAAAATATTACTGTTAAAAAACCATCGTGCCCAAAACTGATATGCGCGAGTCTAACCCAGAACGATTAGTTTCTTTAAATGGCTTAGTAGAGAGAGGGTGACTTGGCGGAACTGGGTTTAAAGTGATAGTGGACTTGTGCTGCATCTATCGCACTCTATCCTCCTCCCCCACACCTGGTTGATGTTAAGTTCACATCAAGAAGATCATACGAGGGAGCGATTGAAAACCGTGGCAAGAAAAACATTACTGTTAAAAAACCATCGTGCCCAAAACTGATATGCGCGGCTCTAACTCAAAACGATGAGTTTCTTTAAATGGCTTAGTAACTTTATTCAAATCGGCCAAAGGTACCTACTAAAATGCCAGCCTGCTGGTCGTCAAAACCGTTTCCAGGGTCACCGCTTACAAACCCTCCTTGGACACTTAACTTACTCTGTTGGGTTTGCCGGATCCCGTATGTTGCAGTTTTGTGACAGGTTACAAAGCTCCCATCTGCAGAACGTATGCATTTGGTTTACGGTCCTATATGTTGGGTTGTTAGAAAACTGATTTACCTGAACCACTGGCCTTTCTGTCGCGGGTTAGACTAAAACAGAGGGCCCCGAGTTGATGAACCTTTTTTCCCTGACCAGTCATGTTAGCTAACAGGCTGTCAACTATTCCTAATTTTTAGTCATCGGATCGGTACCTATTTAGTTTAACTTGGTTAAATGGAAGTGAATAACCCCATTTCCTGAGAAGAAGTCAAGACTAATTTGCTTACCCTCATTACTGTTACTGCATATGTTGCATTAGTTGCTCGAGTCGGTGCCTACCGACACATATATATGAATACCTCCAAGCATGAGGTGAACAGGAGGAGAGGGAGCTTATTAATGCAGGCAACGTCATCTTAGCACACATGGTTTATTCCAAGCATCGTGCGGACTCCAAAGAAATACTCCAAACCCAAAGAGACGGTGGTCTCTAACAACGGAGCAGGCCTTCGCCATCAGGTTACACAGCCGACTTCAATTAAACACTTAAAACCTGTGTACTGACCATAGGACTAACGCGACCAAAGAGTAGATAAGCTAATAACTGCATGCAATGCGCCGCATCTTCTCACTCTACCCAGTCACAGCTCTTCTGAATCCGAGCCACCTCCATATCCTTATCTGAATGGATTGAAAATGCCTGCCTCTAATTATATGCCCATATTATCTCCTTGAGCGAAAAGAGGAGAATTACTTGAGTTCTCTTACCACCAACATGCCTACCACCTACCACCAAACAACCTAATTGAAAACTCTGTTCCTCAACGTGTCCTTTCAAGGGGATGCGGCTAGTAAACTCCTGAAAAAACGCCTTGACCAAGCTGTTACACACACGTTTCCAGCAGCAGGAACTTCAGATAGTGTTCTCAACCGACCCTCATTTACGAGGCGAAGACAAGGATATATTGCCAGCTCAGACCACCTCCATGTGCATTTACTCATTAACTTGCTCCTGTGGAGCAGGTTATATTGGTCGCACGAGTAAGCGCTTATCCAAAAAAATAAAAGAACACATCCCAGCATGGCTGAGCAAAGGGGAAGTCAAGAGCATAAAAAGCGCCATCCTTGCACATTTTGTTGACACCGGACATAGAGTGGACACCAGCGAAGCTTTCCATGTAATTTATAAGGTCCCACCAAACTACCCCAAGCCACTGGGTCAACGTCTACTAGCAGCAGCAGAAGCGACCGCCAGTAGGTTGAAGAAGCCAGTCTTGTGCGCACAAATAAACATCGTACAAGCTCCGCGCTTAGCTTGGCCACCGGCCGCTTAACTGCATGCATCCCCCGCGCCAACTCTGTCCTCCCCCTTTTCCTAGAACGGCTCTACCAAACACTTACTGCCGCCTATCACACTGTCTCTTATCATCCTCCCCCTATGCAGATTTCTCAGAAAACCCACAAAAATAGACGAACATTATCGATTTCATGTTTTAAGTTTCTACTGCGTTAAACGTTTCCCTATAACTGTACTGTCCTTAAGAAAAGTTATCGAAAGCAGCGCGTATGCTCGCTAAGTCGTCTTTTGAATTAATTGTGTTATTGGTCTGAGGAGAATTTTAAAAGCCAAACACTTGCTTATTTAGCAGACCTATAAACCAGTCGGTGGATATTAACCTTCCGCATTCAATCAACAAGCGCAATGTTCTTCCGCCTCCATATTCCATGCTGCGCTTTTGCCTGGGTAAAATTACTGGCCACGTAAAAAGAAAATGTGGGGCGCAAGTAGTTCGGGTGACAGTTGGCCGAATGACGGACTTCTCGTCACACCAAGAATCGATAATGGTGATGAAACCACGGTAATTAACGACAAGTGACCATCGAATCAACTACGACTCCCGGCATTGAACCTTAATAAGTGCTAAATCGAGTTTACCTGGGGTGAGCTGGCAAACATGCGTTATAAATACTGAGTCCTTTTGTCTTTAATACGCTTTTGTACAACTGCCTCTGTTGCTAGGTCCGAAAGAGGATCCGCAACCTCGGGCTAATAAAGGACTCTTTCCGTTGGTCTTGTCCATTACATCGCAATCAACGGGAGTTACGTGTAGCTCCCCAAAAACGTCGTTCCTTATTAGCTTTGGACTTTTTGACCATTCGGTTCATTTTAAAACAGCAGGTGAACCCTGAAGAGTCAGCACCATATTTTTTTTCCAGGCTGGAGTTATCCAACTCCCCCCCACGCCCAGAACAATTTGCTCCGTAATTCGTTCTTGCGATTTTTCTCAGACCCGCTGTGTGAACATCAATTGTATCCTCTCCTCCCCCATTCTCTCCATCGCTCCGTTTACCATTCTAGCATCGTGGGAATTCTGGTTCCATTGGTAGATTTCGGCTTGCAAAAGCTATCATGTTCACCGGGATACCACGTGCAAAACCGTGGTCGTACTGTGGAACCACATATTTCTACATTGGTAGCTCAGAATGCTCAATGCTTTCATCGTGTCCATTTCGTCCGCATGTATCTTATTTTTGACCACCATGAGAACTGAATGAAGAGCTGCTAGTCTTCGTAGGCTTGCGGACGGGTGATGCGCACGCTCTTTAACCGTAGAAAATACGCTTATCTTCGAAAAATCATCAACAGCGGGTGCAAAGCACCTTTTGGATGCGGCTCGCCGGATCGCGTTTACGGGTGACACGATTACCGACGCACGGGTGTGCTGCTGAATGAGCGTGTCGATTTGCCAACTCAAAGGGCAAGCTTTTTAGAAACTTTCCCCTACAAAACCGATCATGCTCATACGCAAGTACGTCTTCAATCAGGCATTAGTCTGTTTACGACGGCTAACGTTAAGATGGCTGGCGTCCTGGTTAAGGACCCACTGCCCAACCGCCATTCATATTTGCAGTGAGGGTTTACAGACTAGCCACCCTGCAGCTACTATTCCCCTTTCGGCTTAGCACACACTACTTGCGGCTGTTCAAGTGCCACTTAAATACGCAACCCAGCTCTCGGGAAATGCACCACACATCAATCAGACGACACATGAACTCGCTCCCCAAACCTATTAAAGCAGCTGACATCACTGTCTCACTCTAGTTCTCAGGCCTGAGTGGCCGTAGTCGGCAATAGCCTGACTTTGCCAGTGATTACTGCTGTCTGGGCCTTCAACGCCGGGTCCTGTGCACAATACATATCCCGTTTCCGGTACCTTCTGTCCTTTCCAACACTTCGAGATCGCAACGTCCTACGTCCCGTCACACGGTTTAGACGCTACAAGCAGTCTGAATTAAATAAGCTGGAGGGAAAGCTAGTGAATTAGGGCTTCCTTCGCCCTACCGTCTACTCTCACAACTTGGGAAGGTTCGATCTGGCAGGTGATTACCTATTCGTTAATTCTGACCTCCACTCGAATTATGTCTACTTTAGGAAACCAGTAGATTATTTTGCACCTATTTCCGCTCGAATAAATATCCAATCTATAGCCAAAGTAAATGCTTCATGGCGAGGCGTTAATGAGTGTTCAATGAATGGAGCGCCGATGCCCCATCTGTGAGTGTGCATTCGCACCATTGTGTTTCTAGTCGCGGATGGTAACTTCGATTATGATGAAAAAAGGAGTTCGGAATCGGCGCTTTGTCGATCCACCAGCGTTAATGTCTATAACCATTTGTAGACCTGTTCTCTGCATCAGTATTTATGATTCTGATCAAGCCTGTTTTTCATCCGATCCTAAAGGTACTGGAGGTTTATTTTGGTAACTTATCCAAGTCAACTTGGTGTCCCTTACCAGTGTCCGCAGGCCGAAGTTAAGATTTTTAAAACTGGTTTTCCTTTAAACGAATTTAGTATTTATTAACAACTCCCTAACATGGAAGGTTCTTCTAGTGAGCGGTGATCATTGCATGTCTCTCTCGTTAATGTTAGATGAACGACTTGGCAAATTGCGCAGGAGCCTATTTGCCTGTGCGACGTTTGTTTGGGTTGTTTCGCTCTGTCAGCCATGGCTTCAAACTCACCTAATCAACTGGCTAACAGGCTCGGGCAGTCGACTGGTAAGTAGTAGTGGGAAGAGGGATAGAGAGAAAAAGTACAAAGTAAGTAAAATTCCACAATTTTTAGCAAAAAAGGTCCTCCATTCACAGTGAAGAATCGTCCTTGAATGCGTCTCAAAATATCGATCAATTTGGACTTCCTTTAAAATGGTGCCAGCGTCGTGCGCTGATGAACTCATTTTTGTTGTTCGAATAAAAAATTAGTGTGAAAATTCAAGTGTAAAGTGGGTGAAATAGGCTCATCAGCGTACATTTAAGAGGATTTACATGCAAATGGAGAGCAGAATAGATGGCGGCTCAATTTCAAAAACCCACCAATAGAGTTAGACCGTAAGGAAATGCAAATCACCGCATTCATCACTAATTATAACCCTGACGAGCTTGTATCCATCTCGAGGAGCTAAAAGACGTGAATTGGCAGGCCGGTAACTCGCTTACTAACTCTGTGTGTGACACGACTGACCGAAGGACTGAATCACACTGCAATGGCTCCTTCTCAATGTGGCCCCTATGATAATTTACTCGTGTCATATGAATCTGGTCGTACTATGGGGACAATATAATGTGTGTGGTACGAGCAGATAGGCTGTTTAGCTTCATCGATCGGTGCGCGTGAGAACGCTGTCGGTCGTCTCGCCACCTATATGCAATGACAGTTAGATAAGTGAGTGTTTGTGGCAGCTGTGCAGTTATGCCTCACTATGCACCGCCGTCCGCCGAAGTCTAATTTCCTGGGAACACGGTAAACCACACCGTTCGTGATGGTCTAACGGTCGGTCATACACATCTTAGAAGTATGGTGTGCACCTTTTAGGTTTTAGTCCACAGTAGCCCCGAGAAACGAGTTTAATAACAGTAGAACGGCAATTACGGAGAACAGCACGTCAATAATGTAGGAGAAGGTTGAACATGGTAAATATAGCATGTGATTTAATCAGCATGGTGACAGGGTTGCATAACGACTACACAAATGTTGTGACCGTCCTGCTAGGCCCAAAAATTGCGCACAAAGTAGTGTAAAAAAATGAAGGATTGCGAAAAGGGCAGAAGATTGACATTTCTTCACCAAATCTAGGTATATATTCGCCCACTTGTTTTTGCATTTTTAATCTCAGAACCTGACCAAAACCTAAGCAAGAATAGCAAAAAAATGCTCCAATAGAAAGGATAAAGTGAGTTCTTCCATTTTCAGCTGACATTGGATCCCTTAGTTACAGCGAAGTCGAAAAACCGGTCAAACATTCCCGTTTTATCCTTTTATTGACTTCGAAAAACAGCTGAATACGCAGATATTCGACAGTGAAATATATTATTTGACTGTTTTATGAGGTAGCTTAGAATAATTGCCGAAATATGTTGTGGGTATTATTCCTCTCGGCAACAAATTTTCATGTTTGAGTGTCTACAAATATGACACAAACGGCCATTTGCATTAGAAAGATTGCCTCCGAACTAATTAATTCGGTAATTTTCTTGATGAAATATCCTCAATTGAAGGTTTTAATAAGCACATACAACAGAATCTACATTTATGGGTAGTAGACATAAAATGCAGGTGAAAGTTCAGTATTTTTTCCATTATTTCAGGGATGATCTGAAACACGTCATAATCGAATACCCAAAATACTAATAAATACATTTAACAAAAAGGCAAATCCTCTTACTATGCAATAACGTGTACGCTCATGATTTAACCTACAAATCCTATTTACATTTTTTACGCAGTGACTAGCCTATTAGCCTGTCTGCTTATTAATTATTTTATTCCTGACGTCCCTGCTGTCGCAATCAAGCGATAATTTGTTTGTCTTAGTCAAACACATCTGAAGCAATCTATAAATGAAAGACGAAACCACTTAATTTCGTAAAACCGTTTTGGAATATATATACTCGAAATTTCGGCTGTTTGGTAACGGCTATACTTTCCATTGCCCTTAAACTGAAAAAACGTTTTCGCAGAAGATTCGTTGAAGGCCAATTTTAAAATAATTCTACTTTTGGTGTTTTATTTACTCGTTTTTTTACATGGCCCAGCAGTCTGTAGATTAAGAACTTTAGGTTAAGTAGCTTATCTATTTTTTCACGTTTTCGGTATTTACCACTTTGAAAAAATTGCATTTTTTAACAACTTAATATCAATTTTTTTACAACAATGTAACTTCTTTTTAAGAACATTTGCTGATTTAATCAGGTAAAGCTTTGGTGGACGCAGTGTAGGCTGACTTCGCATAATGTGCCTTATCTCACCTTAAATAAAAGCAAGGCGGCTGGCGAAGCAGGAGAACTTGTTCATTGTCAGCCCTACCCAGGAATGTAAACGGGAAGCAAAAAATGTTTTTCATTTTTTTGTGTTCTGCACCTTCTGCGACTATGCTGCTGTAGTTGGTGAAGCGGTACTTTTAAAATACGAGTACTTCCACTTATGTGTCGTTTTGAGCGACATGTTTACTATCCTTTTATAGAATATTTGCTGTTCTGCAAAACGACTACCTGAAGCATGCAATATTTTATTTAAAAATTGGAAATTCCTTAGTGTAGGTAGGGTTAAATAGAAATTAATCCAGTTCCATTGCTACCGATCCGTTTCGTGCCTTTTCGGCCTTCATTCAATCAATGTTCCGCAGGGCAAAACATAATAATGCTCTTCTTAACGGCGTGGATTTGGCCGCAGTACGTATTTTTGGTTCTTGGTGACGGTCAAGGATATGATTGAATGAATAAAGCCAACAAACAGTACACACGGTTCTCTATCAGTCCACCCGCATTCAATGTTATCTCTTCGTCAGAACATGTCAGAATTCGATCTAGCCATTTGTGACCTCATCTGCACATGTAGACATCGTTTGCTTCGGATGTCTGTTGGTTGGTGTGCATCCATTTCTGCTTCTATGAATGTGGCTCTGCTTGTTTCACATCCCTACCAAAGATAATGTTATCCACTTGGAATGAAAGCGACCGAACATGATGATAGCCGAATGGAGTGAGTTTCAGAAATGTAGAGTGGATTCAACGAAAAACAATCACAATTGGGCTGTTGGTTAGTCATTTGGATGAGTTACGACTCGGAGGTCGGAAGTTTTCAAGTTGCAGCCGCAGTTGGTTACAGGTGTTCAGGTTGTTTTATTCTTTGAAAAGCTTTCACTTAGTGGCACAGTTGGAATGTACGGGGGTTTTCACCAACGTGTTGGTTTTGTTTGAGCAATTCAGTATTTATAATGTCCATTCAATCCCGCCACACACAGTTCATGCTCCTCCGCGGAAGAAATTTCCACTCCGGCCGAGCATCTTGCCTTCACACCGGCATGCACCTACGTCCTTTCCAGCTTGACGTAGAGGCTTGCTCCTCATTGCCAGCAATAGAGAGGACGCCTTGTTTTTATCAATCCATCCTTTTGTGCGTGAAAGTACATCGGCTGCTTGTTTTCTTCTGACGCAAAGATATGCGGCAAACACGTTCCGATTTTTGAACGTATCCACACGTTTACGATAACTGAGGGTGGTCTGGTGGTGCCAATGCAGGCTGGTGTGTTTCTGGTTAATTGAAACTTTGTGTTCAACATTGGACCCATGCTCTCAGCTGGATTGGAGAGCGCCACCGCTATTAAACGTGTCTTTACAGACTTTGGCGAGTAAATTTGAAGTGTTTCTTCCATGAAGGAGGTCGTCTAAGCAAACAGCACAAATTTTGCGCGCTGCATCGGCCTTTTTGAAACCATGATTTTTGTTAGTTTAGAGTCCATTATGTTTCCTAATGGAATTGTGCAGTTAGTAAATAACAAATGGAGGCATTGGATTCGTACAGCAGTAAATGCTTTCTGATAAAATATGACACTCATCGCAAAATCTTGGTGGAAAAAATTCTCCCAAGGAAACTGTGAAAACTTATCAGAAAAACCAATTCTGGCAACGTGATTATAACCAGAAAACGCACAAAAATGCGGAAAACCCCTATTGCCAGCAACTACATCCCTGCCACCTATTTAATTCTTACGTGGCGTGCGACATTACCTTTACCTAGGCAACGCGATTTGGCCGATCGATATTTTGCTCTTTGCTGATTGGCCGCAGTCGGACAGGGTTCATTTTCACTCTAGCACGCCGTCCTGAAAAATATTCAAGGGCAACCGGCTCGTGGCGGGTTTTATCATTTGCTCAGATTTAATAATGCTGTTCAGAAAAATTTTCGATCGTTTAAACAAGAATGTTATTGTTTTTAATACATCATACTAATAATCATCTTTTTCCAATGATCACAGCTTCTTCTGAATTTCGTCCTGGATATTGCCTCTGTGATTCTGACAGAAAATATTGTTTTGGCACTATATCACACAAATTTAATTTACTTAAATTTTCGGCAGCGCATCGCTTTCAAGGATTTTTACCTCTTCTGGTGCCTCTTTTTGCAGAAAGGATTGAACAAAGAAGACAACCGACTAAGACAAGGGGGACAGCCATCATCATCCAGTCATACCCAACCGCAGGTTTGAAAATACTGAGGTTAGAACTTGCGCCATGTTCATTGGTATTAAACAGCTCCTTCTCAACCACAGGCTTACTGTTGTGTCAGTTGCGATTGAAGAAAGCCGTCTATCTTAGGAAATGAGTGAGGCCTTTGTTTTGGCCATTGTCTATACTTAATGGTGAAAATACTATCAAGAAAACAAAGTCTGACGTAAGCTAACTTTGGCACGAAACTTTACCGTTGGTTTGTTAAAAGAAGAGGTGTCAATGTTTTGTTGTTGATGAAATATGTTGGATGATAGGATTGCCAGGGGTTCTGTCCAAAATAGTAACGTTCCTGCACTGTTGGAAACCCCAAATTAAAAGCTTTTGTTTGTCTTTTATAATTTATCAGATTCTTATCGCTACCTTGGAGAAAATCAGTCTATAAAACGCTTTATATACGAAGTCTTAAGTAAGTATGACATTTTGAGGCCAACTTCTATCAGATACAGCCAGATAACCGCGTGATATTCACTTAAGTTCTCACCGGCAGTCAGCCGTATATATACATTTTATACACCCTACTGAAACCGTGGCTACTAGCTTACAGCCGAGATATGGATGTTGCCGATATTGTGCTCGTATAAGAGTATGATGTGAAAAGTTCGGAAGATTAATATATCGTGCGGTGTTCCCTTCATCTTGCAGTGGCAGAATAGCGGCTTGATACCTGCCTGGACTAATAGCATATGCTCTCAGTATGGAACATGAGGTAGCTCGTGTTTAGCAAGTTTTTGACCAATCAGCGGTTAGTATCTTTGCTTATGCAGGATATCTTGCATAAACTACCTCAGTAAAGTGACAATTTAAACAAAATGCTTACGTCCAGCTTATATTTCCTGTTTCGCAGTAATGACTGCGACTCCCATGAAGGTATTGACAGCATTATGAATTTCATGCTCTTGTCTATAGTGCCCTGTTGACAGTTCTCCGCACGTAAGTGTATAACCACACTTGTTTATTTAAATGCAAATGATCCGGTCGGTGTCTTTGCTACCGTTGCCAAACACGAGCACATTCTGTTCGTTTTGCATTAGGTGAGTTTTTGCCAGAAACCTCAGCTCAGAGTGGGAGTTCAGATAAGGAAATTGGAAGTGGCCTAAGGTTTCTGTTGCTTTATTGCATGAACGATGCGCAAATTCACACAAGCATCCATTTCATTTAGAAGGGGCCAAATGTGCCATTTTCATCTACTCAAACTATTATTTGTAACCAAATATATATATTCAAATCCAAAAGTGGCATTTAATATATAAATTTGGTTATGAATAATAGTTTTATTAGAGAAAAGTGGTATTACTGAATGCAATAATAATTATTTCAAATGATAAAATAGAATGTTTAGATGACTATAAATTCTGTCCAGAAAATTGGCTGAGCAAAATAACAAGCATTCAAAATTGCACTTTAGAAAACATACTCCACGCTTAATAGTCTCAAATTGCTACCATGAATATGAGCATTTCAGCAACTGTAGAATGCTTGCTTACGTATTTCATAAGGATATAACGAGATATCGATCTTAACTCTAACGCTTTGTGATTGTCAAATTGTATTTGTCTAAGGAGAATTAGACTTTCGCCTATTTCATGAAATAGGAATGACACGCGAATAACGACGTTCATTGACTTCACATTCCACGATGCTGATCACTGTATATGAAATTGGAAGGTGATTGTTAGGTGCAATCAAAAGCATAAACATTTCTGTGCACCAAGTGCCCAATTATGGTGGGTTCCGTAGACTGCGAGTTGCCTCAAGTGTCTTTCAAATAATGTACAGTTTTCTAACAGTAATCGTCAACTTCCTCAAACGAGACTGTTTAGGAAGCTTTGTGGCCTACTGGTGAGTTCTCGCATGTTTTTGAATGCAAAAACCGGGTTGGGCCTTATATGTTGACCCAGCACAACGTGCTTCATAATAGCTCAGAACGATGACCTACAGTAAACACCCACCGGACAAATTTAAAAACCTTGTTTGTTATATTCACGGGAAATTTTTTTATAAATTTTACGCAAACGGCCATCTGCATTAAAATGCCAGAAATCACTTACTTGCTAAATGATTTTAAGAAAAACTTCATTTCATAAGTGTTTAATAAAAACATCGAAAAAAAGGTCTTTATTTAGAGATCAAAGGAAAAAAAATTTTAACTCATGAAATATTCACCAAAACTCATCGTCACCTAGCAAACAATATATGTTAAGTTATTTTTCTCACGGAAGGTTCTCTTTTTATGTAAAAACGGCATGATTACGATTGCAGCTGACAAATTTATTTATAATATATTCTTTGCTAATTGGCATGCAAAAATGTGGTCTTAAAAACAATTATAGTTCTCTGACGTCCTTATCGTGCAGTCAATAAAAACTTATTTGAATTAATCAACCGCATCTTCAACAATATATAAACAAAGAAACAACATCCGATTCTTGTGAGAAAACATTTTGGAATCCATAATAAAATGGCATGCTTCTTTCTAGCCATGTGTCAAAACAACGGAATATACATTTTAATATTTCCTTAATATTTTCAATCCACGTAAAGTCATTTATTATTTTTTTCCTAATCAAATTACATTTTTTGGTTCCATTTTGCGAGTGATTAGCAATATTTCTTAATTTTTGCCATTTTGCATATAAATTTTACATATTCCATGTCCGATAGTCTTGTAAATGATATTAAGGTAAGACATAATATTAGTATGCTTATGGGTAGTCTTTCCGATAACGTAGTATTCTAGTTTGAATAAAACTTTATTTTTTCTGTGGTACCCCTAATTGCTTAACAGTATCTTCAACAGAGGACGTTTCTGGAAACAACCTGTATTTTTATACACAAGGTTTTCAAGAAGTACATGTCAGAAATGCCATTTTATGCCCTTTGCGTAAGGGCGTTCTTCGTTAAAATGAGAGAGAGCTAGGCTTTATTTTTAAAGCTAAAATTCCAAAACGTTCAAAAAAATAAATAAGGTTGCGCATACATAACACACAACACCGGAAGATCACAAATTAATGGCCAAAGAATGTAAATATTGACATCATGAAGGATAGTCCTTGAATGCGTCTCAAAATATCGATGAAATGGAATTTCTTTCAAAACGGTGCCAGCGTCGTGCGCTGATGACCTTATGTTTGTTGTTCGAATAAACTATAAGAGGATATACATGCGAATGGAGTGCAGAAAAGATGGCGGCGCAATTTCAACCAAGGTCTAGACGTTTAAAAAGCGTCACGTTTGTTTGTTAACTCAACAAAGAAAATCACTACCCGGCGCTACGAGGATATTGAGGGTTGCATGTACGTTATCATTTACATGTCTTATCACTAGCTGGTATATAGCTGCCTGATGACAAATAACAAGCCAGAAATAAGCTTGTCCCTTTCACTCTTCATTAAATATACTGTTTGTCGACTACTAATGAGTTTAAGTAATAAGCTAAATGCAATAACTGTAGAGTTAAGAAGGAGACAAGATTACTTCAAATTTTTCCATTTGCTCGATGCTGTGCAACTGGAGTTGGGCTTTAGCTATTTCCCATCACTGGAAAAAGAGGCTACGTTCGCAAGAAAAAAATGGCCTCTTATGAAGAGCTATTTTTTACACTTTCTTAGAATGTCAATGTAAACGAAAAGCATTGTGTCGGTGAGATTATATGCAAATCTTGCTATCTGTTTCAATAAAAATGCAGGTTTTCTGTGAGGAAACATGAGTATTTCCTCACTACGCAAACCATGAGTACAAAGTGAATGGACCTTTCACTCCATATTCACTTCTAAGATTCCGTCCACATGTTTTGATAGCTCAGGCTGTGAGCAACCTGGGGACGTGGAGTTTGTTTTCAGTATCAGTTAGGTAAATTTTGGACTTCTTGCAATGCCAGTTATCAACAACTGTCTACTCGGTAACTGGTGATTAAATGACCAGGTGCAACGAACGAAAGAGCTAGTAATGTTGGAGGATAAATGCTTTTACGCCAATCGCATTCATGTTAGAGTTAAATTTTATGCTAGGTTTATTCCTCGGGAATATTAAAGTTTCCTAAAATTTATCGCAGGGCGACAAGTGATAAGTGGACGGGTGGTTTCTTTTACGGTGTCCTGATAAGCGGCCTTGCAAATCACCATAACCTGTTTTCCTTTTGAAAATTGGTTGAATTTATGCTGAAATGCTCGTTTGCATTTAATAAATTCTACATAAAAATGTGTGAGAGGAGTTTGAATATTGAATAGGCGGCTTTTTAGCTATGTGCGAAAACTTTAGAGATAGGTGGCGTGGAATGTTTCCAAGCATTTGTATGGTAAACTTAAATTTGGCCATATCCTATGCAAAGTAAGCTCAAAAGTGTCTTCCTTTTGTAGGCTCCTTGGAAAATAATTACTTTGCATTAAAGGTCTTGACATCAAAATAACAGATTTCGATTTACAAAAATACAACTCGGAAACTTTAGGACATTTTAACTGAGTTTTAAGAAGCAGACTGTAAAGCCTTAATTATCTTTATTGTTTTCCTTCAAAGAATTATCCTTTTTATCGCAAACCTTTATGAAGATGGAGTTGAAAACTTTAAAATGACATATTAATGTTTGTTACTTTGGTTGAACAGATTTCACGTCCTAGCCACAAGCCCAAAAATCTTTTGCATTTTAATTACGGAGGAAATTAGAAGATCGCATAGCAAATGTCGAAACTTGTGTGTGCCCTTTGTGCCATAAAGTACACAAATTGTGAAACTCGATATTTAGAGCTTAGGACTTATGAGAAACATGTCACGGGTTCGAAACTGGTGTGGGGCACTAACTAGAGTTCGTATGACTGGCTGATAATAGCCATTGTGTCAGAAATGACCACTCTCTGTTTAGAAATATGCCATATGAAATGCTGGGTCTGAGGATTGGTTTTATCATGAAACCGAAACGTCAGGTGCATAATGTTCTTGCACAACGATTGCGTCTACTTCTCCACTTCGAGACTAATTGACGCCTCAATTCAAAGAAATTAGGAAGTGGTCAATTTGGTATTCAGTAAGAGGCATTAGCAAAACCAGAACTATCCGTGCAATCGTGTAGGAGGCTTCACCATCGACGAAGTGGCACCAAGTTTTTCTGGATAACGACCTTATTCAGCGAATCGGAGAGGTGTAATTCTGGTAACACCAACCAGTTAAATTTTGAACAATGACTGGTCTCTATGACTGTGGCCTGCGAACTGTTTTCGTCTTTGTTAGCTGCTCTGCTCTACAGCTGAATGGAAGATGAAAGCCGATACGTGCTGAGAAAGACAGTACTAATCTCAGATAACGTTTATCAAGAATCAGAAATACATTTGAAATTCAGAAGGAGGTAGTTCGTAGGTATTAAGATAACTTATGCTACAGAAAATTTGTCAGAAATATCCGGCAAAACAGAATGCATAGCTTTTCAGTCGCCTTTATAATCAAGACTCAGTATTAATTACTACTAAAATATTATGCCTTTTTCTTATTGAGTTTTGAGCTCCTTTAAAATTTAAATATACTTTTTATAAGATAATGAGCTTGAACGTATTTAGAAGCAAGTCAAATCTTCTTCTACTTTTCACTAAATAGAAAAGTATGATAGACGTTTAGCCAAAATTTCCAATTTGTGAATAGATTAAAGCCATTTTTACCGTTTTATTAAGGTTTGGCACTCACTCAACAAGCGGTATGCAATCAATTTATCAAAAATGAAACAGTCCTTAAATGCCATTAAGAAGACAATGACGATGAAGGTAGAATGTATGGCATAAATAAGCTCAGAAATAAGAGGCCCTCGGCATAAACATTGTACAGCCTTAATAACCACCATAATTCAAGATTCTTTAAAAACTTAATACATCTACCTAAGCGTAAAATTTAGACACAAGAGGTCTTGCGAATGCATACACAAATAATATTCTGCATTAAATTTTCTATAAAACATATTTGAATTTATACCAGCATTAAAAATCAATAAATAATAAATGAATACGTAGTCGGTTTTCAACGAGCCTGATTTTTGCAGATGGCCAAACAAATGTATACGCGCAAACAGAAAACATGTCTTGTCTGAATTATCTTCAGCTTTGACTTTTTAATCAAAAAGGCAGTTCAGAATTTTGATCGATATTTCATGAGATTTGTTACTAAATGTACATTTAAGTTTAAAGCAAATTGAAATGTGCAGCTAATCAGTGCATAGAGATTACTAAATACAGGTTTTGTGTTTCCGACCCTGAAGGACAACCAACCATGTGCGGCTGTTATGTAATTTGTCCTTATTTTTCACCCTCTCAATATATCTTCTTCCGTTATTTTTTTTCCGTATTCCCATATGGTGGCTGGCATTCTCTGACCGGGGTACCTGATATGCTGGTCCGTTAGGTCTGGGATGAATTCTGATATCAACCCAGGCAGTCGCGCGGAAATAAGTAATATGTGTAAAATGAGGATACTGACAGAGATAAAAAGCTTTTAACGGCGCATTCTGTTGCACCCTGGGATCTGATCTAGAGCTCTCGAGGGCAGTCGCATAATGACTAAAATGGCTGATTAGTGATGGCCAATAAACCTGAAATATGCACCGTGGTCTAACTTCTATTTGTCAGTTCTGCGTTCTCCGTCCATTTTACAAGTCGTGCGGGAGATGAAAACAAAAGTGAGCCTCAAAATACGATGGGACACTCATGTCCCTAACAAGATCGGTACACGCCATTCGGTAGTATTTTGTATTCCTTGTCAAAACTGACAGGAAAACGAAACCATAGCTGCATTGAAAAGCGTTGAACTAATTAAAGCTCAAAGACAGAATAACTAAGGTGCTTATTTCCGGTCATTCTTAATTGGGTTTTGACGAAGATGACTGACGTGTGAACCCCGTCAAACCTTTCTGTCCAGTTAGTGTTTGTTGGTTGTTTAAACTGTAGCAATTCTATCATACCTCATATAATTGTACAGACCCGGCGATGAATAATAAAAAAACGCAGAAAGTTTGATTCAATTTTTATCTATTGTTGCGAATGGTCGCTTCTTTGGTGTTCCAACTCCGTTCTATAGGGGTGGGGAATGGGCTCATTCTAAGCTGGTTTTTTCTGTAAAAATATATTAATAATACTAATAACGTCAGATTCAGTGCTTTTAAAAATAATCCTATTTGTGCAACAGCTATTAAGGACGGGGTTCTGAATGAGTTCAGAATTTCAAGATAATGCAACTACTAGTTACGTGTTTACGCGTTATATTTCTTCTTTGGAAAAAGGCCTTGTAACTTGTGCTTTCGACAGATAATTATCCTAGAAGCAGTCAGAATAAAGCATATATCATATGCCGGATGTGGAATGTGCTGTTATTTATGTAGGCAATAATAACTTTATGGAAATAAAAAACTTAAATTTACTTCTGATTAATTTCTAATCAATTGTGCTTTTTGCAGATGGCTGCATAAATGTTTAATTTAAATTCAGCATCATTTATTTTTAAAGATAGTGGATGTTTTATACAAACTTTTTTTAACATACATATTCAGCCTTTTCTTTTAACAAAGACAAATGTTTTACTTCCAGGGGGCACCATAATTACGAGTTTTCTCATTTCCGGATCCCTAATCTGTGAGTTACAGTGACTAGGATGCACACAGTGGTTGTTCTGTCAGTCCGTAACTATCATACATACAGGCCTAAACGTGAAAGAGCTAAAACTGGCAGTCTCGATATCCGAATGTGCATGTATTTTACCCCTGAGCCCTCTCCTCCGAGGACAAAAACGTCCTCCAAATCTGCCAACTTGCGATCTCATAGGAACCATAGACACACCACACTCTGTGCACGAACGGCCGAACACGCATCAGCAGTGCGAAGACATGATTTTAACTCTCAAATTGCAGCTCATAAAAGGGGCATTGACCATACATTCAAGTTCGCGAGACTGGATTTTTTTGAGACGTGACATCGGCGTAGTTCGCGATCTGCTTACATCATGATTTAAAGGCTTTTGGTCTTTTTACCAGTGCAATGAAATCCCAATCCCATATGTTTTGCTGAGACTTTTTTGAACAGAGTAAGTTGTCACTTGGAAAGCGTACAGGCGAAATATTTTCTGACGTCAGTATTGGTGAGTCAAAGGGCTGAACAATCATTACACCAGCACCCTCAATATTTGGCGAAATTTCAAAGGTTAACGGTTGACATGCCGACCTGCAAGCAACTACCACACCCAACTCCATGAAGGGGGGTTGTTAATTGTCATTGTGATGGGATAATATAGTGGCTACGTTCTATGTATTTGACTGCTCCGTATCAGATACCAGCTTTCCCGATAAATTCAAGCATCAGTCTACAACGTCCCGCGAGTAAAGATCTTGCGCGAGCGATGGCATTGGCTTCTTCTTATGTCAATTATCCTGTTTGAAGAAGCATTGGTTTGCCTATGGTTTAGAAATTGACTACGATATCCTTTTAACTTGCAGGAAAATTAGGCTACCTTCAACTGCAGTTGATGACCTAACTCATTCAATGTGTAACCGAAATTTGAGTTAGTGGTTTCAGTGTATATTTGGATTTTTACAATTTTGGATTTGTGAGTGGAGCTGATGCGCAGAAAACCTTTTTCTAAAGAACCTTGCCTGTTCAATCTTATGTATTGAAGGAAACAATGCAGGGTTCGGCGAAATTTGAGGTAAACGGATATTCTATAAATATTTCATGCTATTAAATATAAAAGATTGCAACAGAACGCGTACACTTCGGTTTTGTTTTTATGGATTTTTAAGTGGATTTTAGACTCAAAAAGCCGTTGAATTAATAATAATGAATGTTCATTCTCATATTTTGGTGGAAAAGAACTGGGATTTTGGCGCAAATGGAGGTTGCTGTGCATCCAAAAGATTTCCAATATTAATTTATATGACAGATAACAAAACTTTATTTTTTGTGCACTGTGCTGTAAAAGAACATTTATATGCGATAGAATAATTTCCAAAAAACAACTTCTGTAACCGGAAATTGTGACTTTAATTCAATGGAAATCAGGTGAAAGTAAGTGTGAGGAATCACTTTTTTTTCAAAATCAAGCAACTAATTCAGCGTTAAAAGTTTTTTTTCAAACTGTTGACGTTTTTGACATAAAACACAGCAAATTCATTTGTTAACCAGTATTTTTTTTACTCCGAACCAAAATAAAGACCGTTGACAAATTAATAGGGAGCTGGACTACAGAAACACATATGTTAACTTGGAAGCATGCAGTAAGATACCTTGTTTTATAAAATAGTTGCTATTAAGCTGAAAGTTTGAAAGGCAATGGAAAGAGCGTAGTAGTTTTTGTATAACTTAAAGAATATATTCGGATATAGTGTTGTGTTTTTGCAGTCTTAAAACGGAGTACTACAGATAACAAATGTAACCTAATACATTCGAAAATGAAGTAATAAAAGAGTTTTTTCCTATTCAGCAAAATATGTATCTCGTTTGCACAACGAAGTCACAAAGCAGATTAAACCTCCACATTTTTACCTTGTCTTGACTTTGGAAAAATTTAAAGTCCGTATATATTCGTCAGAAAAATGTATAATAAATGTAACTTTTAAAAGAGTAACATACATAAACATTTTTAATAAATCTTACGTAAATTATTTGAATTCTGTTTTTGTGGATATTATTTTCATCGAAAATGATTTTTCATCTTTGAAGAATCTGCAAATAAGACGCAAACGGCCGTTTACATTATAACGGATATTTAAAACCTATCTATTTTCGCTAATGCTTTGAAAACAATCTTATTTTTAGGGCTATCATAAACAGCAAGTTAGCCCAAACATTAAAATCGTAAAATACTCAACAATATTTCAAGAGCATTCTGAAACATATTAATATTGAGTACCAGAAATATCTATAAAGTAATTTGACGAAAGGATATTTATCTTAATATAAACACAACTGCTTGCTGAGGATTCTACCTAGCAATTTTTTTAACTTTATTCTTCACATTTACAGGTTGTTTTTTCCATTTTCAAAGCTTGCCTCTTTTGTCAGAATAGCTATTATTTCTCAACAAAATAATATTATTCTTCCCATTTGCTTTAAGTTTTAAATTCTCTTTAGCTTGATCTTTTTTACTTCAAAGCTTTGGTTCATGCTTTGGTGTCAGTTTGCGAGTGGTTTTTTTATCTTTCTTGAATTTCAGCATTTTGCATGAATACGGTTCTCAAAGGTAAATGTGAATCATCTATAAAAAAGTGCGCGTATGAACAAACAAACAACTTCATCATCGCTCATGATGCACCCCATTCGTTTACAGAAAAACAAATAAAAATAGGCTGCCGGCCCTGGCACAATCATGGCCAATTCATGAAAAATTATTGACAATACTTGTTCCTGCAGTATTTAAATAATCTATTAGAATACGCCCATTTGATGAAATGGCCCATACGGACCAATTAATGTGGAGATTTTGAAGTGATTACTTATGAGGTAATATCGCTGAAGAAGCAATTGACTAAGCGCCGCGCGCAGTCAGCCTATTGGTCTATTAATGCAAATGGCTCCATTCGCTGGTGCTGTTTTGATTTATTTGTACGTTAGAGAGGGGCCAATTTTCATAATCATGTAATTAGCCTATTGTGAATAGATACTTCATTGCCTCAACGGTTGATATCTCAAGTAGATTAACTTTATCTTCCTTACTTCTGTAGGCTCTGTTTGCCTTTGTGAGCCGATGGAGATTATGAATGCTCAAATGGTCGTCGTAACTGTTTGCTCTCAAATAGTTTACTCAAACACTTGATAATAAATGTTTTTGAAAATTGTACTTTTACCCAATAAGATAGCAGCTGTTTGGTTTTCCACTCGAAAAACAATGCAATGCCTGCTTCCTCTTATAGCATGATGTTAACACTCCCTTCAAGGAATGATTACTGAAAGTTGTAACATTTTGGGAGTTTGGCAAAATATTTTCTTATGCCAGTTTAAAAATACTCCTGTTCTATGGATCGTATCTCCGTCTTCACGAAAATTTTCCAAAACAGAAAATTGTCCCGTCGAAAAACTTCAGATTCAGTACCGGTAAGGATGCCTGTAAAGGCGGCCTAAACAGGACATTGGATAAGAAACCATCTACATGTGGCTTTGTGCTTCATTCCACATAATTTTAATTTGAAGATTAAGGTAAGGTTTAGGTTTAAGTTTAGGTTAAGATATATATTCGAGGTTTAGGTCAACGTTGGAGTCGGGGTCATGATTAGGCTAACGTTGAAAGGTACTATCGTGCTATCTGTAGGGTTTCTGCTTATGGTAGGGTAACGATAACGGTTACAGTTTGGCTTTATTTTAGGGTAATTGTTAGCATAAAGACACAGGCATATTTCCCCTTCCTGAAATTTACCATAGGGGCACCTTTTTAAGTGAGCGGGGTGGTCACCAGTCCCTTGTCTTGTTTAGGCGGCCAGAAAAAGCATTCCTACAAATATTTCTTTAGAAATTGTGAAGCTTTTTTTAAAAAAATCTTTACTTTACTATTTTTCGCATAAAACTTAAAAAGAATTAGGCCTTCTGAGAGAATATATAATCGAAACAAAGAAATCAGTAGGACAAACAATTACAATTCAGACTGAGGGTTAAAAATATATTGCCATACAAGGTGCACAGGCTATTTTTGCAGTAGCTAGCCTATCTCATGTACTGTTCAGCACATTTTCGAAATAAGTTAAAGGTTAGAAAGAAATAATCCTAAAATATGTTAGTCATCTTAGGAAACCCGAAAAACTCTACGCTCAATAATAATATCGTCTTTCTCAATATTAATTTTGAACGTTAATCTGTATATTATAAGAAGTAGGCGTGATCACTGACGAGTTTTGGAAAGTTTTGGGAAAATGTCGCGAAGAAGGAGATTAGATCCCTAGAAAAGGAGGATTTTTAAACTGACGTTTCGGATTTTCCCTCAAAACCAACATCAGGGGGAGTCGAAAAAAAAATAATAGTTACATAAGGAATGAGGTATTTATATGGCATGGTTTTCAGGCAATCACCCGCCTTCTGTCCTCCTGTTTATCGATGGCTGCTTGGCAGGTCCTACCCGAACCGCTAAGGTCCGCTATTTCAGCACCGTTGTCGACAAGTAGCGTGAAACGTCCCCGAATCTATCTTTAAACGCAGCCTCAGGCATGCATATTTTGAGACGAAGTATGAGCATTAAATTTCCGGCTTTAAACCCTGTACGTAAATACAATTCATGGCCAACTTCAATTGCAAAATTGTATGTTTCCTATTTGCAGTCTACTAAAAAGTATTTAAATGGTTATGACTGTCTTTAGCAAACGAATACCGCATGCATTTCGAAAAGCTCAAACCTAAATTTAACTTCAGATCAATTTCATTTATATTCAGCAGACGAAATTGTTTTAAACCAAAGCCAAAAATTACTTTAAGTATAAAATTAAAGTGGAACGTTATTTTCTACGGAATGTATCGTATAAGAAATACTTTAAACACTTCTTTCATAAATATAATTAAGTTTATAAGGACATGATTAAGTATGGCAAATGCATATTAAATGTGAAGGCAATCTACTTAATGTTTTTCTTTCAGATTGATATACACGAATTCCATTCCAGGATGTCATCCTGTAGGATGGGAAATAATTTAGAATAATTATTCAGTATAAATTAAATGCAGCCCCATCTTACTAATTCCCTTAAGACGAAAATACGTTATAGAATTTTGGTATCCCGATAATAAGTAGCCTCCCTGCCATAGGACGGTAAAGGTGACAAATAGACATTGGTTACAATAAATAAGCTTTCATATCTCGGTGCTGTGGATAGAACTACTGCATTTCGCCACGCCAGTAAACACATAATCAAAGAATATAGTATTGACAAGAGCGTGTAAAGCGCCATGAACATTAAGATGGAACTTTCGGAGAACCACAGCAAGTAAGACCTTAAAGAAAACTTGAGGAGCCACAAAACGTTAGTGACAGAGCAATGCAACTTCGTTTTCTAGTAAACAGGAATGAACAGGATGGAAGACAGTCACTTTTCTGAAACGTATGCTTACTTTAAGGACGCAGACCAAACCACTGCATTTCTTTTTAATATCAAAACCCAGTAGTTAAATCATTGTTTGAAAAGCTTCACACATTAAACGTAGCCTTTTATTTCGTCGTTTTAATGTCCAAGGCTAAGAATTTTGACGCAAATCGAAAAAAATCCTGAAAACATCAATTTTATGCAAATGGATACAGTTTCCATCAAAAAAATGACAGTCGAAACGTTTTGTTTTGTTTTTACGAACAGACTGCGGTGAAAGCACGCCAGAATTATTCATAACCGGTGGGACATATTTATCATGGTGATCGCGGTCCACCCAATGGTGTCACCTGTGAGAAAACGTCCAGAAAATTCGAAAAAGAGCGCTAATTTATCATAAGGGCTTAGAATGAAGAAATGATAGGCTGCCCTGTGTTGGTATATTTAATCTTTTTAGTTCCCTCAGCTATTCACTTGTAAAGTTTTAGTAAAACGTTTCGTACTAATCTTAAACAAATTCACAATCTGGCACCAGACAGTCATCTGTTGGCAGAATCACTCTGCTTCCAGTAAATTTTTTGAAAAGCTAGTCAACAAAAATAAACGATAAACCGAAGGTACTAAATCATTGTGGCAACCAGTTGATACTTTAGTGTTCTGTCATATTATCAGAAAAAGCCAATTTTTAACCCTGATACTCTTGCCTTGAAGCTGGTTGAACTGCCATTCAGGAGACAACATGGAATGTAGAGTGCGCCACACTCGTCGGAGATTATTTATTGACATGCCAACAGTATTCGTAAGTTCTGCAGCAGACCAAAAATGCTAATTCACTCTGTACAGCACAATCATTGTGGTGCTCTTAATCGTGAATAGGCTTCATTTACAACTATAATTGTCCTAGATGGTGCTCATATACGTGTTAAGATAGGCAAATTAATATTGCAGTTAAGACAAGGGAGCATTAAAAAGCCATTTTTAGCTTATTAGTCATCATCAGCCAGTCACATTCAACAACATGTTACACCACTTGAGGATCGAACCCACGAGCCGTTAATCAGAAGGCCAACAATCTGAGCATTGAACCACAGGTTTGTAGTCTTGCGGGTTTATATTGGGAATATCGACTTCATTCGCTGATGCGTGTACACCGATCGCTAATGTAACTTATTCACTTGTCCTTAATGGCAATAATTAGCTGCCTATTCTACAACAAGACGTTGTGCGGCTGCTGGTGGGGATTGAGAGTGAAGCCTAAGGCAGAATGGAACGAGTGAGTTTCCTTAGCGATCAGTGACCTGTCATCAACGCACGCACTAAATATTCTCTGTATAAACTGGCAAGACAACGAGCCCAATGGTAAGAGCGTTAAACACCTGATTAACGGGTCGTGGGTTCTATCCACGGGTGGTGCACTACCTGGGGTTGAGATTGAATGGCGCACGATGATTTATAAGCCAGAAATGGACATTCCGGTCTCTCTTGTCTTTACTCGGCCTATTCTAATACTACGCGCTGCGCGGCTGTTAGCGGGGCTCTAGAGTGGTCTCCAAGGCAGAATGGAACGAGTTATTTAAATCAGCGATCGGTGAGCGCTTAGCAGCGGAAAGTAGTATTTAAATATTTATTAGACGGCTTTAAATATGGCTTCTGCGTTTAAAATTTGCGGTCTATCCGGCATGACTGAACAAAATTTTAAAGGGGCAACTGGATCATGGACGAGTACGCAGTAAACCGAACCATATTTTGAAAATGCTCGTGGACATTATGACTATACTGTAGCTGACAAACGCAAAGTGCTTACAAGTAACAAGTTATTTTGCTGACTTGCTGCGTTCATTCAATTGCTTAGATTAGTCAAACCAGAAAATGCCGTTTTCATTTGGTAATGGGTATTGTAGCAAAGTTTTGTTTTTTGCTTAAATTATCCTTAGATCTGGAACATGAATTCAGGTACAGGTGTGGTCTAGGAGTTATGCTTTTTATTTAGGTAAACCATAATCGATGATGAATTGCGTTCAACATCTTATGAATTATCAGATTATATTTGGTACGTTTTAAGTCAAGAATTAATATGAATGCTTCTCAAGTTCTCAAGAACTGGTCATGCAGATTTCAGTCATTAAGGGTCATGATTTTTGTCATATGCCGTTATTTGCAGTACATAGAAATTAAAAGTGGTTGCCTTCTTACCTCTGACACGATGCACGCATGAAAAAATAATAAAAGTGGGGAATTTATCAATTCTTTCTAAATTCGGCGACTTAGCTCAACCAATATAAGCGCTGCTTATACGATGTGCTACCATGGCTTGCAGACGGTGAGAACACTTAATTATAGAAAGGCCTGTAATCGTATGCGAGGAAGAAATTTAAAGCTTCTTCGGAGGTTATAAACCTGCGGCTTTAAATATACAATACATTTCCCGGTGACATGTAAACTTAACTGGAATTTTGAAATTGTGAATTCTTTTCGAACAAATTACAGAAATAGGGGTGTTATACTGAGTATTGTTTCTCAATGCCAGGATACTCCCATCTGAAATCAATACTGTTAGCTATAGCTGTAGCGTAAGTGACAACAGAGCGATTGGTAGAAAGCAAATTATTGCTCAGGATTATGCAGTTTATTACTGCTAAAGGGACTTTTCGCATTTGTGAAGAGTTTTGGTACTCTCAACACGCGCATTCGTCATTTGAAAGTTACTCATAGAAAACATTTCAAATGTAAGCAAACATGTGAGGACCCTGTGAGAGGTATCTTAACTAAGAGGCGGATTTCTCACTTACAAACTTCTTCAACCCTCTCGTCTTTTCCCTGTTCAGTTTATTGAAACTAAAAAAACAACACCGACCGATGATGCAAATTCTATATGAAGGTTTGTTTAATTTTTTAGCAAAACGTCTCATTGTTTGAAAATAATCTCGTAGGGCAAACCAGTTCAAGATGGCTGCCCATTTTTTAATTCAGTTTATTTCTGGAGATAATGTGTTCACAACTGGTATTTGATCCATTGCTGATTGCGGTGAGGTGAAAATATTGACCAAAGGTGATAGTCAAACACAAATTGTAACGTTAATTAACGGTACTTAGTCAGTGAACTTATAAATAGTCTTAGAGAAACGTATGTCAGTGGTAATCTAAGGGAGCTAGAGAATATGTATGCTTGCAAATCAAACTGTACAGACCTTTCATAAAACGTTTGAAAACTGCTAAAAAGTGCAGCTACAAATAATCCAAGTAAGTTTAATTGTTTAGATGTGAAAGCATAAGTACATTTTTTTCTCACTGTCACAGAAGCGTCTTATGTTTAAGCAAAACCTCTCATTGCTTGAAAATAATCTCTTTTAGGTAGGCACTCAGAATTTCCAAAAGCGAGCCATTGAGCCATTGTATGAAAATTGAGCTTAAGCCATATCATGTTAGCTTTAAACTCAACGTCACAAGGAGAGCTTATACTATTATACTGTGCAAATACGCTATGAATGTCGCACCTCAACGCCTATTGAATGAGTTTGGTATAATCCGCACCGATGAGAGAGATCTTTGCCTCTACTTGCACTACTTGGCTGACGCCGGAGAACCCAGCACTATACAAACAGATAAACCAAGTTATAACCTACAACATGCCCTGCTCATAGCCAGCTCTTAAAGATCCTTACCCGTTTCATGTGTAGAAATCCTCCTTTTCTTTCCATTATTGTGTTTTATTTACCATTTGTATCTACTTATATGCAGTTAACCAAGAACATAGCTGTGTTGCGTTTGTTTTTGCTCAAGTTCAATTTCAAGTCTGTGTTATGCAGAGACAGAGTGCGTTTGCCCTGGTTTTGAGAAATTCGTTGGTACTGATGCATTCGGTTATGTACACTCAATGCTAAACCACCCGAAAATCTACTTGACGCATTTCCCAGTTACAGAAAAACCGACGACAATTCTCATTTTCGAGACGAAGCGGGAAAAGAGTCTCACAGAATTATTTTCCCCATAAATTCGACGAGAGTATTGCCGTGGGCCTCGCATGATTTTTGGGCAGTATTGCAAACCACTGAATTAATGTAAAAATGGCTCCTCCATTTAATGTTTCCTCAAAGTACGTGAATGCAATTGGTCGAATAAAGTTTCCTAAACCATCCACATGGTCGTGACTATGTCACTTTATGCGCGAATGACAGTGATGTTCAAAGTCACCGCTTCTACTATCGCGAAGGAATGACATCCCGTTGGCGCTTCCCTGCTACGCAATGCAATGGGGCATAAAGATACAGAAGATAGCAGTTTTGGTTTATCATATTTGCCATACGTTCAAGTAGTCGCGTTAATTGCAAGACATATGTCAACTTTTCTGCAATCCAAAAAACGTTACGAAAGCGCTTGGCTCTAATAAATTCCCAGGAAGTGTTGAGGGACATGCAAGACATAGCGCCCGTTAAGAAGATGATAAGCAGATGGGACACCTGACCTCTCTTTGAGACAATTAAACGAAGTGTCCAACTGAACCGAAATAGGAACCTGGGTAAAAACTGAAAACACTGGTGATAAGCATCGCAATTTCTCTGCAGCAAGTACACCATTCGGGTGATTTGGTTCAACTTTTGCCTTGCAGTAATGCCCTCTTCTAGAGGAATAGACTGTACTGTGCGGAGGTGATATCCATTCTTACACATTTTACATTTCCATGAATTTACCTCAAAGTTTTAGCAGATGTTTTGGAATGAGCAATTCCCACGTCCGCTGTAAGTGTCCACATGATAGAAGAAGCTCCGTTTTTACAGAAATATTTTGCTATATGAGAAAAAATGATTCACAAGCCTCTAAAAAATTAAAACTTGCACCAAGAGGAATAAAAAGTACTGGAGCAGACACGAAAACAGTACAAACAGAAAGCGGAGGCTCAACTTAATCTGACAGAGTCTCTAAAACACCTGCTCTCCTTAGCAACAGAATGCTTCCTTCGTATGAAAACGTGTGTATAAACGGTGGCATAAGATGAAACCAACGGAAGCATTTAGATCTGTCACATGATGATGAACATCCATGGTGGGAAAGCGGAATATACAATACGGAGTCAACGAGCTACCAGATAATAACGCTTTACCAACTGTCCTACAATAAACATTTTCATTCAAGTTAGAGAGAGGGAAATCAAGCAGTGCCCGTCTGGTTGGAAGCGCTCGTTTGGTTGAACAAATTTTTGGATGCATTCGGCAGGTGTGTCACCGGGGTCTTATGTATGCATGCGTGTATGCATGGTAAATGTGAAGTATTTTGTAAATGTGTATGGGATGTACATGTTTTTTGTAAGACATTTAACATAATGACACATTTTGTAAATTTTTATTAAAAAGCTAGTCATTGTTAGGTAGCTGGCCAGAAAACGTGGAAAGGAACAAGAGCTATGTGTAGGTTCTGACGTCTGACAGCACTTGACGTACTTACTCTGCAGTCCGAAGGGACAACTCAAACTCACTTGTTGACAGTAATTTACGTTTACAAAAATATATAATTTATTTTCACCGTTTTGGTCAGTGAAACCGATCATCTTAGAATTGGTTTCCCGCAGCCAGACAGCAAGAATGTAATTGCCTCCATTATTTAAAAATCTAAAGTTTCAAATGCATCAGACGACGTCGTAAATGCTTGAAAATTCGATAAGCCAAATTTTATAAATTAATTAATTACTCATTGTACCCGGTGTGACTATACCCGGTTATTCATGCAATCTAGTGGGCGCAAATTACTGAAAAATTGGTATAAAAACAGAATGGAGAACATTGTGTGAAAATCTTAAAAGTTAGATACCTTGTTATGGGAAAAGTGCACAGCTCGCAGATTGAGCAGATAAAAAATCTGACTGTGGACTAGATCCCGCGTGGGAGCGAAACACGTTTTCTAAAGCATCTACCTCTTGTGTTAAGCTTTAAACTATTATAAAATTATGTTTTAAAATACAAAGGGGTTAATAAAAAAGTGCATACAAATCAGTTATCTGTACCTCAAAACCCAATGAAAATTATATTTTATATTTTCATTAATTTACAATCATTTCTGAGGTTTTTCCGTTGATTGTACCTAGTGAAATAAAATAATGTTGCCTTAGTTTTCCTTCCGTATTTACTATTTTTGCTTGTGATCACTTTGTGTGTGTGAAAATATTTTTAACATTCGGTTTGATGACCCAGCGGTTTTGCCTGGAATGTGAGCACACAGGAGCTAAATAATTTCCAAAAAAGTACGATTTCCATTTGATTGATTGATACCTTAATTAATTTCCGCTAAAATTGTCCAAATATTGAGTTCGAACTGCGGCAGTATCTTAAAAAGCTGATTTGTATGATACCGCCTGAAAGAGGGCGTGTTAACGGGCAAGGAGAGCTTATTCGTGGGGTTTGGGTGGGGAAGCGAAGAGGTGGGTGACGTGAACGCTCTCAACGCCGGATCGGTAGGAGAGGGGGCCAAGCCGATGGTGGGAGACGAGAACGGGAAAAGCCCCAAGGGCAGTCGAGGCGGCTTGGGTGATGTCTGTGGCGAGACGACTTTTCAAAGTCTTAGAAAACGCCTTTGTGAACTGCAGACCTGAGCGCAGTAATTTTTGCCTAATTTCCATCCGGTGAAGGTGCTGCGCCATCATCTCCATTGAATGCTTACATTGAGAGAGAGAATAAACTTGATTTTGGAATTGCAGTCCAGAGTTAGTAAATTTCGTCAGTTCAGGTTTATGAAGGGCAGGACAGGCGAACGCCTTTTGAGCTCCTTGTTGGTTACAAAGTTGAACAAAAAAACATCCATGCATAAGTAAAATAGTTTGCATAAGTATTTTTAGCTACGATGATGGCATATTGATCCTCCGTATCACCATATTGCTCAATTTACCTGCACGGTATCGTCAAAAGTATGATATATGGAAATTTGATAGGCGGGGAGTTTAAGGTACATGAGGCGGAAATACGTCATAACAGTAAGAGAGCTGGTCCTTATCTTCCAGAATTTTAACAGCAAATACCTTACCCGATGTGACCTGTTGCTGTATGTTTTTGATTCGACTGAAAAAACCCGGTGGCAGAAGAAAGCATTTGGAGAATACTTTTTTTAAAAATTAGAATATATACATTTAGGTAAAGCAGAAAAAGGACCATAGATCAATACATAGTTTTACGAAAAATGCAAGAACCTAGAAGAAGCCCGATTAGGAGGTCGAATTGTGTAACCTGAACGTATGTAGCGAAATGAATACAATTGAGAGATTTTAGTAAAAAAAATTACCATGCAAAGAGAGAATAAGAAGTTTGAGGATAGGGTGAATGTACGGTTTGAGAAGGGAGATACTTCTTTCAGAGGAATGTCAGAGGATTCAAGAATGAGAGAGTGTCGGTCATAAGACGGGTTGTGATCCTTAAGTAAAAGGCCATGTTCCTCCGGCCGTGATGAAACCTGACCCCACACACTATTCAGAACCAGGGAATATTTCATTTTTAATGCTGTCCAACAACTCTAACGACAGCATGCGTTACTTATAAAATTTGTCGTAGGAGCCGCACGCCCTGAAATACTTTTCAGGCTCTCATTGATCAGCATCTACCACTGCAGCAACAGGGTTCAAGACACCACCTGATTTTATAAACAAACTTTAAATGTCATGATAAAAAGATGAGAGTGGCTTAATTGTATCTAGGAGCCGTTTGTTCAGATGTCGCTAGAATTGTGGACTAACATATATAAAGACAAAAGGATTTGGGACCAAAATAAGTTGACTTATAAGAGATTGAAAAAAATCTTAGGGTTTGCCATGCGTCAGATTTTTTGACGCGACGATACTGTGTATTAAAACAATAGCTTTACAAAACGATTTAAGGCAAATGGCAGGAAAAATTAACAACCTGGCAGTTGTTAAACCACAAACCTCTTAACAGTGTTCATTTCATCTTCCGACGAAAACAAGACTAAAAGAATTTGTTTAAAATGAAAAATAATCATTCTAATGATGATTGGCATCAGTGAGAGAAAACATAAAATAATCTGTCGTGAGTCTAAATTGGCATCAAAATCAGTCATTATTCTTTTTTTATCATTATGATGCTTCAGCGTTCTTCAAAGATTAGCCGAGGCATAGAAGAATGTAAGGCTGATAAAAGAAGACAAAGTTTCATTAAAAACAAATCATTAGTAGTCTGTACTTCTGTCTTAGTTTGGAGAAAGATCATTTCTTAAAGGAAGGTAAAGGAAATCCATTTAACTAGCAATGAAATTATGAAAAGTTAATTTTTAAATAATTCAAGTTAGCTCGCTCATAATAGAGAGTTTGATAAAAGTAGAACGTTGTATGCACAATTTATACGCTGAAAGCTTCTTAAAAAGCCTCTGAAACAGGGATATACAACACCTTTTTAAGATGTCAATGCATGTTGAATACATATATTTGAATTGTTGCCTGATATGCCTAGTGATGCATACTATGAACTGGAATAATGGGCTCACATGTTCTATGTCAAAGGATATTCTAGCAGATCAAAGTCCTGAAAAGCAGGCATTAGCCATCGGGGTAAACTTTCATTTTTGCCCGCGTTATCAGTAGGCAATGTCAATGGGTACCCTCGAGATGCCATTATGCCTGAAATTTCGACAGTAAAACATGACAGGTGTCGTAAAGAACAGGCTTCCTAACCGATAGGGAGCAAAACGGGATGGGTAGACGGGGTAATCATGAACTGTTGACCGTCACACGGATTCCCTAGTAGCTTTATGCGGATTGGCAGATAATGTGATAAGGCCAGTAAAAAAACATCGTATAAGCTGAACACAAGGCTTCTGGTTTGTATCACAGTCAGGATAGACGGCGGCTAACTGATTGGCTACGCAACTCACTCTCGATCCCGCCAGCAGCTGTAGTTGCAGCTGACCGAAAAATACACGAGAGACCGGAATTGCCGTTTCTGGCTTATCAAATCATTATCAGCCAGCCAAACCTGACCTCACGTATTGAAGCACTCGAGGATTGAACCCCTGATCTGATGACTAGAATTCTAGCGCTCTAACCCATGAAATTGCTGGTTTTGATAAGAAATCTTAACAATGATGGACAGGTGCTCACTGATCTTCTATGTGGTAAACTGGTCCATAGAACCAGTGTCCTGGTACTCAATTACCTTCTCGAATAAGCCCAGGATAAACCCATTTGGAAACCTGCTTTTACCATCTTTATCTCAATTTTATGTTTTAACTCTTTCTTTTGCAGTGCGATTGTAATAGCATGTCTTTGACGTTGGACCGATATTCTTATGTATAAACTTGTTTTCGCAAAAAGTCTAATAAATGTGCAGTTCCCTATAAAACGTGTTGTTAATGTTACCATTTTTCGAAGTTGCGATTGAAAAACTGCTATTTTAGCGAATTTTCAACGCTAAAACAATCGCAAAACACCCGAAATATATGTTGCTGTTCTACCCTTTAGGAAGCGATGCAGTGACAAATTACTTCGATGAAAAAGTGAGGGTAATGAAAAATCCATGCATAAGACACTTCAATTCAGTAATATATGCAGTTGAGTGCTTCAAGATTAACGTTAACACGCCTTTCTGTATCACTTACTTAAGTGTGAACTGCGCTGTGGATCACGATAGCTATTTAAAATGAATATGAAAGAAGAAGAGCATGTACGACTGAAAAAAACAACAATAAAAAATGGGTGAAATGCCCATTTTTGGTAAGTGCCTCGAAATAGGCAGGTTTTTAATTAACAAATCACAGGTAAATATTCAAAGAACACTTTCAGACAAAACATGGTACTGAATTAGCAACTTACAAACCTTGCCAATCTAGAGCTGTGGCTGGTGCTTCCATGTAAGTAACATGAAATTCAATTGAATTTAAAATGTCGAAACTCAAAATTATTCGGGAATTTTTAATATTTTCTAACTAAAATTTCTCTTTATTCAAGGAAAAAATTGAATGAACACGTATTGGGCTACCACACGAGGACATTGAAGGCTAATTTTATGCAGGTTTTCTAGAAACTCTTTTGGATATATAATGAAATTGACGATTACTGAACTGGTCAGTTTTTACTGAGTTTAGTCTGTAGAACGACCACAAAGATTCTTTTTTAAAAGATACCACCCACACTTGACAGGAATATGCCAGGATAATTCTGCCACTTACTTACTTTTATAACCCTTCCTGAGTTATCCGAAACGCAATTCAGAATTTCAGTTAAACATTTCTTTGAAATAGTACGTTGGTCTTGGTCTAGGATTTACCAGTCAATTAACCAACCATGGATATTTTAATGTTGAGGGAAGCTTCAGCATCAAGATTATAGCCAAATTTTCTAAAATACCTCCGTCTTTGTTTGATCAGCACAAAGAGCTTGCTGATGAATGTGATGGAGATTTGTGCGCCATCATTACAGCTGATCACGTTGACCACTTAGAGAGATTGAGCACAAAAGGAGTTAGATGACTGTGAATGAACAACAGCGTGGCTAACCTGATTTCTGAGTAAGCAGTAGTAAGTTTGTATCAAGGCACCACTTTTCTCACATTAAAGGCACCATGACGTAGTGAATTAGAGGACATATTTCCTCTGAACTGGTGCCATCTTGTCAGAATGTTTAACTACTTTATATCCATGTAGCCAGTGCTTCCATCTGCGGTTAGTAGTTTTTAAAGGTGAGAGATAAGTAAACAACAAGCACGGTTAAACCCATCTTCACCAAGGAAACAAATGTACCTTCACAATTTCCACGCTCCACTAGTGAGGTTTCCAACGCATTTCAGTGATAAACACCCACGTTTATGCATTCGTGGTTCATAAAATCACAGGCAAATGGAGAAAGAACAGTTTCTGTATGCAAACAAAGGCAAAACTATAGTAAGGGAAACTACGCTGAAAAAGAATAAATGACAACGGTGAAGGTGCGAATAATGCCCTCAATAAGCTTACCTTCAGGGAAGACAAATACTATGCAAAATCTGGTCAGCGTTTAAGTTTATGAATAAGGAATACATGAGTATCTGCTGGGTTTATTTGTGACAGACTTTACGGTTGACTTCGTTTATGGTTACTATAAACTGTTCGTAGTCGTGCTTCTTTCGCATAGAAAGCTCATTGAGCAATCTTCCTGACCAGCTTTTAATTCCACAGTAGCTCCAATGGTACATTAAGATAACAAAAGCGGAGCGTACGGCTCCACTGAAGTGCATGGTCTGCAGTAATGTTTTAAGAAATATGACAAAACTGTTGATCGCGACATGGGAGAAAATCGGACAAGGTTTGATGGCTTGAGATGAAGTTCTGGAAGAAACATGAAGAGTCCTGGAAAGGAGGGAGGTTGCAGCAAAACACCCGTTGTGTGTTTAAGACAGTCCTTCCAAATCTGTATCAACCGCATCGGTCCTTACTGTCGCTTGAACCCTGCTATATGCCCTGAGTAAACCTGTTAAAAAACCTTTATCCATCACAGTTGTTTTTGCATTTTTACGTTGGCCTAAATGCAATTTTGTCGGTATGCTGAGTAATGAGGATAAATGAAAACACCCGCTGGAAGTATAGGTTATATAACTTTTCGTAGAGATGAGCATTCCTGGAGCTTGCAATGACTGATGGAAATCGCATCAGCAGGTTTATTTACAAAACAACAAAAATATTTCTGTTTTTTTCAACTGGTTGGAAACATCGCACGCACCAAAAGGGTATCTCAGTGGCATACCGATTGGAATTAGGAAAGTACAGAACCAAAGAATTATCTTCAATTAACACAATATATTGACAGGCGTTCAATATGATGTTTATAATATGAAATATTAATGAAGAAAGATATATTTGCACTTTTTTGATAGTAACGGGTTTACCAACCATTCTTATCTCAAATTGAAGCCAATTATTTTGCTTACAACGCATATCTTAAAGTTGATGTACTGTGCAAGTTAAGTAGGCCTTTGAGGACTTACAACTGATGTAAACGCCTTTTTTTTCCTCGGTTATGAGGTTAAACAACGGAATGTTTTGCTTTTATTGCCCACACATGGTGAACAGCTTCCATTATAGACATATGTTAATTGGAGGGACACGAAAACCCTTCCTGAAGGTGCAACTCTGCATGAGATATTTTCGCACAGATGCTACCCAAATGGTCCAGTAGCAAACTTTAATTTTCATCCTACCTGAGGCTGACACCAGAGCTAATAAACCCGTCTCCATAAACTGTAAAATAAGATGTTTATTAGGTTTAAGGTTTCTTTTAGGGGAAGGGATATTATAAATTAAAATGTTTAAGGTTAGAGTAATTAGTATGATTCGAATTAAGACTTCAGTTAAGACAAGAGAACGCACCGTCCCTGGAATTAAATTCGAATCACCGAAAATACTTGTAGTTAACGTAGAATAATGCGCTTATTTGCGTCATGTCTTTTCCGATTGCTCCTAAGCAAAACCTTTTCATTTTAGAAATGTTTATTAGTATTCTGTCTCACTTCCAATTTGCGAAACTAAAATTTGCATAAGAAGTTATTCGCACACTGTCTTACCTACCTCTTGCATAAAGCCGTAATATACGACATATTGCTAATTATCCACAAACCGGCGTCAATACTTTTATGAAAACCTGAAGGCATTAATAAAGAACCTATATTACATTTAAAACCTAAAGCAAATACGCAAAGTTATAGATATTTGTTAAGAAATACCAACTTTAAAACGCGGAGTTTTCCAAAAACGTGAACATTCACAGTTTTTTTGACGAATAAATATAAATGGATTCGTTAGTTGAAATCGCTAACATAGAATAAGATGTTTAAAGAAAGAAAATCATTTTTGCAAAATTCTTTATTGGAATTTTTATAATGAGATTTTAATGCTTTTAAGGTCATCCTTGAAAACAGCGAATAATTCATTGACCTTATATTTAGTTTCTGTTTTATGTGTATCACAACATTTGCAAATATAGTAATTAAAGACTACAACTAAAAATATATTTTAAGGATAGGCTTTTGAACGCAAAATGACTATTGATTAATATTTCCAGGCTTGCAGAAGCACTAAATGTCATTTCAAAGTCGATCCAAAATCGCAAAAATACTGGGCCTTATTAAAAAGCGTTAAACTGGATAAGTTGCTGAAAAATGCTCTGTGTACTTTTCATTTTTCCAAGATTAAGTTCATATAAAAATGGAGACGTTTAATGGGCTTTCGACCTTTCTTAAACTCTTTGATAACTTATCTGCTAGAAATGAAAGAAAATATTTGAGTTCTCTATTTGAGCGTTTTCTCGAATTTTAGTTTTTTAATGAGACATTATAAGATAGAAAATGCTCTGCAAAGTGATCAAACACATACCACAATTTTTCGAAAACTGATAATTTTCTGAAGATTGCATTTTAACACATTAGCGTAAACTTTTATATACAAAAGGTACCTAGGCATATGCTATCATAAATTTATGAAGACGTTCATTTCTACCTGTGGTCCCAATTCCTGTAAGTAAAACATAATACTGCCTCACTGGCCTATAACTGGGTTTTATGACAGAAAACGTCAGATGTTTGCAATAATTTCATTAGCTTAATTCACTCCTCAGATTCGATATCAATGTATCCTTTCACTTGCCTTCACCCCATTTTTATTGACTTACGATCACATTTTCCGGTTTCGAGACATGTTTTTGGACCCTTTCGTGCATGTACTAATGGTTGTTTAATGTTAAGTGCACAAACACTGGAGTGTGCTCTACGATATAAATTAGCAAGTTTAAATAACTTGGATATTCGGAATTCCCTGCTTTTGCCCACATTCTGCCTGTTCCTAAGAAAATGGCTTGCTGAGCATCTCATAAACTCTAAAAAACCAAAATACTAGTACAATATGTACGTTGAATAACGAACTCAAATTTTGACAAAACATTGCATGCGTTAGGTTATTTAAGATCCGTCCCACAAAATAATTTGCCGAATCTCATGTTCCAAAGCTTTTGCCTATTGAAGTCCACGCGTTATTTCTGGTTTTAATCACTTAGCACCAAATTTGCTCCTCGATTACAGAGCATCCACCTTATATATGCATGATTGAATGTCTCCATAAGTTCTGTCTTTGTATTTATATATGACGATAAATGGCTGGTTCAAATACCAAAGGGCGTTAGTTTTTGAATTAACTTTTCTCCTACAAACTGCGTAAATGTACTCTTACTTTCGATAATGCATTCACTCTAATGTCAGCTGTTGACCAGAGGCGATGTGTACAATAGGGATCAACTGGATACTTTAGACACTATCAGATACTGGTCAGAGTAATGCTATTAAAAATAGCTTTCAGTGAGATCTATTAACAGGATAACTGCGTTCGCAAGTAAATTTGAACTAGCCTAAATAAGACGTGTTTAAATACAAAGATAACTTTGAAGTTTTCTTTTTTAAAATCCAAACAAACAAAAATGAGTTTTGGTTTTCAGATGGACAGTGTAAATAGCCCATGCTTAGACTCAGTGTAGGTATAGTTAACTGAATTCTTGGTTGAGAAAGACTACAGACAGGCACGGTGCTGAGTGAAAACAGCTCTTCCAAATTTCCATTCAAATAAGAAAATGGTGTCATCATTTAACCAGTTTTTGCTAAAATATTTACAGAATGCATCTTCAACCCAAATGCTAATTGCAGGACGTTATTGTACTACCATGCCATAGACCCCAGAAAGTATGCGTGATGCTCCATCTTCAAGCTCCCAAATGCTGAACTACTAAATGCATACATAGATCCACATAACAAATAATTTATTGGCGGATCCTTGCCGGCATCAGAATCGGCATTTTTTACCTAAAAATGTTTCTCAGGTAGAGCTTGGGAAGATAAAATAGCAACTAAATAACTTCTGAATACTCCAAGTGCAATGATGAAAATGGATTTGTTCTAAAAAAGATAAGTCTAAAAGTTAAGGATTAATTCTTTAAATGATAGATCCAAATGATAATAAGTTGACCCTTGTTAAAATGTTTTTACACAACACAAAGGTTAGTTTTGTACTTTTGATCAGCGTTTTCACAAAGTTTTCTTGAAAATTGAGCGAAAAATCCCCGTTGAATGCCAACATCCAGTCGCTGCAAATTTTAGCGACTGACTAATCCTGAGAGCAAATGTCTTTGTTTAGGTGTGAATTCGAGGTTTTTAATTAAGTCAAACTACAGTAGAAACAAAATTTAAAATCTTGACGATAAATTTTGAACTTCACGTCAGTAATATATTTCCCAGTGTGATTTGTTAATAAACACTAGCAGAAAGCCATATAGCATGCCCTCTAGAAAAAAAATATTCAAAGCTATATTTAATCCTTGTCAAATGTATTTCTGGACGTCAGGTCCTAATTTATTTCTCACGTATGAAGCGTTTGTAAATGTACTTTGCTTTGGTCACTATCCATTTATTTTCTGACGCATTAAAAAGAAAGCATTAAAAATTATATGTAAAAAGCAGATCAATGTCTCTCAAAATAGTTAGCTTTTGAAATCAAGTGCTAATTTTTTCTTCTCTCAATTTGCATAAAAATCTTCTTATATCTACGTCGAGCGGACTATTTCACCCATTGTAAATCAAACTTTGACCCTCTCTGTTTATCCAAAATGCAATAATTTAGTTATAAGCGCACAACGCTGACAACGTCTTAAAGGAAGTGCAATTTGTTTTACATTTTGCTACTCATTCAAGGATGATTATTACTGATGTTGATAGTTGCAGTGGTCTGCCATTCCTCAGCAATCGTCCGCTGTAATGTGGTTCGTGTGTAATTTATATTTTAGGGAGATTTATTGCCGTAAAGCGTGAACAAACGCAAACAGTATATTGCATGTGGTAAATGCTTGCTGAAAATGCCTGGGGACCTGATCGTGATTAATAATTTTCCAACAAAGGTAGCAGTCGCCTTAGACATTTTTTTAATAACAACTGCATGTAACTATGTTGGGTACGTATAGATTGTGAACAAACGGTCAAAAGGAAAGGTTACAATGTAGATATTGTAGTGTATTAGATGCAAGGCTTAGCAGCTTTGCTGCAATACCCACCACTATATACGCGTTCTCCAATATGTAATGTACGTAACGTCCTCCATTTGAAACTGTCACCGTAAAGTGTGGAGTGATTAATTTTCAGGCATTCAAACACTTATCCGTCTCTCTTCGCTTAGTACCTGCGTTAAACTGGAAAATAATTGGATTTTTCTACTGGTCAGAGGAATTGTGATTTCTTTTTGTTTTTCTTATGGAAACTGTGTACTAAATGTTTAAATGATTGAATTGATGCTGTAGACAAAGATGCCGGCTTTAAATTAGCAATGCTTCATGTTAGTCATTGATTTTTAAATGTTTACTGGGCAACATAATCAGTCCTCACCATTACAATGTCGGACTCCTGATACAATATGTGAATTATTTTGTTCTGAACTTGCATTCTACTGTCGGATATTTTTAGATCTCTCAAGTATTAATCTTGAAATACTTCTCTGCTGCTAGTCTACTGCAAACGCGATGCCACGTTTCATTCGCATAGCTCCGTTGTTGCCATTCAGATGTATCATTATGAAATTCCCTAAAGCGTTGACTCATCTTGAGTTCATTAAATTGTCACTGTTAACAATAGTGCGAAATCAAAATACTGTCATTATTTGCTTTTTATTCCCCTGTTTACTAATCTACGTGCAATGTGGATGAAGTAATACTGAGTTATTTAATAAACAAATGGACACTTTATAAACTAAAAAATAATGCTACTGGAAATTTTTTTTTTTAAGCACACATTTAATTTGCTTCCACAAAATTGGCTGATTAAACCTTTCTAAAACCTCGAAAAGTTTTCTGTGGCTTCTGAAATTGAGACTCAATATACACCAATTTCCCCTTAGATGACCTGGAAGCTACGTGGTTCTAAAATATTTGTTACGCATTTTCTTTAATTCACGCGTGATAACGAATTATAGTAACATGTCTCTAGTATAAGTTTGACATTATTTTGAAGGTAAATATGTATGATTTAGACTAGCATTAGACCGTGAAACCCGATGCTGTGCTTTCCACTTCTAGTTTTAAGGGTTATTAATTTCATCCTTTGGTGCAGAAAATCCACGTCCTTTATAAAAACAGAGTTATAGAAATTCTTTTCCGAAGACGAGCTGCAACAAAAATGCCCGTTTAAGTGTGATAGCATTTTTTTACCATCAAACATCCTAGAAAATGTCACACTGTGTTTGCTGGAAGCCTGGTGGATGCCATTTTAAAGAGCTTATTCAAGCCGAGTCGGAGGATAGACGCCATTATCGTTTGTTGGCAACAAGTGTTCTCTTCTAAGGCTTATGTGGGCCTCTGGTACATCCCTTCCCGCTGAATTTAAAAACTATCCTCAACGGTCTCTCCACCCCGGTCTCCTAATTGTTCCATACCACTCCCTATCTCACTGCGCGAATGATACTTCTCCCTTTGTTTACCACGTCCGATTTCGCCCACTTATCCATTACCAATCCCTGTTGACCTCCCGCGGAGTAGTGATTTTCACAGCACAGTAGAGTTGCGTCCAAGCCTGTGATGCACTAGCGGATAAGAGGAGCAAACATCCTATTGTGAATATGAAATAAGCCAAAAGTAAATTCTGTTTTAAGCGCAAATGTTAAAGAGTGAAGTAGCGTTTGGGGTTGAATAAACAGATAGCTGATTTTAAATATACCTTTTTAAAATCACTTGTTTTAAAGTTCCGGAAGAAGCACAAATGCAGCGGATTAAAAACTACACGAAAATCTAACAAATATTGCAAAAATATTTCTATTTTATATTTGCAGAGGAATTTAGGCTGTTGCGAATTAAAAGAAGAAGATTTTAATCAGCATAACCTACCTGGGTCGAGTATGGTTTCCCTGGCTTCGCACGCTAAAGACTCATGTAAATACTCCATTGTAATTTCTGAATTGACTCTTTTTTGCATATATTTACGAATTAGGAATGTATTTAAAAATGCTGCAAAATTCCAAACCTTATGTCCTTCTAACAATAAGAAAGCAGAAATGCTAATTAGTAGTTCGATAGGCTGTAATAGACTTTTTCTACAATAAAGTTCCTTTGCTGAAAACTTTTGAAAACTTTGATAAGAAGTAAAATTTTCGTTTAAACACATATAAGATGCTCGTAAAATCAGTTTTCTGCAGTTCAATATCAATCCTCAAGCTTTATTTCCTTACATATCCATTAATGTACTTTCAATTTATTTGAAATTTTTAGAGTAAATATTTTTGCAGCAACTTAAACGTTCCAAATGATATTTTGACTTCTTTTAGCTAACAACTTGTATTGATAACGAGGCAAAACCTACGTGTCCGCACACGCACACCCTCAGCGATCGTACAGTTAACAACGATCTACGCTTACAAAATATCCCAGACCATGGTACACTTTTTAATTTTATTATTGTTGATGGCCTCACATAACGCAACTCTAGACCGTTAGCAATCGGGAGTTCGAATTGCTGAAAAACACAAAACATCCAGCTACTTTTAACCGACTGGCTTTCATTAATTGCCCGTAAGCGTTTAGGTTAATCGAAAATTAACCATATGATTGCGACTGAGAGCTTCAACTAGTTCAGAAACAAAGGACAGTTTCACGGTGGTTTAGCATGGTATCTAGCGATTTTGTATATCGTAGGGTAGAGGGACGCTTTATGTTGAAAGTAAAATTCCAAAAGTTTCAGTAAATATTTCCTCTTTCCACCAAACATATTATGTTTTACACGGAAAACATAACACCGGAAGATTACAGAGAATTTGCACAACGTAGAAAGGAGAATTGGGAGAATTTCATTAAAATTGGGAGAATAAAAAATTGCAACTCGATTTCAAAAGCTAACTATTTTGAGAGAAATGGAGCTGCTATTTGCATAACATTTTTATGGCTTCCTTTTTAATGCGTCAGAAAAATAAAAAAGATGGTGACCAAAAGCAAAGTACATTTACAAACGCTTCATACGTGAGAAAGAAAATAGGAACTGACGTACACAAAAACATTTGACAAGGATTAAATTTAGCTTTGAATATGCTCTAGAGGGCATGCTAAATGGCTTTCTCCTACTGTTTATTAAAAATTACACTGGGAAATATATAACTGACGTGAAGTTCAACATTAATCGTCAAGATTTTAAACCTTTGTTTCTACTGTACTTTGACTTAATTAAAAACCTCAAATTCACACCTAAACAAAGACATTTGCTCTCAGGATTAGTCAGTCGCTAAAATTTTCAAATGCAATAATTACTTAAAAATGCCTGTGCAGCATATATTGCATGAAGGTTGGCATTCAACGGGGTTATTTCACTTAATGTTCAAGGAAACGTGCAAAAACGCTAATCAAAAGTACAAAATTAACCTTTTGCCTTCATGGAGAGCCATTTGCGTTGTGTAAAAAACATTTCTTCAAGGGTCAACTTAACATCATTTGGATCTATCATTTAAAGAATTAATCCTTAACTTTTAGACTTATCTTTTTTAGAACAAATCCATTTTTATCATTGCACTTGGAGTATTCAGAAGTTATTTAGGTGCGATTTTATCTTCCCAAGCTCTACCTGCGAAACATTTTGAGGTAAGAAATGCCGATTCTGATGCTGGCAACGATTAGCTAAAAAAATATTCTTTAGGTGGATCTATGTATGCATTAACCAGTTCAGTATGTGGGAACGTGAAGACTAAATCTTTTACACATACTTCCATCGACTGCCCATTAGGCGGTTGTTCTTTAAATTTAATTTTTCCGTAAACTGCGCAAATGTACTTGAACGTTCGATACTGCATTCACTCTAATGTCAGCTGTTGACCAGACGCGATCTGTACAATAGGGAAAAGGCTGGATACTATAGACACTATCAGATACTGGTCAGAGTAATGTTATTGAAGATAGCTTTCGTTGAAATCTATTTACAGGATAACTGCGTTCACAAGTAAATTTGAACTAGTCTAGGTAAGACATGTTTAAGTACAAAGATAACTTTGAAGTTTTCTTTTTTGAAATCCTTACAAACAAAACTGAGTTTTGGTTTTCAGACGGATAGTGTAAATAGCCAATGCTCAGACTCGGTGTAGGTATATTTAACTGAATTCTTGGTTGAGAAAGACTACAGACCGGCAGGGTGCTTAGTGAAAACAGGTTTCCCAAATTTCCATTCATAACTGAAAATGGTGCCATCATTTAACCAGTTTTGCTAAAATATTTACAGAATCGAGTGTATGTCATTTCGAGCGGAGAGGACGAGGGCTTAAAAGGCAGAGTTTGTGGAACCATCTCTACTTAAAACTTTGTTAGTATATTATTACAATGCATCTTTATATCAACTGCTAATTAAATGACGTTATTGGACTACTATGCCATAGACCTCAGAAAGTATGCGCAATGCTCCATATTCACGCACTCACATGCTGAACATGCTGCTGAAGGTCAAATTGCAACTACATTTTTCCTGAATACTCCTAGTCCAATGATGGAAATGAATTTGTACTTAAAAAGAAGAGTCTAAAAGTTAAGGATTTCTTGTTTAAATGACAGTTCCAAATGATGTCCAGTTGACCCTTGAAGAAAAACATTTTACACAACGCATTGCCTATTCATGAAAGCAAAGGTTAGCTTTGTACTTTTGATCAGCGTATTAACACACTTCCTAGAAAATTGAGCGAAAAACCCCCGTTGAATAGGCGTATGGAGATATTTACCTAGTGTTGTATATTGTATACATATGGTTTAATCACTAATTCACCTCTATCCGCTCACCCTCTCACAGGTTCGTTTCAGGGGGAGAATACTTTTCCCACATGTACAGGCAGCTCTATGTTAATATTGTTTCACTTGCCTCACATTCTCAGAGATTTTGCACTTTGTGCTCTGGAAAATTCCAAAAAAAACGCCCACTTATGTTGAAATTTGATCGAAGGGGAAATGTTTAGCACGCCTCCTAGGAAAAATTATTTAAAGCTATATTTTATCATTGTCAACTGTATTTGTGGAGGACAGGTCCTAATTTCTTCCTTATTTCAGACGATTTTTGTAAATGTACTTTGCTTTGGTCACTATCCATTTATTTTCTGACGCATTAAAAAGGAAGACTTAAAAATTATATGTAAATAGCAGCTCCACTTCTCTCAAAACAGTAAGCTTTTTAAATCAAGTCGCAATTTTTTCTTCTCTCAATTTGCATAAATATCTTCTTATATCTACGTCGAGTGGCCTATTTTACCCATTTTGTATCGTATTTTGACCCTCTCTGTTTATCCAAAATGCAATTATTAAGTTATAATTGCCCAATGCTGACACCGTTTTAAAGGAAGTTCAATTTATTTTTTCATTTTACCACTCATTCAAGGATGATTATTACCGATATCGATAGTTGCAGTGGTCTGCCATTCCTCTGCAATCGTCCGGTGTTATGTGGTTCGTGTGTAATTTATATTTTAGGGAGATTAATTGCCGTAAGCGTGAACAAACGCAAACAGTATATTGCATGTGGTAAATGCTTGCTGAATATGCCTGGGGACCTGATCGTGATTAATAATTTTTCAACAAAGGTAGCAGTCACCTTAGACATTTTTTTAATAACAACTGCATGTAACTATGTTGGGTACGTATAGATTGTGAACAAACGGTCAAAAGGAAAGGTTACAATCTAGATATTGTAGTGTATTAGATGCAATGCTTAGCAGCTATGCTGCAATACCCACCACTAAATACGCCTTCTCCAATAAGTTATGAAGGTAACGTCCTTCATTTGAAACTGTCACCGTAAAGTGTGGAGTTTTTAATTTCCAGGCATTCAAACACTTATCCGTCTCTCTTCGCTTAGTACATGCGTTAAACTGGAAAATAATTGGCTTTTCTATTGGTCAAAGGAATTGTGATTTCTTTTGTTTTCTTACGAAAACTGTGTACTAAATGTTTGAATGATTGAATTGATGCTGTAGACAAAGATGCCGGCGTCGGGAAAAACTAATATAATTGACAAATATAGAAGCCCCACTGCCTGTACGCTTGCATTATCTGACAGGTGTTTTGGAGTAAATACATTTTTATGGCAGTTTTTCAGGAAAAATAACGAGCTCATAACAGGAGATTAAAAACAAACATAGTTCAAAAATTATGTTACAAACACAGTAAACATTTAAAAGACTAGCTGAACGATAAACGTTCCTTCAAGGCAGCATAGATATACACAAGACATTTGTGCGTGAGGTCAGATCAGAGTGTGAAAAGAATTAAGTGGTTCGCCTGAATTACTCTTAATTAATTTTATCTATGTATGAAAATGATGCACTTTTTGGAGCCAGACTGACAAATTGTACCATGGATTTAATGGGCAGTTTGGCTAAAAGACCATTAGCTAAAAGTATGTGGCTATTAACAGTTGCATTTTTTATTGGTTTATCAGATTGCTGTCGTTATGTTCGTGGCGAAATAAAATACATAAATGGTTTAATGCAGCAACGAAATTCGTAAATAATTTACCCAGGAATAAATAAGTATTTTGAGTAGATTTACATTCACATAAAATTGAATTCCAGATAAAACTACCTCTGGTTAATTGGATAAGAAAAAACGATTATAAAAACAATGGATAAAAACTAAGGTAATTAAAAGTTTATTAAATGCAAGAATTTATTAACGACACTGACAATATTGACAATGCAATTTTTAGCACCAAAATAACACATTTTTTTAAGCATTATATAAACCAATTTCATAAAGGCATCTGAGTAAACAGTGCCACATTTTTGAAGGACAGTTAAAGTCTTTTTCAAAAGGTCTAACAAAATATTTCATCGTGAATACTGCAATGCTACCTAGGGCAGAAAAAGAGTTTTATTTTTACTTGATTCGGAAAACAACGGCTCAGAAATGTAATGCATTTTCTCCTATTTTCAGGAAACAATATGCGCTTGGCAATAAATAAGAAGATTTTTCCTTATTGTGTGGATTGGGAAGTCAACGAAAAAAAGAATCTTAGAGAAAGAAATATATTTATGCATTTTAAACAGCGTGCAGGACAAAAAAATTATGCGTTTAATGTCGAAAATATCACTACCAGCGAAATATAATTTAGGTGCTGACGTAGATGCTATTCTCATTTGATCTTACTTTGGTGATCGTGGTCCATCGATATTAGCATTAATTAGCGGATAAGTAATCGTTCTTTAACCACCTACTGTAGAAACATTTAGATTCCTATTTGACAACATAGTTGAAAACCACTATCTCAAAGTTCCCATACCGACAAAATCGGAAATATTTTACTCTTTGAGCAACATCAATGCCCATGTTATCGCTCCTTCATGACCTTATCTTGATGTGTTCTTGCAACGAATCTCACGTAACTAGTAGGGTTTTCCAGTGAGGTCTTAAACTAAAGACATTTATATAGTTTTAGCAAACTAATCCTGAAATTAAATCTTCTTTGTATTTTGAGGTATATGTTTGTATTTTCTGCAGTGTTGACAAAATTCGACGACATTTACTGGCTTTTGTGCGGATCAATTCATTGTACCACGATTGCGTGGTTTTGCTGCATATGTCTGCAATTCCTTAAAACGCATGCAACGTTTTTGTTATAGAAAAACGTCAGGAATGGGGAACAATTGTGGGTTCAGTGCAGTTCGGGAAGGTGATGAAGAGACATACGATATGGCGACTTTCAGACAGATGCCTAAGTTAAGCTACCAGCCAGCATAAATCAGTAAAAAAAAGCACATGCGGTCAACAAGTTAAGCCCCCGCCAGCAAACACAGTTCAAATTTTCTCTATTGCGCCGCCTTTTACTAGAGAAAAAGGCCCTAGTGTGCAGATGCAGCTAATACACCTTTTAAAATTCCATGACCCAACCTAATGAAACGAGCAACGGCTGAGTCCACTGGCAGTTTCCAGAAAGGGCAGAAAGGTTTAATTTTACAGAATGTTATAGCCGTATACGGAAACAATTTTTGAATAATTTAAGGAGCAGGTTAACCTAGACCGAGGGGATTCTTCGCAGTTTATGGGTTCACGGAACAATGGTCAGTTGGAACCTCCTTCATGCCTTGTAGAATATTCACAAATATTACCACCTGAAGCAGATCGATGATTACCGAAGGAAAGTTCCACGATGAGAGACGTACCTGAGCAATCATTCTGAAGCCTTGTCTAACAGGATAATCAAGAGCGCTTTGGAACATTGATTTGAAACACGGTTATTGGATGGCAAAGGTGTGCATCTTAAATTACTGAGCGTGATATCGGAGACACTTAACATTACACATTCACTGCCAAATCCCTCTGGAATCGGTTTCTCTAGGTTTCCTGCCAATAAAAATTGTCCCTGAAATTCCCAAGTTTATAATTTTCAGACTAAAAGTTGGCTACTGGCGTCTCTACAGCAAGGTCGGCAATAATTTTACTCTCTCTGTCCAGAGTGAGTCACAACGAGTAGGGTTGACTGCAGTAGGCACATGTGCATTTGCAGGCGTTGTGTTTACACATAACCTGATGAAGATGACGGTTTTCGGACAGCATTTCGCCATGCAGGAACCAGAACAATTGTTAAGGGACGGTGCAGGTTTTTCAAGAAGAGCGGCTACCCAACAGATGGTTAGTAAAGTTTACATGCTTAACGCAAACTGGGAAAACCGACTGAAAGTTCAACAGACCAACATCCTGCCATCGAGATAAGCAAGAAAAGTTTATGTGCCACGATCGAGTTTTCGAAACTATTCACTATGGTTCGATTAATCCTTTTGACTAGAGTTCTGTTCACTGCCAAAAACGTATCAATTTTTGGATTTCAATCCCTTATGTAAAGTTTACAATTGTTCGAAGAAACATTCACTGTTAGATAAGTCACTGAAACTTAGTTGATATTTAAAATAATGCTAAGTTTCCTGCCGAATTTGGCTTCTCATAGTTACGCAATCAGATATATTTTACTGGACAGAGCTATCGACAGGGAGAGCATTTCAGACAAAATATTTGGAAACTGCTCACTTTATACGTATGAAACTGTTAATATTTGTAAATATTTTACAAGGCATGAAGGAGGTTTAAACTGACCATTGTTCCGTGAACCCATAATTTGCGAAGAATCCCCTCGGTTTAGGTTAACCTCCTCTTTAAATTATTCAAAAATTGTTTCCGTATATGGCAATAACATTCTGTAAAATGAAACATTTCCGCCCTTTTTAGAAACTGCCAGTGGACTCAGCCGTTGCTCGTTTCATGAGGTTGGGTCATGGAATTTTAAAATGTGTAGTTACTGCATCTGCAAAGGATAAAATTTGACCAAAGAATCTGGACGGTGTGTTTGCTGGTGGGGAGTTTACCTTGTTAACCACATGTGTTTTTTTTTTACTGATTTATGCGGGCTGGTAGCTTAATTTAGGCATCTGTCTGGAAGTCGCCATATCGTATGTCTCTTCATCACCTTCCCGAACAACACTGAACCCACATTTGTTCCCCATTCCTGAATGTTTTCTATAACAAAAAATCTTTGCACGCGTTTTTAAGAATGTTAGACATATGCGTCAAAAAAACGCATTCGTGATAAAATAAATTGATCCGCACTAAAAACCAGTTAATGTCCTCGAATTTGGTCAACATTGCAGAATATACAAACATATACCTCGAAATACAAAGAAGATTTAATTTCAGGATTAGTTTGCTAAACCGATATTAACGTCTTTGCTTTAAAAACCTCACCTGAAAACGTGAGATTCTTTGCAAGAACACATCAAGATAAAATAATAAAACAGCGATAACGTGGGCATTGATTTTGCTCAAAGAGTTAAATATTCCCGATTTTGTCGGTATGGGAACTTTGAGATAGTGGTTTTCAACTGCGTTCGTCAAATAGTATCTAAATGCCTCTACAGTAGGGGATTAAAGGACGATTACTTATCCGCTTATATAGATGGGACCAGATCGCCGAAGAAGGATCGATTGAGAATAGCAACAACGTCAGCATCTAACTTATATTTCGCTGGTAGTGATTTTTCGACATTAAAGCTTAATTTTTTTTTTCCTGCACGCTGTTTAAAATGCATAAATATATTTTTTTTATGATTCTTTTTTCGTTGACTACCTAATCCACGCAATAAGTAAAAATCTTCTTTTTCATTGCCAAGCGCATCTTGTTTCCTGAAAATTGGAGAAAATGTATTACATTTCTGAGCCATTGTTTACCGAATCTAGTAAAAATCAAACTGCTTTTCTGCCATAGGTAGCGTTGCAGTATTCACTGTGAAATATTTGGTTAGACTTTTTGAAAGAGAATTCAACCCCCCTTCGAAAAAACGGCACTGTTAACTTAGATGCCTGTATCGAAATTGGTTTATAAAATGCTTCAAAAAAGGTGTTATTTTTGTGCAAATAATCGCTTTGTCAATATTGTCAGTTTCGTTAATAAATTCTTACCTTTAATAAAATTTTAATTACCTTCGTTTTTATCCAGTTTAACGCAGGTACTAAGCGAAGAGAGACGAAAAAATGTTTGATTGCTTGGAAATTAATCACTTCACACTGTACGGTAAAAGTTTCAAATGCAGGACGTTACCTTCATAACTTATTGGAGAAGGCGTATTTAGTGGTGGTTATTGCAACATAGCTGCTTAGCATTGCATCTAATACACCACAATCTCTAGAATATAACCTCTCCCTGTTGATTGTGTATTCACAATATGTTTGTACCCAACATAGTTACATGCAGTTGTTATTCAAAAAACATTTCTTAGGTGACTGCTACTTTGGGCCGAAAATTATTAATCGCGATCAGGTCCTCAGGCATATTTCAGCAAGCATATACCACATGCAATTTACTGTTTGCGTTTTTTCACGCTATACGGCAATTAATCTCCCTAAAATCTAAATAACACACTAGCCACATAACACCGGACGATTGCAGAGGAATGGCAGACCACTGCAACTATCGATATCGGTAATAATCATCCTTGAATGAGTGGTAAAATGAAAAATAAATTGAACTTCCTTTAAAACGGTGTCAGCTTTGGGCAATTATAACTTAATAATTGCATTTTGGATAAACAAAGAGGGTCACAATACGATAAAAAATGGGTAAAATAGGCCACCAGACGTAGATATAAGAAATTTTTATGCCAATTGAGAGAAGAAAAAATTGCGACTTGATTTCAAAAGCTAAATATTTTGAGAGAAGTGGAGCTGCTATTTACATGTAATTTTTAAGTCTTCCTTTTAAATGCGTCAGAAAATAAATGGATAGTGACCAAAGCAAAGTACATTTACAAAAATCGTCTGAAACGAGGAAGAAAGTAGGACCTGTCGTCCACAAATACAGTTGACAATGATAAAATATAGCTTAAAATAATTTTTCCTAGAAGGCGTGCTAAACGTTTCACCTTTGATCAAATTCCAACATTCTTGGGTGGTTTTTTTTGGAATTTTTCAGAGCAAAAAGTACAAAATCTCTGAGGATGTGAGGCAAGTGAAACAGAATTAACATAGAGCTGCCTGTACATTTGGGAAAATTATTCATCCCCTGAAACGTACCTGTGAGAGGGTGAGCAGATAGAGGTGAATTAGTTATTAAAGCATATGTATACAATATGCAACACTAGGTGAATGTCTCCATACGCCTATGCAACGGGGGTTTTTCGCTCAATTTTCTAGAAAGTGTGTTAATACGCTGATCAAAAGTACAAAGCTAACCTTTGCTTTCATGAATAGGCAATGCGTTGTGTAAAATGTTTTTCTTCAAGGGTCAACTGGACATCATTTGGAACTGTCATTTAAACAAGAAATCCTTAACTTTTAGACTCTTCTTTTTAAGTACAAATTCATTTCCATCATTGGACTAGGAGTATTCAGGAAAAATGTAGTTGCAATTTGACCTTCAGCAGCATGTTCAGCATGTGAGTGCGTGAATATGGAGCATTGCGCATACTTTCTGAGGTCTATGGCATAGTAGTCCAATAACGTCATTCAATTAGCAGTTGATATAAGATGCATTATAATAATATACTAACAAAGTTTTAAGTAGAGATGGTTCCACAAACTCTGCCTTTTAAGCCCTCGTCCTCTCCGCTCGAAATGACATACACTCGATTCTGTAAATATTTTAGCAAAAACTGGTTAAATGATGGCACCATTTTCAGTTATGAATGAAAATTTGGGAAACCTTTTTTCACTAAGCACCGTGCCGGTCTGAAGTCTTTCTCAACCAAGAATTCAGTTAAATATACCTACACAGAGTCTATGCATTGGTCATTTACACTATCCGTCTGAAAACCAAAACTTATTTTTGTTTGTTAGGATTTCAAAAAAGAAAACTTCAAAGTTATCTTTGTATTTAAACCTGTCTTACCTAAACTAGTTTAAATTTACTTGCGAACGCAGTTATCCTGTTAATAGATTTCAACGAAAGCTATCTTCAATAACATTACTCTGACCAGTATCTGATAGTGTCTATAGTATCCAGCCTTTTCCCTATTGTACACATCGCGTCTGGTCAACAGCTGACATTAGAATGAATGCAATATCGAAAGTTCGAGTACATTTTCGCAGTTTACGGAAAAAATTAAATTTAAGAACAACCGCCTAATGGGCAGTCGATGAAAGTATACGTAACAGATTTACTCTTCACGTTCCCACATGCTGAAGTGCTTAATGCATACATAGATCCCTGTATTCCCTGCTTTTGCCCACATTCTGCCTGTTCCTAAGAAAATGGCTTGCTGAGCATCTCATAAACTCTAAAAAACCAAAATACTAGTACAATATGTACGTTGAATAACGAACTCAAATTTTGACAAAACATTGCATGCGTTAGGTTATTTAAGATCCGTCCCACAAAATAATTTGCCGAATCTCATGTTCCAAAGCTTTTTGCCTATTGAAGTCCACGCGTTATTTCTGGTTTTTAATCACTTAGCACCAAATTTGCTCCTCGATTACAGAGCATCCACCTTATATATGCATGATTGAATGTCTCCATAAGTTCTGTCTTTGTATTTATATATGACGATAAATGGCTGGTTCAAATACCAAAGGGCGTTAGTTTTTGAATTAACTTTTCTCCTACAAACTGTGTAAATGTACTCTTACTTTCGATAATGCATTCACTCTAATGTCAGCTGTTGACCAGAGGCGATGTGTACAATAGGGATCAACTGGATACTTTAGACACTATCAGATACTGGTCAGAGTAATGCTATTAAAAATAGCTTTCGGTGAGATCTATTAACAGGATAACTGCGTTCGCAAGTAAATTTGAACTAGTTTAGGTAAGACAGGTTTAAATACAAAGATAACTTTGAAGTTTTCTTTTTTGAAATCCTTACAAACAAAACTGAGTTTTGGTTTTCAGACGGATAGTGTAAATAGCCAATGCATAGACTCTGTGTAGGTATATTTAACTGAATTCTTGGTTGAGAAAGACTTCAGACCGGCACGGTGTTTAGTGAAAAAAGGTTTCCCAAATTTTCATTCATAACTGAAAATGGTGCCATCATTTAACCAGTTTTTGCTAAAATATTTACAGAATCGAGTGTATGTCATTTCGAGCGGAGAGGACGAGGGCTTAAAAGGCAGAGTTTGTGGAACCATCTCTACTTAAAACTTTGTTAGTATATTATTATAATGCATCTTTATATCAACTGCTAATTGAATGACGTTATTGGACTACTATGCCATAGACCTCAGAAAGTATGCGCAATGCTCCATATTCACGCACTCACATGCTGAACATGCTGCTGAAGGTCAAATTGCAACTACATTTTTCCTGAATACTACTAGTCCAATGATAGAAATGAATTTGTACTTAAAAAGAAGAGTCTAAAAAGTTAAGGATTTCTTTGTTTAAATGACAGTTCCAAATGATGTCCAGTTGACCCTTGAAGAAAACATTTTACACAACGCATTGCCTATTCATGAAAGCAAAGGTTATCTTTGTACTTTGATCAGCGTATTAACACTTTCTGAAAATTGAGCGAAAAACCCCCGCTGTGCATAGGCGTATGGACACTAAGTACTTGAACGTTCGATACCGCATTCACTCTAATGTCAGCTGTTGACCAGACGCGATCTGTCACAATAGGGAAAAGGCTGGATACTATAGACACCATCAGATACTGGTCAGAGTAATGTTATTGAAGATAGCTTTCGTTGAAATCTATTTACAGGATAACTGCGTTCGCAAGTAGAATTTGAACTAGTTTAGGTAAGACAGGTTTAAATACAAAGATAACTTTGAAGTTTTCTTTTTAAAATCCTAACAAAACAAAAATGAGTTTTTGGTTTTCAGACGGATAGTGTAAATAGCCAATGCATAGACTCTGTGTAGGTATATTTAACTGAATTCTTGGTTGAGAAAGACTTCAGACCGGCACGGTGCTTAGTGAAAACAGGTTTCCCAAATTTCCATTCATAACTGAAAATGGTGCCATCATTTAACCAGTATTTGCTAAAATATTTACAGAATCGAGTGTATGTCATTTCGAGCGAGAGGACGAGGGCTTAAAAAGGCAGGGTTTGTGGAACCATCTCTACTTAAAACTTTGTTATATATTGTTATAATGCATCTTTATATCAACTGCTAATTGAATGACGTTATTGGACTACTATGCCATAGACCTCAGAAAGTATGCGCAATGCTCCATATTCACGCACTCACATGCTGAACATGCTGCTGAAGGTCAAATTGCAGCTTCATTTTTCCTGAATACTACTAGTCCAATGATAGAAATGAATTTGTACTCAAAAAGAAGAGTCTAAAAAGTTAAGATTTCTTGTTTAAATGACAGTTCAAATGATGTCCAGTTGACCCTTGAAGAAAAACATTTTACACAACGCATTGCCTATTCATGAAAGCAAAGGTTAGCTTTGTACTTTTGATCAGCGTATTAACACACTTTCTTGAAAATTGAGCGAAAAACCCCGCTGCATAGGCGTATGGACACTAATGTACTTGAACGTTCGATACTGCATTCACTCTAATGTCAGCTGTTGACCAGACGCGATCTGTACAATAGGGAAAAGGCTGGATACTATAGACACTATCAGATACTGGTCAGAGTAATGTTATTGAAGATAGCTTTCGTTGAAATCTATTTACAGGATAACTGCGTTCGCAAGTAAATTTGAACTAGTTTAGGTAAGACAGGTTTAAATACAAAGATAACTTTGAAGTTTTCTTTTTTAAAATCCTAACAAACAAAAATGAGTTTTGGTTTTCAGACGGATAGTGTAAATAGCCAATGCATAGACTCTGTGTAGGTATATTTAACTGAATTCTTGGTTGAGAAAGACTTCAGACCGGCACGGTGCTTAGTGAAAACAGGTTTCCCAAATTTCCATTCATAACTGAAAATGGTGCCATCATTTAACCAGTATTTGCTAAAATATTTACAGAATCGAGTGTATGTCATTTCGAGCGGAGAGGACGAGGGGCTTAAAAGGCAGGGTTTGTGGAACCATCTCTACTTAAAACTTTGTTAGTATATTATTATAATGCATCTTTATATCAACTGCTAATTGAATGACGTTATTGGACTACTATGCCATAGACCTCAGAAAGTATGCGCAATGCTCCATATTCACGCACTCACATGCTGAACATGCTGCTGAAGGTCAAATTGCAACTACATTTTTCCTGAATACTACTAGTCCAATGATAGAAATGAATTTGTACTTAAAAAGAAAGAGTCTAAAAAGTTAAGGATTTCTTGTTTAAAATGACAGTTCCAAATGATGTCCAGTTGACCCTTTGAAGAAAAAAACATTTTTACACAACGCATTGCCTATTCATGAAAGCAAAGGTTAGCTTTGTACTTTTGATCAGCGTATTAACACACTTTCTTGAAAATTGAGCGAAAAACCCCCGTTGCATAGGCGTATGGACACTAATGTACTTGAACGTTCGATACTGCATTCACTCTAATGTCAGCTGTTGACCAGACGCGATCTGTACAATAGGGAAAAGGCTGGATACTATAGACACTATCAGATACTGGTCAGAGTAATGTTATTGAAGATAGCTTTCGTTGAAATCTATTTACAGGATAACTGCGTTCGCAAGTAAATTTGAACTAGTTTAGGTAAGACAGGTTTAAATACAAAGATAACTTTGAAGTTTTCTTTTTTAAAATCCTAACAAACAAAAATGAGTTTTGGTTTTCAGACGGATAGTGTAAATAGCCAATGCATAGACTCTGTGTAGGTATATTTAACTGAATTCTTGGTTGAGAAAGACTTCAGACCGGCACGGTGCTTAGTGAAAAAAGGTTTCCCAAATTTTCATTCATAACTGAAAATGGTGCCATCATTTAACCAGTATTTGCTAAAATATTTACAGAATCGAGTGTATGTCATTTCGAGCGGAGAGGACGAGGGCTTAAAAGGCAGGGTTTGTGGAACCATCTCTACTTAAAACTTTGTTAGTATATTATTATAATGCATCTTTATATCAACTGCTAATTGAATGACGTTATTGGACTACTATGCCATAGACCTCAGAAAGTATGCGCAATGCTCCATATTCACGCACTCACATGCTGAACATGCTGCTGAAGGTCAAATTGCAACTACATTTTTCCTGAATACTACAATGCATCGCTACTTAACACTATGCTGCTCTTTTCATAAAATGCATCTTCAACCCAAATGCTAATTGCATGACGTTATTGTACTACCATGCCATAGACCCCAGAAAGTATGCGTGATGCTCCATCTTCAAGCTCCCAAATGCTGAACTACTAAATGCATACATAGATCCACATAACAAATAATTTATTGGCGGATCCTTGCCGGCATCAGAATCGGCATTTTTTACCTAAAAATGTTTCTCAGGTAGAGCTTGGGAAGATAAAATAGCAACTTAATAACTTCTGAATACTCCAAGTGCAATGATGAAAATGGATTTGTTCTAAAAAAGATAAGTCTTAAAGTTAAAGATTAATTCTTTAAATGATAGATCCAAATGATAATAAGTTGACCCTTGAAAAAATGGTTTTACACAACACAAAGGTTAGTTTTGTACTTTTGATCAGCGTTTTCACAAGTTTTCTTGAAAATTGAGCGAAAAACCCCGTTGAATGCCAACATCCAGTCGCTGCAAATTTTAGCGACTGACTAATCCTGAGAGCAAATGTCTTTGTTTTAGGTGTGAATTCGAGGTTTTTAATTAAGTCAAACTACAGTAGAAACAAAAGTTTAAAATCTTGACGATAAATTTTGAACTTCAAATCAGTAATATATTTCCCAGTGTGATTTGTTAATAAACAGTAGCAGAAAGCCATATAGCATGCCCTCGAAAATATTCAAAGCTATATTTAATCCTTGTCAAATGTATTTCTGGACGTCGGGTCCTAATTTATTTCTCACGTATGAAGCGTTTGTAAATGTACTTTTGCTTTTGGTCACTATCCATTTATTTTCTGACGCATTAAAAAGAAAGCATTAAAAATTATATGTAAAAAGCAGATCAATGTCTCTCAAAATAGTTAGCTTTTTGAAATCAAGTGCTAATTTTTCTTTTCTCAATTTATAAAATCTTCTTCTTTATCTACGTCGAGCGGACTATTTCACCCATTGTAAAATCAAACTTTGACCCTCTCTGTTTTATCCAAAAATGCAATAATTTAGTTATAAGCGCACAACGCTGACAACGTCTTAAAAGGAAGTGCAATTTGTTTTACATTTTGCTACTCATTCAAGGATGATTATTACTGATGTTGATAGTTGCAGTGGTCTGCCATTCCTCAGCAATCGTCCGCTGTTATGTGGTTCGTGTGTAATTTATATTTTAGGCAGATTAATTGCCGTAAAAGCGTGAACAAACGCAAACAGTATGTGCAGTGGGAAATGCTTTGCTGAATATGCCTGGGGACCTGATCGTGATTAATAATTTTCCAACAAAAGGTAGCAGTCGCCTTAGACATTTTTCTAATAACAACTGCATGTAACTATGTTGGGTACGTATAGATTGTGAACAAACGGTCAAAAGGGAAGGTTACAATGTAGATATTGTAGTGTATTAGATGCAAGGCTTAGCAGCTATGCTGCAATACCCACCACTATATACGCGTTCTCCAATATGTAATGTACGTAACGTCCTCCATTTGAAACTGTCACCGTAAAGTGTGGAGTGATTAATTTTCAGGCATTCAAACACTTATCCGTCTCTCTTCGCTTAGTACCTGCGTTAAACTGGAAAATAATTGGATTTTCTACTGGTCAGAGGAATTGTGATTTCTTTTGTTTTCTTATGGAAACTGTGTACTAAATGTTTAAATGATTGAATTGATGCTGTAGACAAAGATGCCGGCTTTAAATTAGCAATGCTTCATGTTAGTCATTGATTTTTAAATGTTTACTGGGCAACATAATCAGTCCTCACCATTACAATGTCGGACTCCTGATACAATATGTGAATTATTTTTGTTCTGAACTTGCATTCTACTGTCGGATATTTTTAGATCTCTCAAGTATTAATCTTGAAATACTTCTCTGCTGCTAGTCTAGTGCAAACGCGATGCCACGTTTCATTCGCATAGCTCCGTTGTTGCCATTCAGATGTATCATTATGAAATTCCCTAAAGCGTTGACTCATCTTGAGTTCATTAAATTATCACTGTTAACAATAGTGCGAAATCAAAATACTGTCATTATTTGCTTTTTATTCCCCGGTTTACTAATCTACGTGCAATGTGGATGAAGTAATACTGAGTTATTTAATAAACAAATGGACACTTTATAAACTAAAAAATAATGCTACTGGAAATTTTTTTTTTTTAAGCACACATTTAATTTGCTTCCACAAAATTGGCTGATTAAACCTTTCTTAAACCTCGAAAAGTTTTCGTGGCTTCTAAAATTGAGACTCAATATACACCAATTTCCCCTTAGATGACCTGGAAGCTACGTGGTTCTAAAATATTTTGTTACGCATTTTCTTTAATTCACGCGTGATAACGAAATTATATGTAACATGTCTCTAGTATAAGTTTGACATTATTTTTGAAGGTAAAATATGTATGATTTAGACTAGCATTAGACCGTGAAACCCGATGCTGTGCTTTCCACTTCTAGTTTTAAGGGTTATTCATTTCATCCTTTGGTGCAGAAAATCCACGTCCTTTAAAAAAACAGAGTTATAGAAATTCTTTTCCGAAGACGAGAGCTGCAAAAATGCCCGTTTAAGTGTGATAGCACACCATCAAACATCCTAGAAAATGTCACACTGTGTTTGCTGGAAGCCTGGTGGATGCCATTTATAAAGAGCTTATTCAAGCCGAGTCGGAGGATAGACGCCATTATCGTTTGTTGGCAACAAGTGTTCTCTTCTAAGGCTTATGTGGGCCTCTGGTACATCCCTTCCCGCTGAATTTAAAAACTATCCTCAACGGTCTCTCCACCCCGGTCTCCTAATTGTTCCATACCACTCCCTATCTCACTGCGCGAATGATACTTCTCCCTTTGTTTACCACGTCCGATTTCGCCCACTTATCCATTGCCAATCCCTGTTGACCTCCCGCGGAGTAGTGATTTTCACAGCACAGTAGAGTTGCGTCCAAGCCTGTGATGCACTAGCGGTTAAGAGGAGCAAACATCCTATTGTGAATATAGAAATAAGCCAAAAAGTAGAATTCTGTTTTTAAGCGCAAATGTTAAAGAGTGAAGTAGCGTTTGGGGTTGAATAAACAGATAGCTGATTTTAAATATACCTTTTTAAAATCACTTGTTTTAAAGTTCGGAAGAAGCACAAATGCAGCGGATTAAAAACTACACGAAAATCTAACAAATATTGCAAAAATATTTCTATTTTTATATTTGCAGAGGAATTTAGGCTGTTGCGAATTAAAAAGAAGAAGATTTTTAATCAGCATAACCTACCTGGGTCGAGTATGGTTTCCCTGGCTTCGCACGCTAAAGACTCATGTAAATACTCCATTGTAATTTCTGAATTGACTCTTTTTGCATATATTTACGAATTAGGAATGTATTTAAAAATGCTGCAAAATTCCAAACCTTATGTCCTTCTAACAATAAGAAAGCAGAAATGCTAATTAGTAGTTCGATAGGCTGTAATAGACTTTTTCTACAATAAAGTTCCTTTGCTGAAAACTTTTGAAAACTTTGATAAGAAGTAACATTTTCGTTATAACACATATAAGATGCTCGTAAAATCAGTTTTCTGCAGTTCAATATCAATCCTCAAGCTTTATTTCCTTACATATCCATTAATGAACTTTCAATTTATTTGCAATTTTTAGAGTTAATATTTTTGCAGCAACTTAAACGTTCCAAATGATATTTTGACTTCTTTTAGCTAACAACTTGTATTGATAACGAGGCAAAACCTACGTGTCCGCACGCACACCCTCAGCGATCGTACAGTTAACAACGATCTACGCTTACAAAATATCCCAGACCATGGTACACTTTTTAATTTTATTATTGTAGATGGCCTCACATAACGCAACTCTAGACCGTTAGCAATCGGGAGTTCGAATTGGGTTGAAAACACTTAGAAACATCCAGCTACTTTAACCGACTGGCTTCTTTATTCCATTAATTGCCAATGAAAGCGTTTAGGTTAATCGAAGAAAAATTAACCATATGATTGCGACTGAGAAAAAAAGATTACTTCAACTAGTTCAGAAACTAAAGGACAGTTTCTACGGTGGTTTAGCATGGTATCTAGCGATTTTGTATATCGTAAGGTAGAGGGACGCTTTATGTTTAAAGTAAAATTCCAAAAGTTTCAGTAAATATTTCCTCTTTCCACAAAACATATTATGTTTTACACGGAAAACATAACACCGGAAGATTACAGAGAATTTGCACAACGTAGAAAGGAGAATTGGGAGAATTTCATTAAAATTGGGAGAATAAAAAATTGCAACTCGATTTCAAAAGCTAACTATTTTGAGAGAAATGGAGCTGCTATTTGCATAACATTTTTATGGCTTCCTTTTTAATGCGTCAGAAAATAAAAAGATGGTGACCAAAGCAAAGTACATTTACAAACGCTTCATACGTGAGAAAGAAAATAGGAACTGACGTACACAAAAAACATTTGACAAGGATTAAATTTAGCTTTGAATATTTTTTCCTAGAGGGCATGCTAAATGGCTTTCTCCTACTGTTTATTAAAAAATTACACTGGGAAATATATAACTGACGTGAAGTTCAACATTAATCGTCAAGATTTTAAAACCTTTGTTTCTACTGTACTTTGACTTAATTAAAAACCTCAAATTCACACCTAAACAAAGACATTTGCTCTCAGGATTAGTCAGTCGCTAAAATTTTCAAATGCAATAATTACTTAAAAATGCCTGTGCAGCATATATTGCATGAAGGTTGGCATTCAACGGGGTTATTTCGCTTAATGTTCAAGGAAACGTGCAAAAACGCTAATCAAAAGTACAAAATTAACCTTTGCCTTCATGGAGAGCCATTGCGTTGTGTAAAAACATTTCTTCAAGGGTCAACTTAACATCATTTGGATCTATCATTTAAAGAATAAATCCTTAACTTTTAGATTTATCTTTTTTAGAACAAATCCATTTTTATCATTGCACTTGGAGTATTCAGAAGTTATTAAGTTGCGATTTTATCTTCCCAAGCTCTACCTGCGAAACATTTTGAGGTAAGAAATGCCGATTCTGATGCTGGCAACGATTAGCTAAAAAAATATTCTTTAGGTGGATCTATGTATGCATTAACCAGTTCAGTATGTGGGAACGTGAAGACTAAATCTTTTTACACATACTTCCATC